>CM052700.1:75576409-75614909 GCA_028551405.1 Uromys caudimaculatus
GACAGGATGGATGGCCAGATGACCATGAGAATGAATGGAAATCTGCAACTGACTGTGGTGGGGAAGTAGGGGTAACTCCAGGATGAGAGAGAGATCTGGGATAAGGGAGGTGCCCAAGAATGAATGGAGGTGTTCTTAGATATGGGACCTGAAGAGGCCATCTTCTATAGCAAGGCAGATGCTCTAGTGGAGTGATAGAGACACCAAACTACCTGCAAAACCTTCCTGTCTATAAGAAAGGAAGATATAGGGGATAGAGACTGAGGGAATGGCCAATCATTAACTGGCCCAACTTGAGCCCCAATCCATGGGAAAGCACCAATTCAAGACACTATTTATGATACTCTATTATGTTTGCAGACAGGAGTCTAGCATGACTGTCTTCTGAGAGGCTCCACCCAGCAGCTGACTCAGACAAATATAGACACCCACGAGCAAACAGTAGATAGAGCTTGGGGACTCTTATGGAAGAATAGGAAGAAGGATTCTACCCCAAAGGGGATAGGAACTCTACAGAAAACCCAACAGAGTCAACTGACCTGGATCCTTGGGGCTCTCTGAGTCTGAACCACCAACCAAAGAACATACAGGGTTTAGACCTAGGTAGGCTTCCCTGCACATATGTAGCAGATGTATAGCTTGAGACTCCATGTGTATCCCAAACAACTGGAGCAGGGGCTATCCCAAAAGCTGCTGCTGGACGTTGGATATGTTCTTCGAGCTGGGCTGCCTTGTCTGGCCTCAATGGGAGAGGAAGCACCTAGCATCACAGAGACTTGAAGTCAAGATGGAGGTATTCCCTGGGGATAGGACCCATTCAGAGGAGAAGGAGAAGAGTGATGGAGGAAGGATTGTGGAAGGGGTGACTACGAGGAGGGCAGTGAATGAGATATAAAATGATTATGTAAACAACAAATCAAATAAATAAATGATCAGGAATCTAAACTAAATTCACAAGACCTAGGAAGCTGAGAATTAAAAAACTCCATAATTCCTTTGCCAGAGTTTTGGAAGCAAGTGAAAAATGATGTGAAGGGACAGGAGACACTCAGGTAGAGATGCCCAGGAGTTGAGTAGGCAGCTCTAGTCATTAGCTTTGTTGATCATCACCCATGCTTTGTAGGGATATTTCAACAATGTGTTTGCTTTAAATTACCCTATCTATAAGTAAACCCTATATATGCTTCTTTAAGCAACCACCATAAACTCATCAGTTCATCAAAGCAGGATAGAACAGGACAATTTTGTAGATTTGTTGTCAGCAACTTGTCTCAGGTGAATGGACATTTGTTTATTCATGCCTTCTAGGAAAATCACACAATGCCTTAGCATCATACCACTATCCCAGGTGCAATTGAAACATGAAAAGAATAATAAAGAAGACAAACAGAAATTTAATCACACAACAAAAAGAAAAAAGAGAATTCAGGGATTTTCAATTTACTTTCTCTTTCAGGTTAGTAGTGAAATTAGACTTTGATTAGTCAGTCTTGGATGTCCATTATTATGACCTAGTGAGGTGCCCTACTTATATTCATAGCTTTCTCCAAATCTGCTTTACTAATTACTCCTGTTGGTTGAGGCACTGCAAATTCTTCATTATAGTAGGAACTAGTTATGGATGAATAATGACTCAAAATAAATGACAGCTCTGTTTTGATCCATGATGTCAACATCCTCTCCTACAAAAACAAAACCACATAGGCCGATCTTAACTCGTTTCTTTTCCTATTTCTACCCAGGAGGACACTGTAATGAACATGGCTGCTATCAGGATGTTGATACATCACATAGCAGTTATCTAGCTCCTTGATTAATACAAGAGGAACTCAAACATTCTTCCTTGAGGGCTGGATTTTACTCTTCTCCATTTATTTTACAAAGCCCATTGTCATGTCAAAATTAAGCACAAATCTCTATCCTTTTTCTTTTAAATAAAATATTTTCATATAATATATTCTGATCAGAGTTTCCCCATCTGAATTACTCCCAGATCATCCTTACCTCCATGCCCAACCAACTCCATGACTTTGTTCTTAATCCTTCTCTTTGGAAAGCAAACAAACAAAAAACAAAAAAAGGAAAAAACTGAATTTCAAAAGGAGCAGGGGTTTGGGACATCCTCTTGGAGACAGGGAGGAGGTATGGGATGTACAACAGTCAGAGGGTGGACCAGAAGGGAATAAAATCTGGAGTTTAAAATAAAAAAAAATAATAAAAAAATAAAATAAATAAATAAATTGACAAAGAGAAAGCATAAGAAATACACACAAACACAAATATGAAAGTACAACCTACAAAAATTCAAAATCTGAATGCATAATATACAAGTGAAAATCAGTAAAACAGAAAACAGCCAAAATAGAAATGTGAGACAAGATATTCACAAAGAAATAAATTCTTATACTGCATTGTAATTTTTTTTTGGTTAGAATACGCCATATTCTAAAGCCTAAAACAATCATGCTTCTCTATTATTCTTTAAAATATAAAATTTATACTGAGCAACGAAAGTCTATACAGTATAATAAAAGTCTATGATGTCTTCCCTTTGCTTTTCATGTAATTTAAAAGTGCTAGCCCATCCAGTCTCTAAAACCTGAAGGATAACTAACAAGAAAAGGCTTCCATGAGAGTTGAGACTGTCAGTATGTGTGACATAAATTTTACAGACTGACCAATACGCTGCAGTCATTGGAGTACCAAGCTGACTCAGAATTACTTCTTGGAGTGATTGACCAATCTCTGTTGATGGGAATTTAGGAGCTTTGTTTTAGCAATTAAGATTTATTTAAAAGAAAATAAATAGAGTGGCAAGCAAATTAAAGATCACATATTCACTAGTTTCTCCCTTATGAGCCAAGATAACTAAGACGATCATTCTTTGTGCTGCACAATAGCTAAGGCAAATGTGTATATTATTGAAGATGCCTTGTGTTTCTATTAAATATTGTCATTCTATCATATTGAAAGTAGCTTAAACCTTGGACTACTCATCGTGTCCTAATACAATGAAATATTCCAGTCCTAAATTTTATCCTTTCCAAGTGATTAATAAGATCTCTGACTGTTTTGATTCCTAGGTAAATGTATAACATGGAAAAGAAAAGAAACTGTTCCACACATTATCAACTCTTCAAAAGCTATTGAGAAATACATACGTACATGTATATCACATTTTTTCTCAAATAACTTTAAAAATCTCCAAGGAAAACTAAAGCTTTCATTTAAAATATAGTATTTAAAAATATATAAGTTATTTAGGGGAATAAAGAATATTAAAAATAGTTTCAAAATTGAATTATTAATCTTAATGTTTATGACCAAGTATTTTTACCTATGTCATGTAAGCATGAGTTCATCCTAGGTGTTACTGCTTGCTGAGCAACAACTTGTAGAAAACGGTAGATGTTTTCAAAGCAAATCTTGTCATGAAAGTTAATTAACAACTAAACAGATAAAAGGGAGGGGTGAGTGGGTGATGGGTGGGGGAACACCCTCATAGAATCAGGGGGAGGGGGAATGGAATAGGAGGTTTCAGCAGGGAGGAACAAGGAAAGGGGATAACATTTGAAATGTAAATAAAGAAAATATCCAATATAAAAGTAATATTGCCAAAAAGGCAAATTTAAGAAAAAATATAATTTGTCAACTAAAAATGAACAAATAAAAAAATTTCAAAACTAATATTTTGATAACTCCTCCTAAAATAAATAAGACAAAGAGAAGACTAGACTAAAATTCTAATGGCACATGTAGCTTGATTTCCCCACATTTCTCTAAGTTTCCTTCTTTTCATTGGTTCTTGCTAGTTTTCTGTCTTCTACTCTTGTTCCCGTGCCTCCCACACCAACCCATGAGCAGCACTTATTTGCTCCTATCTTTTTGTGTCATCTTTGGCATTTTCAGATAGCCACATCCCACTACATTTGAAGTCACTGAGCTAACTTCCTGCTTGACTCTTGCACACAGAGGGACAATAACTTGGCAGAGATTCTCTTCCCAGCATAGACACTCAAGGACAAACTACCTAACTGAATCATTACCTCCAGGACTGTAAAAGAGCTGCACAATGAAGATTCACATAAAGCATTTACAATACCACCACCTACATTAATTTTGTACCATTTTATTTACACAGATGTAAGCCTGGTGTGGTAGCTGTCTTTGGAGCTGAACAGATGTGAATTAGCCTTAAAACGTCACTATGTAATTAGTTATATGTCCTTTAGCAAATTACAATTCTAAAACAAAGGAAATGAGGATAATGAAGCAGACAAAACTCTGTGTTCATGTGTGCGTGGATATCTTATAGCATATGGAAACTCTAAACTAAAAATTCAACAAATAATCCCAGCATTGTGTTATCTGAAAATGTCCCCATCACACTGGTCTATACCCGTTTCTTTAATATAGTTTGTATGGTATAATAAATGGACTTTCTCAGCAAGTCCCTATAGTGCTACACTCAGAACATGTTCTCTTTATTATCATTCAAATTTAACATTTTGAAAGATAAATTTCTCACATTAGTATAGTTGGACATTTGAGGTATCATAGACCTCACACATATACTCCGCTGCTCTGAGTTCCAGCTCCAGATCAACTAATGCTTGCCTTCTTTTCTTCAAATATGCTGTTATTTGCCTTATGACATAGCTTTAGTCAGCTTGATATTCTTGGAGAGAGGGAACCCCAAATGAGGAATTGCCATCAGTGTTGCATGTGACAATATCTATAAAGATTCTTCTTGATTGTTGATTGCCATGGGAGGGCCCAGTCTACTATAGGTGGTACAAATCCTGGATGGGAGGAACCTGGTTATATACAAAAAGTATCTGATGTAGTGTGAAGGAGCCAGCTAGTAAGCAACATTCCTGTATGATCTATTATTCAGTTCCTGCCTCCAGGTTCCTGCTATGGCTTCCTTTGATGAAAACGCAGACCACGCACTAAGTCATATAAATCCTTTCTTACTCTAAGTTTCTCTCACGTTAAATATTTTTTCACAACAACAGAAATCTCACTAGAACAGAAATAAGCCCTATGAATGTGGGATTGCTGTGACAGACTTGACCATGTTAGTTTGGGGATATTGTAGAAGTGTTTGGAACTTTGAGCTAGAAAAAAAAATTGAGTGTTTAATGGGCTGTTCTGTGGGACGTGGAAGATAATGCTGAGAGCAATGGGACAATAAGTATGATAGAGTTGGGACTTGAAGACTTTCAGAGGGGTACAGACTTCTTCTGACCCTCCTTTGATACTTAAGATTCTATCAGGGCTACTCATGTGATATTTCAGACTCTTTTACAGCTATTCACACGATATTTTGGGTTAAGTCTGTGAAAGTGAAACATTGGCTTTATTGGGACAAAGGCTAGTAGCTAAAGAAATTATCTATGATTTATAAGATAGCAGCATCATTAAGGAGAAACTTTCTCAAAGTGTTACTATGGTTCAGATCACAAAAGCTGTGATGCTGAGTGGACAAACTTGCATCTAAAGATGGAAGCTGAACTTGGTTATGTGTTAGAGTCACATATCCTGCTGGTAGTTTTTTTGTTTTGTTTTGTTTTGTTTTTTTGTTTTTTATCACAGCAACAGAAGCTTCACTAGAACTTATTGGTATTTGTCCATGCATCCGTTTAAAAGTACCTAAATTTTCTTTGTAGTATAGGCTTCATGTCATTTTTCTGTAAAATGATGTGTTAAGCTGCAAAGTAGTAATATTTGTTAACAGGATGGAGAACCTTTCAGAGACAATCTATGTTTGTAAAAAGGAGGTTAGAGGTTACAAGCAAACTGAAACCATGGATAGTTACGTGGGCATCTATCAAGCACTGCAATCTGCTGGCCTCTCGGTCTTTAACTCCCAAGTCCCACTAGTGTAACAAATACATTTCTGTTGCTTATAAAGTGCTGATATCACAGGCAGGGCCTCTTATAAACAACAGATGTGTGCATAAAGGGTCCAGTGTTTATCAGGGGACTTCTAAGACTATAGATTCACAGAAATATCTGTCAATATTTTATTATCCCCTTCCACCGTTTCTCCTAATCTGATATCATAATGCCCTGCTTTACAAAGTAATGTCTCATAAATACCCCACATTACGAATCTTCTAATTTTATAATATTTAGAAGTAATCACATTTCCTGTCCTTTGTGATAATATATTTATATAAGTATGATGGGTGGAGAAGCTAATAGAAAAATAGGAAATAGTAGTGAGGGTAAAGATCCTGATATATAAGCAGACATAAATGGAATAGTCACTGAGGATAGTTGTGAACACCTAGTACCAAAATAAAATTTCTAATACATGTTCTCCATATATATATATATATATATATATATATATATATATATATATATATAATATGTATATAATATATATACACATATATTTACACATATACATATATATGTATGTGTGTGTGTGTGTGTGTGTGTATCCCTCCATATAGTAAGTCAAACTTCTGGCATTTAGCATTGTTGCTAAAAAATAACATATGGGTAGTTTATGATGGGTTATTTAAAATCATTTAAGTCACTGTGAAGTTCAGTGAGCAGTATATCAACTAAATACCAAGCCATCCTGTGTTTACCTAATATTAACATATGGCATCAATAAACATCAAGTTATCATAACAAATATAGAATTATAAAATTCATCTAACAAAAGAAGGCTGCAAACAATTCTCATCTCCATCCTCGCAATCTTTCAGGACCATCTGCCTGGTTAATAGAACTCTTTTCATTGCATTAACTCCCTCCATCACTACATGTGGAGAGTTTAATTCATGCTGGGGATAAAAGGAAGCCAGACATTCTCTAATCATGACCATAACCTTTCTTTGAGAAGTTCAAGGTGGCTTACAGATGTTTCTATCATATAAATTGTAATTGTCAAATTCATCTCACAAGATAAATAACTATAGAATATCTCCCATTTGACATTCAGCAGAACTATGAGATCTAAAAGAATGTTTCTTCTTATCTAACTGCTCTGCGATCATTTCAATTTCATCCCTAATGATAATACCATAGACTTTATATAGTTATGTATAAAATTACCTATGCACTCATTCATATGTATGTATTTTGGCTTAGCTGCATATTTTTACATTTCTGCAGTATAGTATTTTATTTCTCCATTGTAAGAATTATTTTGTGGAAGAAAATTAAAATATTAAACAATTTAAATTCAGTTTTAATCAGTCTCTGTGTTTTAGTAAAAGTAGCATTCATAGAATTATCATAGCATCTTATGTTCTTTTGTTATAATTCTCCAAAGATTCAGGGCAGTTTGCTTTACTAATTAGCATTAATATGCAAACAGTTCTTTGTCTGTCTCTGGTTGGTACAAGCAATTGATTATTGCACCCAGATGAGTTACATCCATTTTCCAACTGCACAGTAGAATTACACCAGACTACTCAAGACTGAGAAGACAAACGTTGCTCTTTAGATGTCAATGACCAGTCTTACTTTTGTATGTGTATCAAAATATAAACAGTGAAACACTAACATCAGAGTAAGGCTAATGGGATGCATGTCTCAACATATGTGTGCATGCAACTTCCCAATTTTGAGTAAAACCAATATTTACTCTCATGTTCTGAAGAACTAAAGGAAGTAAAATGAAAGGAAAAATGCAAAACTGTCATCAGGATTGATTTACTTTTCTTTAGAAGAGTTCAGATAAAAACTGCTCTTTTGGGTGCATATTACTCTCATTTTATATGAAACAAATGTCCATAAGCATCAGTATTTTCTTTCCACATGGGGAAATCACAGAGTTTATAAAGATTCAAGTGAAGACCTACTTCACTGACTGTCATCACTCCTATGTGATGCCATGTAGTAGATCCAAATGTCATGTAGGGAGGGGAAAAGGAAAACTATTGAAGCAGAAGATCTAGTTAAACAAAACATAGTGTTAAGTGAGTAAGATTGAAATGAGAAGTAAATCTGGTCTAGAAAGCAAAATGACTAACAAGGCAATGATATCACTATTGTTCCTCCTGTTGTCTATAAACTGATACCTTCCTGCAGAAACAACTTAAAATTAATTCTATAACCTAAGTAGAGAATAATTTCCATTCACAAAACTCCTTTTGTGTTCTTGTGTAGAACATGACACATTTTCATATTCCTTTTGTGGTACTTAAAACCTGTCAGTTTGATTGGTCCCTCCTCTTATTTAGTTACTCTTAGTTCCAGTATCCCTGTGCATGACTTGAATAGTCACTATCAACAAATTCCATCTACATTATAGTTTTACTGTATGCCGAAATCTATGGTAAGGTTTATGTTGGGTGTAGAAATGAATACTAATAATTGCTGATGACATATAACAATTATAATATATACAAAGGAGGAAGCTATTTTGAATGCATTCTTTCAACATGGTTAACTATGCTCCTCCTTTTGTGATGAACTGACATGATATAGTGCTCACATGATGGCACAGAGTGAGCAGAGTAAAGAAACACTGACATCTGCATTTGGCTATTATATACAATGGTCACTAATGGAAAAGCATTGGAAAAGAAGTGCAATGTCTCATGGCGACATAGGTCATACAGCTACTAAACTTCTAATAGATATGAAGAGTATCAAACTTAAAAGTGATACTAAGGGCATGATTCCCAGTCAAGAAACAGTGGGCTGTGTGAATAATCACCAGGCTGATTGAATGGCATCTATTACAGCCTAAATTCTATGAACTGTTTATGTCACTATTCTTTTACATAATTATACTTATCAACATTGAGAGTAAGAGGATCCTTTTATATCCACAAAAATTGATTCATGCAGTTGGTTTTATCTATAAATTTAACCAATCATGAAAAAGTCTGAAAAAAATTTAAAAAAACAACCTACCACAGGACTGAATATGCAAAGCTATTTCTTAGGCAATAATGCCCAAATAATGGCCTATAATGACTTTGAGAATGAATTAAGATAAATAAGTAATACAAAAATGATTTAAAGTAGTGGTACCTTCCAGTATCATTGGAAGTCTAGAACTCAACTCCCTCTGCTAGAATACTAATTGATTATGCTCAAGTCCCTTAGAAATATGCTCACAGAATTTTCATGTAACCATGCCCATCCTCCTGTTTTCCCTAAATGGAGAAAGAAGGCTGTGCTCCTCTTTACACCTTTCTTGTGCATATTTTCATCTGGCTGTCCTTGAGTGGCATCCCTTTTTAATAATTTTATAACTAAACCTGTAAGTAGAATGTTTTCCTCAATTCTGTCTGTTTTGAATTCTAATTAATGATCAAATCATATGGAGATTAAGAGAAGTTACAGTTCGCTGGCTAGATGCAGAGGTGCTGCTTGGGCCTTTAAAGCCTGATGAAGAGGTCCTCCTATACGATGATGACCTTTACAGTGCAGCCTATTTTAAATGCAGTATTTAGGGTAAGAATAAAACTAAACTATAAGGCACTTAGTGGGTGTTTTCTGGAAAACGGATAACTGCATGGCATGGGAAACAACCCTACTTATCTGGTATCAGAAGTATCCTGAACAGTGAAGGAAACAGTTTTCTTTTATTCAGTAGTGTATATTGAAAAATGTATAACGAATTAATGCTATTGTTGAAACTCTAAAAACAAACAAGTGAAACAGACATTATATACTTTTTGTTTAAGATATATAGAGATAAGCATGCATACACCCATACAATGTACATATTATATAGCTTTTCACATTCTTGGCTTTTAAAGGAATTCTTAATGTGATTGATACCAATATTTAAAAGACAAGATGTTCTGTGATTAAGGCAATTAACCAATTAGAACCTCACGTTTCAGGATATTCCTCAGTAGCTATAGCAGTAGTATAACCAAACACAACCAACATCCCACCCAAATAAATTAAAAACACCATCAAACCTAAAAAAGAACCACCAAACCCTAAAATCATAAAACATCCAACACAACCACAAATAATTAAACTAAGCCCGCCATAAATGGGAGAAGGCTTCAAAGCCAACCCTAAACTCCCCACCAAAAACAATAAGCTCAAAATAAAAATATAATTAGTCATTATTTCCATACAGCATTCAACTGTAACCAATGCTGTGAAAGAATTGAGCCACACATTCATCTATCATCTACTATTAGCTAATAACATAAATTTAAGTTATTAAGATTATATAATAAATTTTAGTCAAATGTGAGTCAATAAGTATAAAAGAGAGACATAAGAAATAGCTGTTAATAACATGGTACTTCTCTGCTTCACTGGGAAGGAATGTTGGTTGGGGGGAGCCTGAGAATTTATACTGTTGCTTTGTGGATAATAGCATAGTACCTGGATAGAAAGCATGTGAAACTTATCCTTAGGACACCTAAGGAAAGCTGAAACTACAACCTTTGAGAAAGATCTAATAAAGATAGAGGACATTTCAGATTTCCAGGGCACCACGCTGGGTTGTGCTAAAGGCTCTAAGCATTCTATAGTAGAGTAAACACTATGAAAAGACCTTATAACCTTGAAAATAAGAGCAGAATATATATTTTTTAGAAATACCTGCAAATAACAAGAAAAACAAACTCTCCAATTCCAGGTAATAATAGAAATGCAACCAAGTTCAGATATACTACAGAATTCTGTTCTGTATGTGAAAACAAGCAGAAGATCAAATTAGAGTCAGTGAACTGGCCTGGCAATGGAGCCTAAGAGAAAGACAAGAGTACAAACACCACAATGCAAGCAGAACCACACACTTTCTATAAATTCAACATCACTAAGTCCCACAATAGAGAGGTATAGGAAGGATATTTACTTTTGAGATTTGTTTATTTTACTTAGCATAATGTATCTAAGTTCATTCATTTTGTTACAAATAGCAACTACCTTCCAGTGATTGGCCGAAATTATTTACTTGTGTAGTCTATTATGTTTTCTTTTTTAATTTTTTCATTTTATTATTAATTAATTAATTAATTAACTCATTCATTCATTCATTCATTTATTTTGCGGTGAATGTCATCCATATGGAGGTCAAAGGACACATTATGATATTTGGTCCTTTCCTTCCATTAAGTAAAGGGATTTTTAGAGGCTAATAGATAATAATTCATCTCATCAGAATTATACTACATTTTCTTATCTATCTTTTGATGGACACAGATTGTTTCTATATTTTGGCTATACACTGTAATGGGTAAAGTATTTCTGATTTTACTTATACTGATTCCTAACTAGAAAAGGACTGCAGTTCTGAACCTTTAGTTTTTCCAGGATCTATCATATTGTTTTCCATTATGTCCCTACTGATTGACATCCTTGTCTGAATATAGGCTAGAAAAGTGGAAAAGGAAACATTGAGGATTTGTTGATCAAAAACAGTAAGTTCCTGATAGATAGAAGTATGGTATGACATTCATTACCCATCAGTGTGACTGCTGTCAAAAATGAGGTGTTCTACCTTTCAAAGTAGCACAAAAAAATGTCAAATATCTTATTATAAAAAGTGATTCATGGTTAAGAGAAATTGTAGTTATGTTATTATGTTTTATTCAATGATGCAACATGATCAATCAGTAGATAGACGGAAAGATAGATAATTGATAATTATTTACCTAGCTCCAAATATCACAGGAAATCTTTTAAATGCACACAGTATGCTTTATAAAAAAAAAAGATGCCAATATTTATTTTCTGAAAAATAAATGAAATAGGCTTTTCTCTCTCACATTCAAGTTTCTGTTTCCTTGCCCATTACAAGAATGGCTCTGATCAATCCATGCCAAGGCTGCTATTATGCATCCTTCAGTTCTGTCCCCTCACCAGAATGTGTTTTTATTTTCTTGCTGTACAGAGGTGACTTTATCTCCAGATCAGCTATGACTCATATTTGCCTGCTGAGAAACTAAGCTGCCTGTGACATGCTATATGCATTGCTTTTCCCTGATGTAGGAAAGAGGGTCTACTGAGCTTATGGGTGGATTGCAGTTCACTTGTAAGCACTCAGGCATCACCTTTCATCTACAACTGTTCTAGCAGGTGAAACAGACAGAATTAAAAATATCTCTTTTTGTTTTAATGCTATCAAAAACAAAATAGGTATTTCTTTGGAAATGCTGAGGGTGTGATATTTTTGTGCCCATTGACTTAAAAATAGGAAGGCAAGGCTATTTCACTGTGGACCTGATAGTAAATGAAAAGAACGAATTGTCAGCCATGAACAATAGGCATGCCTTAACAAAGAACCATGAACCACTTCCTTGAATATTTTTTAAATGAAGCTCAATGGACCCATTTCCTGAAATTTCTGACAGAGTTGGGTGCAGCTGCATCTGAGCATTCACAGAAAGAGATTCTGTTTAGAATGCTGTTGACATCATGAAGGAGAAAGAAAAATCAAACTAAACAAAGCAGTTTGCTATAAAGCTCCTGATGACAATGGCTATGACAATGACAATGACAATGACGACAACAACAACAACAAAGACACAAACTTCTCTCAGAAGTGCATCTGGAAGGAGAAGGTGTAACCACTCTGCAAGGCTCACCCTTTCTTCTCTTCCCATAAAACACAGACATCCAAATAACCCCAAATAAAACATACAATCCACAGTATCAATTCAAACTTACATTAATTATCACAAGAAAGAAGTGAGAAAGAAAGCAAGTTAGTTGTTTGCATTGACATTTGAAACTAAGAACATTTCACAGGCTGTTTTCACACAAATCAGGTAAGTTCATTTCTGTATACTTACAGCTGTGTTATAGTCGTTCAATATTGTAAACATTTTTTTTTTTGCCCTAGAATTAGCAATTCTCAATAGAAATCTAACTTCATAAAACAGTTTGTTACTTTTACCCATAAAAATATCTTAGTATCAATTTTATATGTTTCTTTCTCTGTGTGTGTTTGTGTGTGTGTGTGTGTGTGTGTGTGTGTGTGTGTGTGTGTGTGTGTGTGTGTGTGTTGTTATCAAACACAGCCTGAAACAGAGTGGGGAGGGATTCATACTAAGCTAATGCCTCCCTAATATGTATGATAACTGTGTTTTTTGCATTACTAAGAATGAATGTTATTTTTAGAGTAGCATAATATAAAGCAAACTGAAAACTGAGTGAAAATGCTGACTAACCAAGAAGCAGCACAGAGAGGAGTGTGCCTCACCTTAGGGGGAGGCTTGTTGGAAGTGAAGAGCCAAGCATGAGCTCTTCATGCGGACAGGTGTTCTGCAAATTTCATGTGAATAGGACAGGTCGGGAAGCTTTTCGTGGCTGGCATCTTCCTTTAGCAAACGTTCTTACACCGACTGATGCTGTAGCTTGGATTGATGTTTCATTCCTTTAAAGCCTGAAGAATCCTGTGTTATATGTGTATTCTTTATTTGTTACTCATCAGCTGGGGATCTGAGTGGATATTTTGGGATATTTCTTTATTTTTTGTTATTGTGATGGGTATTCCTCTACACATGCCTGTGCAAGTATTTGCTTGATTGCTTTCCTTCAGTTATTTTGGGGATAAGAGTTTCCTTTACATTTGAATATGATAAAGCGGTTACAGTTTTGAGGAAAGATACATAAAGTAACTTGCATTTCAAAAGGCGCATGCCTCTTGCAGCTGAAGGATGGCAGTTAGGAGGAGTAATCTCAATGTCAGGTAAGTTAACTGAACAAGCAGCCATGGGGAAAAGGGATAGAATTTCAAATTTACTCTAAAGAGACTCCCATGGACACTTCCACAGAAAGGGAATGCGATATAAGTTAAGTTTTTAGAGGGACTCATGTATTTGTAGACTAACCATGATGGTGAATGAGCATGCCATTTACTGAGATTAAAACTTAAGACAGCTCTCATTTGAAAACATCTATTATGATTTCCCATTAGATAGCACACATTGATGAACAGATAGTAAGCACAGCAGGAAGCCTCATGGCACACTCACAGAAGCCTAAGCATGAGACTACATAGATTCAGAGAGCGTGGAGTATTCCAAACATGTGGTTACGAGATCCAGTTAAATTAAAACTAGGAGAGAAGTAGGAGGTGGAGTCTTGATGTACACTGCAAAGAACAGCAAAAAATGAAATGACCAACAAATTTAAGCTAAGTTAACATTGAAAAATAGCTTTACAAATGAGTAATGTGTTAATGAAATCAAATTCTAATGTAATACAAGAACAAGAATGATCATCCAGTTGGTCATGAAGTAGATCATGACAGCCTCAATAAGACAAATTCAGGAGACTGGAGGAAGCTGCAGACAGAAAAGCAAAGCAATAGAGACCAAGAATGAAAATATGTGCATTTCCCAGAAAGATTGCCCTCTACACGGAGGGGAGGACAGTGCAGGATCAGAGAAGTCCTGGTGTTTAGCGATTCATGTAGTGTGAGGTGAGGGCAAGCATTTGCCACCTTTCAGAGGGATGCTACAGGAAGAGAGGCACCGAGATGAACGAATGTGGCTGTGGACAGGTGCTTCTGAGCTGTGATGATGATTGCAGAAGTCATGTGCAGATGGTAGGGACGCCCCAAATATGCGAGAGTAGAGCCTTCTGCTACAGGATAAGTGAAGGGCACAGATGTGGGTTCAGATGCTGCTAGAGGTGGGAAAGCCATGCCGACTCCACTTGTCACCTCTAATGCCCAATAAAATGAATGCATTTAGGAAGCATATACAGCAGTATCACTGGGAAGAGTTTCAGACATGAGATTGTGTATCCAGGTCTGAACATTTGAAAGAATGATGTTATCATGGATGGATACCTATGCTTCCTAACATTCAGATTCACTACTTTACTTATATTGCTGTAAAATGTATCAATAGCCACATTAATATCATAAGAAACACAGACATTAAAAACAATGAAATCCCCTTCATTATATTCTGTTTTGATTACAGAAGATTTACCGTCTGCTTTTCCTTCTATTTATTTATTTTTGTTTTGTTTTCAGAGCATCTTACATTCTAAAATTCTAATTAAGTACCCTTGATGCTTAATATATTCCCTCCATCCAGGAGTAGACAAAGATGTAAATTGAATCTCCAAGCACAAATGGCTCCTTGACTGAAGTTTCAGATACAACACACACTGACTTACTTTTGTGGACATTTCTGCTGTACAATAGCATGAACGACCTTAGCATCATCTCTGTCCCTTGCCTGGGCCATGTAGGAGAGCTGGCCTTGGTGGCATGGGTACATGAAAGCTGGCAGGCTGGCCAATCAGCTACCAGGTCTTCAAGCTGGCCTACCCTAACGTCTACAGCATCTATGAGCTGCTGGAGTGCATAAAGATCAACACAGCAGGATCTCCATGATTCAGAGCAACAGCAAGGTATCTGAGGGGAATCCAGAGGCCTAGAACCAGATCAATGACTCATTGCGACGAACGTTTACAAGTGAATTGTTTGGAAAAAGAGTATACTGTATGACAACACCATCACACACTGCAGCTTCCATGATGAGGCTTTTTGTTTGTTGTTTGTTTTGTTTGTTTCTTTTCATTTAGTTTTTAATTTAATTTAAGATTTTATTTTCCTTTTGTGGGGGAGGTTACAAGGCCGGAGCTTGGGTATGGAAGGATAGAGAAATAGGTAAGATTTCATATCAGTATGAAATTCATAAAGAATCAATAAAAATGTGCAAGAAGTAAAGAAGGGTATCTTTTTCAAAGTCATAGAAAGCATTTTTAAAGGCTTTCCTACTACCCCTCCCACGGCATTATTGGCATGTCTATTCCACACACTGGTTTGAAAGGAAACAGCGATTAGAAGCTAAAAAGACACTCGCACACATGCAATGCATTGGAGGCTGTAATGCTTCCAGCATTTGTGTGGCTATAACTGTGGAAATTAAATGCTATGCATATTTCATATATATTTTATAAAAAATAAAACAGTTAAGTTCGGGAAAATATTGCCTTAGTATAATTAAGCAGTTTAATAGTAGTGTGCAAACTATTCCCTATCTCTTTTATATATATTAAGCTTTATATGACTATTTTGCACAAACCCAATTCGCATTTTCTTTGTTTCCTCCATTACTTGGCTCCCCTGTATTTATTTGTTATTAGTAACAATGAATCTGGAGCACTTAGGTTGTAGTTAGTCTTGGAGTGAGTATTTTTGATAAGAAAATCAAAGCAGTTAATACAAATGTATGCTTAGCTGGAAAATGTTTTTGTTTTTAATTTTTTGTGTGTGCTGGAGTCACATTCTCAAATTAGTGTTGATACAGAATTACAGGCTGGATATGGCAGAACAACTTGTAATGACCGGCTGATGCATAAATACTATCTTACTATTATTAAACCAAAATAAATATGTCTGTTTAAGTCCTAAGTAGCTAATGCCTAACAAAACCTTTTCAGTTTTGTGCTTTCAAATTTAACTGAATATTTGCTTTATAAAATGTCAATCATTATTGGTAAATTTATTATGTTTTCATATATGTATGTGTGTGTGTGTGTGTGTGTGTGTGAGAGAGAGAGAGAGAGAGAGAGAGAGAGAGAGAGAGAGAGAGAGAGAAGGGAACAGAGATAGAAAGAGAGAGAGAGTAGGGGAGAGAGAGAACTTAGGTGAATTCATGTTAAGTAGAACTATTATTTTAAGATATATTACAGTTAGTAGACTATTCTGATGACTAGAGAGAAATAGGTAAAGAAAACTTTAATATTCTTTCTGTTAAGTTACTAAGCTATTTTTGTTTAAAGGATGATACCTCTATTTGATCAAATAAGAGTTAATTAGACTTTCTATTGAGCTACAGGTTTTTTTTTCTCCTGAGAAAGGAAAGCTCATTGAGAACCACGATGCTGAACCTTAATTCATAGTATTAACTATTTCTCCCCCAAGTTTTAAAATTAGAGAATATGATACTCACTTTTTAGTCATTTTATAAACATGTACAAAGGACTTGGCTAATATAACCTCTCATGTCTGGCCACAAGTGAAACTGAGTTACTGTGCTCACCCATTCACAGATCATTGGCTGCAGTAAATCAGCAAAGGAGCTCTGGTTTTAAAGGTACTAGCTCCCTATCTATGAGAATTTTATTTGTATCTTGAATGAAAGAAATTCACATTTCAGTGCTCTAAACAGTATAGGTATGAATGGTTCAATAAAAGTTCTGTGATCTTGTTACACTTAACTGAGACCCTCAGGGCAATGTAAGCAGATGCCTTTTCTGCCTTTCAGACTGATCTTTCAGAAAGCTCATATGAAACCTGATCAACATACAAAAACCTATTAGTGAACAATAAAGTTTTCTCTAGTTCATGGGGGGGGGGGTTGTGTCTCTCTGAAACTTACTCCTGGTAAAATCTCTTTGTACAGTAGACTGATCGTGTGCTCCAGTGGTTTAATCATCTCAGCAATTTCCAACCTTATGACTCTTGTAGAAATGATCATGCACAGCTAACAGATGTTATCAGGGAAGTTTATTTCATTTGCATTTACAATGGATTAGAAAATGTGTCAAAAGCCAAAGCAACTCTGTAGATTTATAAGTGACTTTATATTTCATGTACCCTACCACAGAGACATTTGCAACCCATGTTTAAGCAGTGTCTCTACAATAGTAGAGACATGAACCCACAGTAGATGTCCAACAAAACAAGAGCAAATAATGAAAATGTAATACATATACTGGTGGGATAATATTCTTGTGCACAGGGTAGAAGTTGTCTTTGTATTATTCAGATCTTGATATCTGTGCCAGCAGAGTGCTGAGAATTTTCTACACGTGGTATTGTTATTCTAATTGCTCAGCACCTGCACCTTATTTTGAAAACATGCTTCCCTAATTTTCTGAGGACTGTAGAGCTGACAGACTATAGTAGAGGCAGGAGAGGAAAGGTGGGACATCGGGGCAGAGATAGGAACTGTGGGAAGAATTGAGAAGCCAGCCAGACATGGAGGAAGTTGGACATATGGGACCTGAATGAGAGGTAATGAGTCACATGGCTGACAAGGATTAGAATAAATGGGTTAATAAGTTTTATGAGTTAGTTAAAAAGAAGCCAAAGCTATAAGGTCTATGCATTCATAAATAAATATAAATCTGTGTGTCATTGTTGATCAGCTGGTGGGACCAAGACTGTGCAATGGTAATATACAAAGCTAAATGTTATTCCTTCGTCAAATGAAATGAAATCTGCAGAAAATTAATGGAAGTGGAATCTCTGAAGTGAGGTAACTAGGCACAAAAAGGCAAATACCACAAGTTCTTTGAAATGAGGACACTGGCTTGTGATCCATGATTATATGTTACTATAGAGAAGTGAGTGTGGGTAGAAGCCATGAAAGTAGAAAGAAAGTCATGGGAGAAAGAAAGGTTTTAAGGAAGAGGGTCAGAAATGTAGGAATGTGTTCAACACAGAAATGGAAAGGTAATCCTTGGTGCATAAGGATGTAGGTAGATATGGGTACAGGAAAGCAGGGGACAGTAGCTGGGGCATCAATCTAGATAAGTATGTGTATAGGACATAAGGAGGCCCGTGCTTTGTATAACGACTAACCTATTCTAGAATGTACTAAGGAAAAAATTAGACAGTAAAATGAAAAGCACAAAGTGAAGCCTTTAAGATACATGTACTTTAAAACAGATGACTCTAAACACTACATTTGGTGTTAGTTATGTTATTTTGATTCATTCATCTTTACCTCTGTAGTACGGTTGCTAACTATAGAGGATTCCAGGAGGTAACACATTTTTCTGATTGTGAGGTTTGTCTTGGAAAAATACAAGACATTTGATTTTTGTAAGTTCAAGATTTATAAACCAGGAGAGGTGGTCAGCTTTCTTTGTAGCAATTTAACAAATGGATGGTAAACCAGGTCACGAATGTGGCAATATCGTATATGTGACACAAACATAATATCATTTTTTAATTTCATAGAAAGGCAAATAAGAGGCATGAAAAGTTTGAAAAGAGTTTAAAAAATAAAACAAAGTTTTAGTTCAATTTTTTTAAAAAAAATCTTTTCTGCTTCTCTATACACTAAAAGTTTCAGAATGTGATCTATTTCAAATGCAGTTGTTTTCCTATAATTCACAGACACTGTGTTTTATTCCTATACAGTACACATACACTCATACACACACACACACACACACACACACACACACACACACACACACGAGGGTCATATTTTTCTATAAGAAATACTATTAAACACTTGAATTTAACTGGCAGTTTGAGACACCAATAAGCATCCTGTCAAAAAGAACATTATAAAACAAAACACTATAAATTATAGAATATGGTATTTTTACTTTTATATTTTGAGATTATAACTACATAAATTCTCCATTCTTTCCTTCTTCCAAACTCTGCCATATATTCTTTATTCTCTTTCAAATTCATGACCTCCTTTTCCCTGTCACTGCATTTATTAAGGCATATGTACATGCATAGATTCCTATACATATATTACAACTTGCTCAGCCTGTAAATCTTACTCTTATGTGTGTTTTCAGGATTGATCATTTAGGTTTGGATAACTGTGCTCCTCCCTGGGAAGGGCTATGTCTCCTGCTCCCAGCATTACTTTGTTGCCTCGTGTGTCTGTGTGTGTGTGTGTGTGTGTGTGTGTGTGTGTTTGTGTGTGTGTGTGTATTTGTGTGTGTGTGTTTATAAATTATTATAAATGTTCATAAAATGCCAAAAGTCAATTCTATGAGGAAAAGTTTAAATTTACATATTGCTTTATGTGAATTATGTTTAATATTAATATATATTGAGTAATATTTTAGATTTCTTAATGCCAGATTTCCTATTTTTTTTTACATTGCTATCAAATGTTTTTTGAGAAAGATGTGTGAATTTCAGAAACCAAATCATTTATTACATCTATTTTTGAATAATTTAAAGACTTGATAACTTGATAAGAATGTGACCTCTTTTCTCAGAAAATCTTCAGGCATATAAAATCTGAAATCATTTTAGTTGTTTGCTTTGAATTTTTGAAATAAATGTGCCAACTCAAGCCAGCTATTGCCTTTCTGACTATGCCTTCCTAAACATGGGCTGCTGCACTGTAATTAACAGAATTGCACACATCTAGAAGACAAACTCATAAGACAATCACTTCTTGGTCCAGAAGAGTTTCTTCCAATTAAGGTTAGAAAAAAACTCATGTGTTAGCTTGAAAACCAAGAACATGGTAACAGCATGTCCTGAACTTCTACCACATTGTGCATTGAAATTACAACTGTGTCTGTGTCTGTGTCTGCGTCTGCATCTGCGTCTGCGTCTGCGTCTGCGTCTGTGTCTGTGTCTGTCTGTGTCTGTATCTCTGCCTTTACCTCTTTCTCTCTGTCTCTGTCTCTGTCTCTCTCTCTCTCTCTCTCATGCACACACACATACACACACACACACACACATACACACAGAGACTCACACACAAATACACATACATACACACATACATATATACACACATACACCACACACACACCACAAACACCACAGTGCATACTTACACATACAGGTTTGATAATTATTTGAACAACTAAACACTTTTAATATAGTATATTCTGAATAATAAACCTTATTTCAGGAGATATAAAGATATATATGCAATAATGACCAAATTCCACCAATTTCAAAGATATAAGGGCTTGGGAGTTAATGTGTGATCTGTGAGACCTGAGAATACTCCTAACCACAGGACTGGCCCAGGAAGCATGCAGCATCATTTGGTTTAATTAGTCCAAAGTACTTGAATGCAAGGAGAGATGAAGTCTTAGCTTTCAGAAACCACCTACAGGGACTTGCAAAAAGAAGCCTAATAGAGTGATTTGGAACAAATACTTAGCATCCACCAAATGTAAGCCATAAATAGACCACTTTACATTTTCTCCTCACCTGTTTTCTATGGATAAGCAAGAGTTAAATTCATTGACATTTTTGAGCAGATGGAGTTCTAAGTGCTCTGCTAATACCCAAGAACTAGTAAATGACACTGTTGGGATTTCAGTCAAGCACTCACAACTTTGAAACACATACAGTTATTTCAAACTCATCATTAAAATACTAACAAGCATAGTGAGACTTGCTTAGCAGTTTCTCAAACTTCTTGTCCCTTTTTGCTGTGGAGCTAGCCCAGTACTCACAGGGACACCTCTCCACAGCCTGCATTTCTTCACCTGACCTCTCAGTAGACCAAGAACCACAATGGGCTAAGGTGCTCAGTTTCCTTGGAGAAGCTCATTTATACAGTAGTGGCAAACTATCATATCTATGTTAAAAATGATATTTTAAGTGATCTGCCCATTAAGTGCACTGCCTTAATCAAGATCATCTTCCCCAATATCAAGTAATAGCTTATTCATGTAAGTTACAAGCCATAGGGAAAGTCTTAGAATTGGAGGCCAGTCATTTTGAACTCATTTATTTTATTCTTTTAAAAATAATTTATTTCTACATTGTATATCATAGTAAATATCAGACTTTTTTCTAATTTGCATATTATAGTAAATAGCAACCTTTGTCTAGATTATATATTATTGAATATACTAGGCCTTGTCTGACATGCATATCATAATAGATACAGCCATTGTATAAGTTGTATATTATAGTAGATATCTCCCCTTATAAGCTAGAGATGATGATCTCTAGAAAATATTTTTGTATTTCCTTGACATGTATTGATTTTATGATGATAACATTAATCCATACATGGCCTCTTGTGTTATAGAAATATGAAAATGTTACTTTTAATGTTTGATACTTAAAATTAACATAGAAATGTTACAACAAAGAGAAAACATATGAAAACAAGAAGACTATTTGATAATAACTAGATAGTAGGGCACAGTGAATATTTTAGTTCTAAGCCTCCTCAAAGGCTTTCAGTGTTAGTAGCATGTCTCTTTGAATAGTTGCCTTTGTTTTGATAGTCTGCTATCTAGAATGATAGCTTGCTCACTGACGACTATCCATCTGATAAGAGTGTAAGAGACAGGAGCAGAAGGGGTCAATTGGAGGAGAATGCATTCCATTGCAGCTTGACACTCACAGTGATGTATTTAGACCCTCATATTTGCTTCAAGACATTAGACCTACTCTGATGGGTGCCAAAAGTCGTAATGACCTCTTGTAAGTACTTTCTTTCAGACCTTGAAAATACCTCCAAGAAAGGTAATTTAGTTGATAGGGTCAAAATGATTTAAAAGAGTTTGAAATTTTCTGGCTCCTGGCTTATCTTTGCCCATCTCCAACTTATTAGATGAGAATTTTTATCTCATCAATCTCCAGACTACTTTCAGAATGTGCAATTCAATGGAAGTATATTCTGTAGTGTAAGGGTAAGTTGTTTATTCCTGTGTCAGACTCTAAGATGTAAGGATACTGTTCTTTGCTCTCTTGTAGTTTAAAGAAGAGGTGAATGCATATGTTTTTGTAGATTTACAGTATTTGAGATGATATTATATGAAATTAAAAAGGAATAGGCCTTTAGTAACAAAAGTTGAAGATTACTCTTAATGTCACAGATATGTTTTCTTTTTTCAATAAATTACCTAAAAATCAGGTAAGCTAGGGTTATTGCTCAAGTTTGCAGAGTTTGTTTAGGTGGGGCTGAATTTTCAAAATGAAAACAAAAATGCTTGACAATTACTGTGTAGGTATCTACAGTTTGTACAGTTTATAATACTAAGGATCAGTAAGCTGACAAGTCTTGCAAAATCATGAAAAATAAAAGTATAGAAAAATGTTCATTAAACTGAATCCATAATTGTATTCAGTAAAATAAAACAAAAATTGTTAATTATGCCCAGATTTGTATGAATAATACAAAGCAGAATGATTCTCAAATGACATGAAATGATATAAAGTCAAATGCAAAATATAGTTGAATGTATCAAGAAATTAAATATATTTAAATACATAGTATTTTATAATAATTATATATTACATTAATATATCATTATATTTTTGGCTTTATACAATAAATAGATAAGATCTCCAATCCCTTCTGTTAATGTTGTTTCTCAAACTTTTCAAGATTACTTAAATTAGAATACCTCTGGACGGGCAATGGTGGCACACGCCCTTAATCCCAGCACTCGGGAGGCAGAGGCAGGTGGATTTCTGAGTTCAAGGGCAGCCTGGTCTACAGAGGGAGTTCCAGGACAGCCAGAGCTACAAAGAGAAACCTTGTCTCAAAAAACCAAAAAAAAAAAGAAAAAAAAAAAAAAAAAAAAAGAAAAAAGAATACCTCCTCTGTATACAAACATCTCATCAGCCTGAGCACTGAGTAGTCTGAGACTGTAAACAGATTCTTATGTTCTCAACATTAGTTGATTATCATTTTACTTTTAGTAAAATGATAATCAAATAATGATACTCAAAAAATTCAAATAAATAACCTGATTTAGTTGCAGTGTCTAAAGGTACTAATATTATAAAAGTATACTTTAAAATTCAAAATATGTATATCATACTTCCTGTTTTGTCTCTTATCACTGTTCAAATTTGTTATTTTTTAGTTTGTGTATATACTCCAATTTTCATTTTCACATAAAACACTGCATTGTTTTTATAGTCATTAAAATCCACACTTCACCATCTGTATATTTCAAGTAAAACTCACCTATAAGTGACATATTTGATTACAAAAGAAACACCGAGATTTCATTCTACCATCATCAGACAGGAAATGATGCTTGGATTGTTAATTAGTTATCTTCAGTAATGTTTATAATCTAGAGTTATTTACTGGGAGCCAGAGGCAAGTACAAAGGTGTGGGATTAAGGACAGCATGAATGCACGTACAGAGGTGCAGCTGCTTCAGAAAAAATCCTCCATTGTTTATCAGCATAGTAGGCAGCCTGTGCTTATATACATTAAGATATTTAATGAGGAAAATGTTAAGTATTCCCTGATTATTACAAACACAGAGAATGATACATCTTACCACATGTATATGTTAATTACCTGATCAATTATATAATGTACACTGAATTGTATGTATATTAAAGAGGTTACTGTGGCTCATAAGAATTTATAATTACTATGTATAATTAAAAACTGAAAACTCGGCCTTATGGTTCCAACCTCTGCCAGGAACAGAGCCCTGGCTCTGGACCTGATCCTACACAGCCCAAACCCAGTTGTTGCTCAACACCCCGGGTATTATGACACATCCAACTTCACAGTTATTCTGACACATCCAGGATCACAAGATCACAGAATCACAGGCTCACAGGAAGAACAGGCTCCAGTCAGAGACAGGGAGGCCAGATAACACCAGAGATAACCAAATGACAAGAGGCAAGTGTAAGAACATAAGCAACAGAAACCAATTTGACTTGGCAACATCAGAACATAGTTCTCCCACTACAGCAAGTCCTGGATACCCCAACACACCTATAAAACAAGATCTAAACTCTCATTTCATAAAGATGATAGAGTCTTTAAGAAGAACATAAATAACTCCCTTAAAGAAATACAGGAGAATACAAGTAAATAAGTAGAAGCTCTTAAAAAGGAAAATGCATAAATCCCTTAAAGAAATACAGGAAACACAATGAAAAAGGTGAAGGAATTGGACAAAATCATCCAGGATCTAAAAATGGAAATAGAGTCATTAAAGAAGACTCAAAGGGAGACAACCCTAGAGATAGAAAACCTAGGAAAAAGAACAGGACTCACAGATGCAAGCATCACCAACAGAATACAAAGAGATAGAAGAGAGAATGTCAGTGGCAAAGATACAATATAAGACATCAACACAACAGTCAAGGAAAATACAAAAATCAAAAAGCTCCTATCTCAAAACATTCAAGAAATCCAGGACACAAAGAAAAAATACAACCTGAGAATAATAGGTATAGAAGAGAGTGAAGATTTCCAACTCAAAGGGCCAGCAAACATCTTAAACAAAATTATAGAAGAAAACTTTCCTAACCTAAAGAAATAAATGCCCATAAACATACAAGAAGCCTACAGAACACCAAACAGATGGGACCAGAAAAGAAATTTCCCTTGTTATATAATAATTAAAATACCAAATGCACAGAACAAAGAAAGAATATTGAAAGCAGTAAGGGAAAAAGATCTAGTAACATATAAAGGCAGACCTATCAGAATCATGTCAGACTTCTCAACAGAGACTCTAAAAGCCAGAAGATCCTGGACAAATGTCATACAAACCCTAAGAGACCAAAAATATCAGCCCAGGCTACTATACCAAGCAAAACTCGCAATTATCATAGATGGATAAACTGAAATATTCCAAGACTAAACTAAATTTAAACAATATCTTGGCACAAATCTAGCCCAACAGAGGATAATAGAAGGAAAATTCAACATAAGGAGGGAAACTATACCCAAGAAAAAGCAAGAAATTAATCTATTCACAACAAACCCAAAAGAAGAGAAACAAACATAATTCCACCTCTAACAACAACAACAACAAAACACAAAACTAACAATCATTAGTCCCTAATATCTCTCAACATCAATAGTGTCAATTCCCCAATAAAAAGACATAGGCTAAAAGACTGGATACGTAAACAGGATCCAGCATTTTGCTGCTTACAGGAAACACACCTCAGAGTCAAAGACAAACCCTACCTCAGAGTAAAAGGCTGGAAAACAATGTTACAAGCAAATGGTCCCAAGAAACAAACTGAAGTAGCCATTCTCATATCGAGTGAAATGGACTTTCAACCAAAAATCATCAAAACAGGTAAGGAAGGACATTTCGTATGTATCAAAGGAAAAATCCACCAAGATGAACAATCAGCTCTGAATATCTATGTCACAAATGCAAGGGCACCCATATTTGTAAATAAATGTTACTAAAGCTCAAAGCACACATTGAACCTCACACAATAATAGTAGGAGATTTCAACACTCCACTCTCACCAATTGACAGATCATAGAAACAGAAACTAAACAGAGACACAGGGAAACTAAAAGAAGTTATGAAACAAATATATTTAACAGATATCTATAGAACATTCCACCCTAAAACAAAAGAATATATATTCTTCTCAGCACTTCATGGTACCTTCACAAAAATTGATCATATACTCAGACACAAAACAAACATCAACAGATACATGAATATTGAATTAATTCCATGTACCCTAACAGATCAACACAAACACAGGCTGGTCTTCAACAGCAACAAAAACAACAGAAAGCCCACATACACCTGGAAATTGAATAGCTATCTATTCAATGATAACTCGATCAGGGAAGTAATAAAGGAAGAAATTAAAGACTTTTTAGAATTTAATAAAATTGGAGGTACAACCTACACAAACTTATGGAACACAATGAAAGTAGTGCTAAGAGGAAAACTCATAGCTCTGAGTGGTAACATAAGAAAACTGGAGAGAGCATACACTAGCAGCTTAACAGCTTATCTGAAAGCTCTAGAACAAAAAGAAACAAATACATCCAAGAGGAGTAGACAGCAGGAAATAATCAAACTCAGGGCTGAAATCAACCAAGTAGAAACAAAGAGAACTAAACAACGAAAAAAACAAAACTAGAACTTGCTTCTTTGAGAAAAGAACAATATAGACAAACACTTAGTCAGACAAACCAGAGGGCACAAAAATGGTAAACGGTCCAAATTAACAACATCATGAATGAAAAGGGAGACATAACAACAGAAACAGAGGAAATTCAAAAAATAATCAGATCCTACTACAAAAGTCTATACTGAACAAATCTGGAAAATCTGGATAAAATGGATCATTTTCAGACAGATACCAGGTACTAAAGTTAAGTCAGGATCAGATAAACCATCTAAACAGTCCCATAATCCCCAAGGAAATAGAAACATTCAGTGGAAGTGTCCCCCCTCCCCCCCAAAAAATAAAGCACAGGACCAAATGGTTTTAGTGCAGAATTCTATCAGGCCTTCAAAGAAGATCTAATAGAAATACTCCCCAAACTCTTCTATAAAATAGAAACAAAAGGATTACCACCCAATTCTTTTTATGAAGCCACAGTTACGCTGATATATAAACCACAAAAGGACCCAACAAAAAAGAGAACTACAGACCAATTTCCCTTATGAATATCGATGCAAAATTAATCAGTACAATTCTTTTTTTATTTATTTATTTTTGATACTTTATTTATATTTCCAATGTTTCCCCTTTTCTGGGTCTCCTTGCAAATTGAATCCAAGAACACATCAAAACGATCATTTACCATGATGAAGAAGGCTTCATCCGAGGAATGGAGGGATGGTTCAATATACAGAAATCCATCAATAATCCACTATATAAACAAACTCAAAGAAAAAAACCACATGATCATTTCAGGGGATGCTGAAAAAGCCTTTGAAAAAATACAACACTCATTCATGTTAAAAGTATTAGAGAAATCAGTAATTCAAGGTGCATACCTAAATATAATAAAAGCAATATATAGCAAACCAATAGCCAACATCAAACTAAATAGAGAGAAACTCAAAGAAATCCCATTAAAATCAGGGACAAGACAAGGCTGCCCACTCTTTCCTTATCTATTCAGTATAGTACTCAAAGTTCTAGCCAGAGCAATTAGACATCAATAAGAGATCAAAGGGATACAAATTGGGAGGGAGGAAGTCAAGATATCACTATTTCCAGATGATATTTTAGTATACATAAGCAACCCCAAAAATTCTACCAGAGACTTCCTACAGATGATAAAGAACTTCAGCAAAATGGCTGGATATAAAATTAGCTCAAATAAATCAGCCTTCTTCCACTCAAAGGATAAAGAGCTGAGAAAGAAATTTGGGAAACAACATCCTTCACAATAGTCACAAATAATATAAAATAACTTGGTGTGATTCTAACCAAGAAAGTTAACGATCTATAAGGCAAGAACTTCAAATCCCTGAAGAAAGAAATTGAAGAACTTAGATGAAATGCCCGACAGTAAGGGGAGGGAACCTATAGAACCCACCTCCAGTAGGAAGACAGCATCAAATGAGGGAAGGGATTACCATCCCACAGTCAAAACTCTGAAACATAATTGTTCCTGTCTGAAAGAATTATAGGGATGGAAATGGAGAGGAATCTGAGAAAAAGAAGGTCCAGCAACAGGCCCAAAGTGGAATCCAGCTCAAGGGGAGGTCCCAAGGCCTGACACTATTACTGAGGCTATGGAGCACTTACAATAAGCAACCTAGGATGATTGCACTCAGGAAGACCCAACAAGCAGCTGAAAGTGTCAGATGCAGATATTTTCACCCAGCCAATGGACAGAAGCTGCTGACTCCTGTGGTTGACTTAGGAAAAGGCTGAGAGAAGCTGAGGAGGAGGGTAACTCTGTAGGAGGACCAGCAGTCTCAATGTGGACCATCAAAATCTCTCAAACACTGGCCCACCAAGCAGGCAGCATACACAAGCTGATATGAGGCCCCCAACACATATACGGCAGAGGAGATCTGGGTCTGTGTTCAGAGATGATGCACCTAACCCTCAAGAGACTGGAGGCTCCAGGGAGTTTAGAGGCCAGGTGGGGTAGGGATGGGGACATCCACGTGGAGACAGGGGTGTGGGGAGGAGGTATGAGATGTGGAACAACTGGAGGGTGGACAGGGTGGTAAAATCTGGAGTTTAAAAAAATAAATTAATTTAAAAAAAAAGAGAGAAATCAAAGACCTTAGAAGATGGAAAAATCGCCCATGCTCATGCATTGATAGGATTGATAAAGTAAAAATGGCTAATTTACCAAAAGCAATCTAGAGATTCAATGCAATCCCCATCAAAATTCCAACTAAATTCTTCATAGAAGTAGAAAGAGAAATTCTCAAATTCATTTGGAATAAAAAAAAAAAATCCTAGGACAGTGAAAACTATTCTCAACAATATAAGAACTTTTGGGGGAATCAGCATCCCTGACCTCAAGCTATAATATAGAGCAATTGTGATTAAAAAAAAAAACTTCATTTTATTGGTACAGAGACAGGCAATTAGATCAATGGAGTAGAATTGAAGACACAGAAATGAATCCACACACCTAGGGTCACTTGGTCATTGAGAAAGAAGCTAAAATGATCCAGTGGAAAAAAGACAGCATTTTCAACAAATGGTGCTGGTTCAACTGGCAGTCTGCATGTTGAGGAATGAAAATTGATCCATTCTTATCTCCTTGTACAAAACTCAAGTCCAAGTGGATCAAGGACCTCCACATAAAACCAGATACACTGAATCTAATAGAAGAGAAAGTGGGGAAGAGCCTCGAATACTTGGGCACAGGGGAAATCTTCCTGAACAGAAGAACATCAGTGGCTTATGCTTTAAGAGCAACAATCAATAAATGGGACCTCGTAAAACTGCAAAGCTTCTGTAAAGCAAAGAACACTGTATATAGGATAAAATGGCAATCCAAAGATTGGGAAAAGAAATTTACCAACCTTACATCTGATAGAGGGCTAATATCCAAAATATACACAGAACTCAAGAAGGTAGACTCCAGAGAACCAAATAACCGTATTAAAAAGTGGAGTACAGAGCTAAACAAAGAATTTTCAAGTGAGGAAACTCAAATGGATGAGAAGCACCTAAAGAAACATTCAATATCGTTAGTCATCAGGGAAATGCAAATCAAAACAACTCTGAGATTCCATCTCACACCATTCAGAATGGCTAAGTTCAAAAACGCAGGTGACAGTAGATGTTGGCGAGGATGTAGAGAAAGAGGAACACTCCTCCATTGCTGGTGGGGCTGCAAGCTTGTAAAACCACTTTGGAAATCAGTCTGGCAATTGCTGAGAAATGGAAATAGTCCTATTGGAGGACCCAGCTATACCCTGGTCAGATATCCAAAAGATGCTCCAACATATACCAAGGACACATATTCCACTGTGTTCATAGCAGCCCTATTTATAATAGCCAGAAGCTGAAAACAACCCAGATGTCCCTCAATAGAAGAATGAATACAAAAAATGTGGCACATATACGCAATGGAGTACTACACAGCGATTAAAAATAAAGACTACTGAAATTTGCAGGCAAATGGATTGAACTAGAAAATATCATGCTGAGTGAGGTAATCTAGACACAAAAGAACACACATGGTATTTATTTACTAAGAAGTGAATATTAGCCCAAAAGCTCACAATGTCTATGATACAACCCACGACCATATGGAGTATAGAAGGAAGGAAGACTTGGGTGTGGATGCTTCAGTCCTGCAATGAGGGGGAACAGGATGATTGTAGGAGGTGGAAGGAGAGGGGGACAAGAGATGGAGAAAAGTGGGGGAGAAAATAATTGTGGCAGTATCAGGAACTGGAGAAGATGGGGGATACAGAGGATCAGGAAATCGAACAAAAAGTTGTAGCAGGGGAGAATGAGGAACTAGGGATAGCCACTGGAGGGTCCCAGACACCAGAGAAACATGAGGCTCAACAGGGATGACTTTAGCTGAAATATGAAGAGAACGGGGAGATAGAACCTGTAGAGACCACTTCCAGTAGATAGGCATTGCTCCTGGTCAAGGGATGGGACCATTCACCCAATCTAAAAATTTTTAACCCAAAAGAAGAACAGGGACCAAAAAAAAAAAAAAAAAAAATGGAACAGAGACTGAAGGAAAGCCTAAGAGGGACTGTCCCGCCTGGGGATCCATTATAACTGCAGATACCAAAACTAACACTGTTGCCATGGTCAAGGGTCAAGAGAGTCTTGCTGACAGGAAACTAGTGTGGTGTGGCAGTTACTGGGGAGGTCCAGCCAACAGCTGACCAAAGCGGATGTGGATGCTTGAAGCCAACCATCAGACTGAGCTCAGGGAACCTGGTGGGGGAGCTGGCAGAAGGACTGGAGGAGCATTGGAAGAACAACATAGGCTGGCCTGACCACCCAGTTCTCCTAAAGTTTAGACCACCAACCAAGGAGTGTACCTGGAGGGATCCATGGCTCCAGATACAAATGTAGCAGAGGATGGCCTTGTCTAACAGCAACGAGAGGGGAAGCCCTTGTTCTTGGGGAGGTTTGATGCCCCAGCATAAGGGGATCCTGGAGAAGTAGGGCAGGAGAGTGTGGGGGGGGGAGCACTCTCATACAGGCAAAGGTGAGGGGGTAGGGCAGATGTGGAATGGGGGTTGGTGGAGGGGTAACCTGTAAGTGGGATATCATGGTATGGGGGGTTGGTGGAGGGTGTAACTGAGAAGTGGGATATCATTTGAGATGTGAATAAATGTAATAATAAAAGTAAAATAATTTGTAAAAACATAAACTAAAATTATTTATCTAAGAATATTAATAAGTTTTCATATGCCTGAAAGAACAAACATGCTTATGTCACAGCATATTCAAGTCACAGTAAACCTCTAAGATTACAAGTTCCTGTTTGTTTTACATGATCCTTTATATATAGGTTCCAACATAATTTCTACCTGGATTCCTGTATAAGTTCCAAAATATTAGTTGCGTATACTTAAATTCAAGTGGTAAGATTTCTCTGGAAATAATTAGGCAGTCATTTCCTTTAATGCTTGAGAACCATTTCCAAACTGCCTTGAAAGGAATGCAGTCAAGTGATTTCATATTCTAGGAATATAAATGTGAGATTTTAGAAATAGTTGGCTTCTTTAACCCCAAAATGATGAGCATTTCCAAGAAACAGGGGATCAGGGGTGAGCTTTAATGATGACTTTACTATTTGTAATGTATTTAAAAAGGAATGTCTGACTATCATTTAACAAAATAAAGTTTTGTTATATTTTCCTGTTTAGACAACTTTGTCTGAAAATATGACAGCTGAACCCCAACCCAACTCCCTAAGAATTGAGAAGCAGAGGTGCGTAGAGAAAAGCACACATCAAGTTCACAAATGAAAGGTAATAGAAAGCCCAGCTCTTTCTTCGACTGCTAACTTTACAGCACAGGGAAAAACTGAAAATTCTGTAATTGTTCTTATAACTTACAATGCTCTAATTTTCAAGAATCTCTAAACGGATTTTATAAAAATCATCCTTGCTTATTTTTTCATTATTATGGTCACCGCTATTATTACCATTATTGATTCAAACTAAAATATAGGAAGAAAAAAAAAAGATAATCACTTGAGAAAGCCAGCAAACCTCTTGCAAGGCCATTTGTTCTAGAATCAAAGTACCGTAACTTGGTAGCTGTACTAACGCTGCACTTAATTTTTCAGACTGAACACATTGATTATTTTATTTAATATGCTGCATAGTGAAGCCAGTAAGCCTTACTCTAAAAGTAGCTGCAATGGAAAGCGACAAGAGTTTTATTACTGCTAGAAGGTACCCTAGCAGAGCTGTGGTAAGAAAAAAATACATATTTCCAAGTAGAGGGGTCATAAAAATTTATGAGGCTCAACAAAAGAAGTATGGGCACATTGCAGGAGGAAAGGTGACAGATTCCAAAAGGGATCTCAAATATAAGTTTAATGATGTTCAAGTCTGTGACATTTCATTATTAACTGCTGGCAAATTTAGCAGAGAGGCTGAAAACATTTACTGCTTACTAGTCACAAAAATCATTATTTTGCAGGTAAAGCTGAAAGTTGTATGGGTAAGCATGAATGGGCCAAGTTTGAGTGAAAATTCTGGCAAATGAAGAAGCTTCACTAATGTTCACTAACTACTCCTAGTTGTGTAAGATGCACACATGCAGTCGAAAATGCAATATTGAAATGAGGAAAAAGTATAAAAGATGCACTTTATTTTGCCAGCACAATACCACATAGCAAATGTGAAAACTCCCAGAAAACATGTTAAACCCAGAAAACTAAGTGATCAGCATTCGGTTATGTGAAACACAAAATTGCAGCATAATTTGTGAGACTAAGGAGGAAGATTTGCTCTCTTCCTCCCTCAGAGGTGTCTATGACATACCCTAGGCAACAGGCAACAGCTGTACCCACCCCAGAAGCTAGGCAAGTTCTGGATGTGGCATCTGAGCTTGACTTGAGACAGTAAAGTGTTAAGACAAGAGATCTGATATGTAACTCAGTCATTTGTTTGTTTATTTTTCCATTTTATGGTTTAATTTTAATTTTTAAATTTATTCTTTTCTCCTATACTACTTCCTGACTGCAGATTTCCCTCCCTGCTTTCCTCCTGCCCTTGCCCCCACATCTGCTCTCTCTCCCAGATCTACTCCTCTTTCTTTCCCTTCAGAAAAGGTCAGACCAACCTAGCATATTGTAATTCAGTGTTGTTTGTTTATTTGTTTGCTGTTTTATGTTGTTACTTTGTTTGTTTGTTGCTTCTTTGTAATTTAGTGTTTTAACCTGCACTTCTGTCCTGTCCAAATCAGGTTGAGACAGGAAGATCAAGGGTCTAAAACTAGATTATTCCACTGCAGCTTCCAGAGCACTTGCCCGGGATTACATGACGTGTACCCCAAATACAGAAAAACAAAACAAAAGAAAACAAAAACAATTCTGTACTGAAAACATAAGCAGCCAAAACTTGATGGAATAACTAACTACCCTTTGGTGTGGTCAGGTTTTTCTTGTTTGTGTGTTTCCTTATTTGTTTGTTTTAATGAAATTGAAGGTGTAGCTTGGATTAGATGCTTGACTTTGTGTTTGACTTCACATCTAAATTACTCACGGTTACACCTCTCACTATCCTAGTTTGAAACTTTATTAGTGTCTACAAACTATTGCAAGTTTTAAGAATCATTTGAAGACAATCAGATCCAAAAACATGCTACAGTTCTTAGCCAAAGCACATCCCCATCTTTGTAATAACTTCTTATCCTATACTTAAAAACATTACCTTTTTTGAGTGTTTATAAGTATACACAATCAAGTAGAACTAAATTTCCCCTTTAAGTGGATAAATGGCATTGATTATTTTCACAAAGATGACCTTTTCTCCTTCCTTTCTTTCTTACTCTTTTGTTCTCTCTCTCTCTCTCTCTCTCTCTCTCTCTCTCTCTCTCTCTCTCTCTCTCTGTCTGTCTCTGTCTCTCTCTCTCTCCTCTCTCTCTCTCTCTCTGTAGGTGAATTGGTGTAGGGCTTTCATTTTACAAAAATAAAAGTTGGATTTTTATTTATTTATTTTTGTGCAATTTATGAGAGAGAAAGACTCTCTTAGTTTTCAGAGTGTGGTCTCTGGCAAGGAAAGCATCTACTTCCACACTTCTTCCAGTTTCTGACTTAACACTTATAAACAGAGTAGACTTTCTTTCTTCCTTCCTTCCTTCCTTCCTTCCTTCCTTCCTTCCTTCCTTCCTTCCTTCCTTCCTTCCTTCCTTTCTTTCTTTCTTTTTCTTTGTTACATCAATCTTTATTTTCCTAGGCTTCAAATGTGTTATGTAAATCTAAAATTTTTTACAATCTTCATTTTTAAAACTTTTAATAGTAGTATTTAAGGACAATCATTAATTTTGGAAAGATATCATATGCTATTACTTCAAGTGTTTCTCCTTTCTTCTGCTTTGTTATATTATATGTATACACACATATGTTCTCTCTCAGATATAGTTACAATTTCTGAAATTCTCAAATTCTGTGTTATTTTCTTCTTTGACATTTGATTTGGAGACATTTTTATTCATATATCAACTGAAGTCCTCATCTGGATCCAAACTCACTTCATTTTTAACCTCAAAGTTCTCATAATTTGTAAATTTGTAAATTTCCTTAGAAAACCCATTTCTTGAATAGTTTAAAAATAGACATTCGCTATTAAAGCTATAAAGCTCAGATTCCTGAACTGAAAACGGAGTTGGAGATTGATTCCCTCTCTGAGGACTTGGGCTAACTGCTTAATATTCAGTATTGTCAGGTACATTAATTTATGAAAGCAATAAAGTGATATATAAATTGTAGAGTTGTTATTATAAATAGAAAAATAAAATATAAGGAAATAGCATAATTTAGTGAAGCAGATAGGGGCATGTTACTTAAAGTCTCATGACCAGAGTTCCTTAGGACCAACTACAACCCATGGATTGCTCAGGTTAACCTCTGACCTTTACTCATGCACCTCGATATTCACATACAAACACACACACAAGCACGCACACACACACACACACACACACACACACACACACACCACGCGCACACACACATTTATGTATCTATCTATCTATCTATCTATATATTTATATATCTATATCTATATCTATATCTATATATCTATATATATCTATATCTCTCTCTCTATATATATAGAGATATAGATATGTACCAACACACATTCACATACAGGTGCAGAATTATCATTCAGTGTGGCCAGTATAGTCATTCCTATAATTACTTTCCAAAATCCTGATTTATTTCAGTATCTCCAATATCTCCAAACCTGTGTTGGGTGATTTGAATTGAAACTCACTAAAAATATGTCTTTGTGAGGGCTATTATTATATTGAGATTTTATTCTCATTAAGAAAACTAACCCTTTTCTATAGACTATAACATTACTAATTATTGTTTACTCTTTCCATGTAAAATACAAATTAGCATAATTTGAGGTGAATATAGTCTGTACATTTCATACTTGATATTTACTGTTTCTAGCACATTTCCATTGTATTGGAAATGCATTCTTATGTTCAGTGTCATCTGATTTGAAGCATCATATCTTTGTTATATACAGTTAAGAAAAGCTTATTTCCACCTCCCAGGATCAAATACCAAAGGTCATTACTTACTGTGATCATGATGACATTCCCTTCTGCACACTAACCAGTGCTCCATTTTTTGTATGAGAATATTTCACTATTCGTTGTGTAGTTTTTCTTCTGTTTAAATCCCAAATCTAATATTTAATCAAACGGCACTTCATAAATGTTGTTTTGGTCTGGAAACATTTTTCTGTGATTTATATGTATAATATGAACTGAAACACATACATAGATTTACCTTGTCCTAGATTAATTTAAAAGAATATTCAGGAAAAAGATGGTGCACCTGCAAGCCATAAGTATGTGTCACCAGGGTAAAGTATGATGAATTATTTGCAAGATTTTGACTTCAAATGCACCAGGATCTCATTATAGAATCCTGGTGCATCAGATGCTTCTATTATTGTATAAATTACTGGAAATCATAAGGTCCAGCTTTAATTATAGTTAGAGTGACATGGCATGTGCATTAAGATCGAAACACTTATAGTTTTTGTTAATGTTTGCAATTATAGCACACTGAAAAATTTTCAAAGATAGTCTCCTTCCAAATCTATCTATTTATTTATTTATTTATTTATTTATTTATTTATTTATTTATTTATTTATTTCAATGTGATAGGAGGGGTTTTGTTGATGCCTACGGCAAGCAGAAAATTAAAAACAGGACAAAAAAAAAGCAATCAAAAAATAGACTAGATAACTAGATAATAAATAATAGATAATTTCAGTATAGATTGAGATTATCATCTGATAAATAAAATCTGACATTTGCTTAAGTAAATTTTCTGTTTCTTTTTTTCATTTGCAAGACAAGAAAATTTAAGAAAGTGAACTCTAATGTCTCTTAAAGTTTGAAAAAAGTATTGATCACTGCACATAAGTTTTTCATAATTATCTGATAGTTTATTTGCTATTTCACACTGAACCTGTTTATATCATATATACTGGTGCCCCTCCATTTTTTGGATGCATTTTCCTTTCTTCTTTATTTGAAACTCAAACAGATCCTTGACCACACATTCTCTCTGCCATCTTGGGATTGTCTAAGTCCATAAAGATAAATAGAAAATGCAGATACTAGTTTAATAAGAATTCCACATCTAAGGAGAACCCTAGATAGCTTATGTTACTGCAAAGGAAAATTTCCCTGTCTAATATATGTTTTCCTTAATATGGCAACTTTACACATTTTTCATTTCTGTGTCTTCTATGATAATTTCTCCTCTCCCTGCTCTACCACCTAATTTCTGAGAGAGGAATGACCCCCCCTCCCCTGATAGAATTGAGACAAATGTGGCCATTCGAAGTTCATAGTTTCCTCAAGGAGCAGGCATGGTTCCTTTCATCCTGAAAGTTTACTATTCTGCTCTTGTGAAGCAGAGAACACACCGTCTACATTTGGTTGTTGATGACAATTTTGAGTATAATGTATTGGACCTACAGAGGTAAAGTCACAAACTCCTTGAGTATGGAGAAATTTTCTTATTATTTTTTACATCTCAGTACTCCAACATTGAAAGTAGATGCATGTAAAAACTTTTAAAATTATTTCTTGAACTACTGTCTGAATTAGCTTCAAAATAGTTTTTTAGTCTAGTTGCATCTAAAATCATGTATTTATATGTTTATTCCTTCATTTATTTATAATGTGTTGTACTCTGCCTTCATATCGGCACAGGCATCTCTCATTCTTTAGGTACTTTCTCCCCATTAGGATAAGAAAATTTAAAATTGGAGTTTAGATATGGCATTTAATCTATCATCTGTCAGCACTGATCAATGCAAACCAAATTCAGGGAAGTGACTCGTGTCCCTGAGGAAATATAAAACTCAGATTCAACCTCCTCTCTTGCACGCTGAGGTATGCTACATCTTCACTTTCTTTTATTTCTGAAAATGACTCATATGTCAGCACATGAGGATATAAGGATGAAGAGCTTCTTTAATGAGAACGTATTATAAATGGCTTCCTCCTCAGATCTAGAAACTATCGCATATCTAATTTATGGCAATATTTCCCTCAGCTTCTATAATTGATGTAGGACTTCAATCAGGAGCTCAATTTCTGGAGGATGACTTGTGGTTGACTGACAACATTTGACTCAGGATGAAATATTTTGGAGTCTGTAAGGTTGCCTCAGCTCAATTGTGGTATTAGAAATCTAATTATTTTAACCCCATTAGGGCAAAACTTCACCAAATATTATTTGGATTAATTTTATAAATAAAATCTCATGCTAGTAAATCATTTTCATGCTTTGGGGGAGAAAAAAAAGCTGAGAAGTGTGGAAGAAGGCCATATAAGTACTCTATGATGATTTGGGGTGAAATCCATGCTGTTTAAACAACTTCACTAACTACAAAATAATTAAAGTTTACAAACAATCGTTAATTACATATTCATTTAAAAATATTTGAAATTAGAAAATATCTAATTTGTTTTTCCATATGTCAACTGGATGATTGATTTATTGTTTTTCATTTTAAGATGTGCCAAATAATCTAGATGCATGTTACAGGAATTATCATAAAACTCAAAGAAAGGGAGGATGCTACATTACATTCTCCTGTTTACCTCGGTTCTCTGTATGGACGTGGCTTCATTTGTATGTTAAACATCTGTATTTTCTTCATAAACTCACTCTGTTCGTATTCAGAGAAAATGCCTCTATTTTCACCTTAAGCCTTATCAACTGAGAAGAGTTGCTTCTTCCTATGCTGAAAAGCTGGGCACAACCTCTAGATCCAGGCATTTACAGTATGACTTCCCAGCTCTGAGCCCTTCAGAGGAAGAGGTACACTCCACTGTGAGTTTTAATACATTTTTGATAGGCTGAAAACCAAAGGAATTTGTTCTGTAATTATATTCAACTTTTTACATGATTCTGCATAATACCTAGCATAAATGTATTTATGCACTGG
>CM052700.1:75615409-75660752 GCA_028551405.1 Uromys caudimaculatus
TTACATTTCTGTGGCAATAACATGATATCTAAGTCTAAGTCACTTAAAAAGAAAGTGACTTTATTTTGTCACACAACCATGAAGGAGCAATTCACAAGGTCCACATTCATAGTTGGACGTTATTCCCCCAAGGTCTGTAGGAGATGCACATGTGTGTCTGTCTTCTGTTAATGTAGGATTTAGTTATGGAGCCTCCACCATGATATTCTCTTCCTAATCCCTTCCCAAAGCCCCAGTACAGACTACTGTGGCACTTGTCTTCACACTCAGTGATATTCTCTACCTAATCCCTTCCCAAAGCCCCAGTACAGACTACTGTGGCACTTGTCTTCACACTCAGTGCCTCAGACTGGGATGAAGTTTCAACAAATTCAAAATCTGGAGTTGTTTAAACCACATGTCAAATATGGTCATTATGCATTACAAAATGAAGCACGAGCCACATTCCCTTTGTTACTAAAATAATGTATATAAACAACAATAGATAGAATTTATGAAAATATTAATGAATAAAAAAGTAGAAATTTCAATAAGCCAAATATAAAAATACTTTAAAAACATTTTTTTCTCTCAGAAAGAATCCATCCATTTTACCATAAGTGTTTTAATGTGTTATTTACTTGTTTCAGTTAAATATCTTATAATATTTTTTCATTATTTGATAGACCAGTATTTATAACTTAACATCAATCAGACAAACTATGAACCTTGTTTAATTAGTTAACTTAATTAACCCACTCTCCTTCTTCACATGGCTGATATACATTTTGATCATTTATTCAAGGAAGATGTCCACTTAAAACGTTAATTTGAGCACACCAGCTGACTTTACTAGTAATTTCTTTAAATGGGTGGGTGAATGATATACGGATATGTTCTATCAACAGACTGCCTAAATACAGCTATATGTATCATTTCTGATGAACCTATCTTTGGTTCATCATATGAGCACATCTTGGACTCCAAGGAGGTGTATGAAATGTCGTATTACCTTTAATTTATGTCTCTAAGGTGGACATTACAAATATGCTTATGTCAGATACTGAGAAATGTTATAGGAATGAAGACCGAATGGAAAAAAATAGCTATTTATGCCTGCGATTTCAATTAGTGAATAGCATGTAGGACCACTAAAACCTGAATGGAAAATGTATATGACTATGAGCCTGTAAGTTCATGAAAATTCTTTCTGTGAAATATGGGTGAAGAGCTTCATCCTCTGTTTAATAACTCTGGCTTTATTTTGGTTAGTGAGAACCCTTCCCCTGAATGCTAAAAAACTTTACCCATCATGCATATAAGTAGGTTTTACAACAAATCTTTCTTAATACCATGTATTTTTCTTATGTTATAACTTGATGTCACATATGTAATCATGCTTCTTCTAAATAAAAGGTGATGTTTTAAGGTAGGGTCTTTTCTCTATTCTTCCTAGGAACTTGGAAGCACATGGTATGCCTTTTAAATAAGGGAAACCTAGCCAACCATGTGGGGCTAGTGAAGGTATAGATCCTGGAGATGAGCCTCCAACTGCCACAGTCAAAGAAATAATCAAAGAAAAACCCCCTATCTTTTAAATAGACAGAGCCCATCTCATAAAACCCCAAATAACTAAATGGAAGGAAGAAGAGACCATGCGGTGTCCAGTCAAAATTCCTACACTGAGGAAGATGGGGCAGAAATATTATAAAAGCTACAGAAATGGGAAGTATGCTGTGAGATTAATTCTCCTAGAAATGTCAAGAGATTGCAGTCATGATGGCTCATCAACGTGGATGCCTAAATACGACTTGAACAATGTTAACACCAAGGGATGTGCTAACATGGAAAAAACAAGGATCATGGGGCCTCAAAAAGTAGACAAAACAAAAGGTCACTGGAGAGTGCTAAAAGTGGGGGAAATGGTCTTCTCAGAGAGGGCTTTCTGCAAATTGATACAAACTGGTCATCCTTGCCATCACACACGTATAGTGAAAATTATATAGATTAAGCACGTTGTATTTATGTATTTCATAACACACACAAACATATATATTATACACACATTTTCTTTACTATATATATATTACATATATTATATATACCTTTTATTTAGAAGAAGCATGATTACATGTATGTGTATACATATGTATCCATTTACGATATATACATATATATCATAAAAAAGTCATGAATGTGATAGAGGTAGAGAGTACATGTAATGGAATACAGAAAAATGAAATTATACTTTCAAAAATATTAAAAGTCATTTTATAAAGCTTGTGAATGTGTCTTCCTGACAGACGCTGAGTACTCAAAGGTGTTAAGTGCTTCCTCTTGAATTTTTCACTTTGTTTAAATTTATTACATTGTGACTCACTGAACATAAGCTCTATATTTCTTATATTTCTAAGATTTAGTTTGCTTTTGGCATAATTAAAAAAAACTTTAAATTCAATGAATGCATATATTTTTGATCAAGAGTTCAAATTCTCTTAGCAGTATTACACTTGGTAGAAAGCTAGTTTATCTGGATATATTCAATCCATGATTAGCCAGGAAAGAAAAATCAGAAAAACAAATCTCTTTATCTGATAATCAAATAGTTTGCATTTTACATTGCCATCATCCATTGTTTTGAAGAAAATATATAAAATATCATCTTAAGTGCTATGATTGCTTTCTTTTTATTCTATTTTTTTGATACTTTATTTACATTTCCAATGTTTCCCCCTTTCCAGGTCTCCTCTTTGGAAACCCCCTATCCCCTCCCTCATCCCCCGCCTCTATGAGGGTATTCTCCCTCCCACCCACCCATCCACCCACTCCCGTATTATGATTGCTTTCTATCCGATTTGTATGACAAATATACACGTCAAAAATACTAGACTTGAGCGCAAAAACTCATTTATTTTCAACATTAAAGATTACACAGCTCAGATATCAAGATTGATCACATTTATGATTTAAGAAGATAATTTTATCACGTTTGGTTCGCCCAAAGTGGTGTAAATCCTTAAGCTACTTGGACTCTTGAGAACTCAAAGCATAGGAATAACCAAATGACACATTTGCTGTGATTTGTTGCCTGTTGGCAGACTTGAGCTGTAATTCTGCTTAATTTTTATTAATTGCAATAAAACTAATCACATAACGTAGTTGTTGCTTGCCTTTGTCTAACATTAATAAAGGGAAAACTGAATATAAAATACGCGTTTGGCCAAGTTTATTTGCCAATGAAAACAGTGAGTTGCATGAATATATCTCAGTTTGAATAATCTTGGTTTAATTACTCAATTTTCTCAACTACTAAGGATGTAAATATTTATAGTACACTCCCAGCTAATGATGTAATTATATATTACATAAAGCTTTAGGCAAATATAATGGCTATAATTAAAGTATAAGCTAAAAGTTGTTTTGAGTACTCTAAGATCACTGAGACATGAGTCAGAGCTAAGTCAAGAGCTGCTAAGTTCAAACTCTTCCTTCTCTACATAGCAAGATGTCTCAAAAGCAAATGATCATAATGATGATGGTGGAAAATGTTAAGTTAGGAAACAGAGCTATAAACAAATGACTATTAGTATAAGTAACTAGAATGTGAACTGGAGTGTACTCTCTAAACAACAGACAGTACCCCACAGTGGAAATATAATCACATTCCTTAGAGGGGGAAAATACATGTGCACGCGCACACATGCATACACACACACACACACACACACACACACACACACACACACACGCATGTGTGTGTGTGTAAATGAATGCACAATAATACACATATATGTCTAATCAAATGGAGTCAGAGTCGCAGGTAGACTTTTGAGGTTGATGTCTGGAGAAGATTCAGACCCTAATGACATTTGCTGTTTAGCAGCTCTGTCAGAGGAAGTGCTAGCCATCTCTGTGAGAACCCAGTTTCTTTAGAGACTGAAGCAGGAACTTCCTTAGTAGCTAGTTGTGCAACTATCCAGGTGTCAGGAGAGGGAAGCAATATATACTAATGTTTAAAGTTGGGCTAAAATGTGTGTATGTGTAAAACGACAGAATTTGGTGTTTTGATATTCCTACTTAATCAAAAGCATTAGGACACTACCCATCACTTTATGTCATAAATTTTCCATAATTTACACTGACCTCGCTAGTGGAAGCACATTCTTTGCTGTTTTTGTTCATGGTTTACTTTACTCTGTCAGTTTGAGAATCGATTCAGGTCAGAGAGGAAATCACCAAACACCTATTGTGAGCCAACAAGCAAAGATTAGACCACCTGTTGTGTGAGTGCCTGAGGACAAAATACTTTTTCCTTTCCTGAAAATTCAAGTGTTAGTGCAATACAGAATAAGTCTGTCAAGTAAATTATTGCTTCACCATGCATGTGTGGTAGACTGACAAGCAAAACGATATTTATACAAAAGTGATTTGGCCTACATCTTTGTTGACATATTTTGCTTCTCTTCTTGAATTGTCACATAAAGTTGGCATTTCTTTGCCCTGAACATACATTGCTATCACTGCTGCAAATGAGCTAAAGGCTGACAGGCTAGCTGAGTAATGGGTACTATCAGGTTATTTTTCAGAAGTTGACTGATCCCATTAGATGCGGAAGACTATCTGATAGAAAAAGCTTTAGGAGAGAGTTTCTCCTCACCTCATACTCAAGGACACAGAGAGAAATACTCTGGGTTCAGAATGGGATGACTAGAGTTAAGTTTTAATATTTTGGAGAGTAGCAGGCATCTATCTGAACTACTTGCACCTTCATACATGAAGACATTTGACCTCAGAGAAGGTCAGAAGAATGTTCCAGCAGAGAAAGGTTACCAAACACACCTGAAAGAATCCATCACTTCTAAACTCGATCATTGCTAAAGCAATTACTTTTTCTATTTCCCCAATTCTTATCGCAGGCCAGTCACATTTAGCTCCCACCCCGGACTCTGTCGGCTCTGTTGGAAGAGAGTGAATCAGGACATAAATTTCTATCACCTCTGAAATAGTAAAAGCTATTTTAGCTTTCCATTCAGAAATCATTTTTCTAAAATATTATGGTCTTTTAATTTTGCCTTCAGTATTTACATAGATATTCAATAATTGCAAATGCAAGTTATATTCAATCTGACTTACCCAAAACAGCTCTCACTCCTACCTCTCTCTCACATATCTCTACTTCCCTTAAAAAATGATTTCTATATTAAAAGATGGTATGTTTAGTATACATTTGATATTAGTACATAAATTTTCATCACTGCTAAGGTCACAATTCAAAACACAAAGCTTCATATGAAAGTAAGACTCATCTTCATATCCATGAGCCCTGTGGTACTAGTATTTGCAACAATTAAGCAGAGAGTATAGTTTGTATGTGTGTTGATTCATTTTACCTGAGTATGAAATACTTCTGAAGGTATTAGACACATAAATTCATATATTGTCCTTATGTTTACTCTTCTAAACCTCCTTAAGATATTTTGAATATCTTATCAAAATCTTAGCATATTACATAATGTTTGATTTACAAAGTTAGCAATAAAATATAGCATCCAAACATACTGTAAAATCAACAATAGAAGACTCAGTAGGATGGGGAATTATTGGGCTAGTTGATGACATATTTAACTAACAATTATGAGAAATTTGTGTTTTACCAAGAACTTCATATATTTATGGTGGGTATTGTCTAATATCTACAAAAGAATAATCTCCAAAATATTTAAATAGAAAACATAAAGAATAAGTTATGGTATGTTTATAGACTCTGAATACAACCTCTGCACAGTCTTTCCTTTGAAGACAGCAACTTTTGTATTATAGATGAATTTTGGATTTAGCCAGACAGTATTTCTAAATATCATAATATAAAAGGGCTCAAAAAAGTCACAAAAGCCATGTTTGTCTTTTTAACAGCATAGAGTTAAAACACAAAGAATAATGTTACCAGAATTTCTTTTTTGAAGGGATACTATTTGAAAGTATAAGAAAAATAGTAAAAAGAGAAAGGATATCAAATAAAATGATGTACATGAAAATATGAAGTTAATCCACAGGATAATATGGTAAGAGAAGAATAAATAATAAAATACAGGCTACAGAACAGAAAAATACTTAATCGCATTAATATTTATAGTATACAGAGAAACTTATCAACTATCCTTAGGGAAGTGGTATACATTATAACAAGAATAAATTGCATAGATTGCCATCTTCTTTCTATAGGTTCAATAAATATATTATTGCTTTTCACAATTTTATGAATTTCATGATCTTAAAATTTTTTTAAAAGTAAATGAATGATAAATATAATTTTTCCTTCTGTAAAATCTACACTATTAAAGTGAAGGTAGTTTTAAAAGCCATAGCCTCTAATGAATGAAGAAAACAAATGGCCTTTAGCATAGGTAGCGAGGTTGCAAGGAAGCAGCCTCAGTGCGTAGTTAGTGCTAAACACTGGGCAGGAGGTCTCAGCCAAAGACCATTATGGATGTGAATGAACTAAGAGAAGCAGAATCTGTCCTGTATCACTCCTTAGAGGTTTAAGAGAGGGTGTGTGCATGTGCACAAGTGTGAAATGTGCACGTGTGCACAGACCCTGAGATTCCACCTCACACCAGTCAGAATGGCCAAGATCAAAAACTCAGGTGACAGCAGATGCTGGCAAGGATGTGGAGAAAGAGGAACACTCCTCCATTGCTGGTGGGATTGCAAGCTGGAACAACCACTCTGGAAATCAGTTTGGCAGACCCTCAGAAAATTGGACATAACACTACCTGAGGACTCAGCTATACCACTCCTGGGCATATATCCAAAAGATGCTCCAGCATGTAATAAGGACACATGCTCCACTATGTTCATAGCAGCCATATTTATAATAGCCAGAAGCTGGAAACAACCCAGATGTCCCTCAGCAGAGGAATGGATACAGAAAATGTGGAACACACAATGGAATAGTACTCAGCTATTAAAAACAATAACTTCAAAACTTGAAAATATCATCCTGAGTGAGGTAACTCAGTCACAAAAGAATAAACACGGTATGTACTCACTGTTAAGCAGATATTAGCCCAAAAGTTCGGAACGCCCATGATTGAATTCACAGCAACTGTTGGACTGAGCGTGGGGTCTCAGTGAAGGAGTTGGAGAAGGGACTGAAGGAGCTGAGGGAGTTTGCAGCCCCCAGAGAGGGAGCAACAGGGTCAACTGGTCAGGCCCTGGTGCTCCCAGAGACTGAATCGCTAACCAAAGAATGCATATGGAGGGACCCATGGTGCTGGCCACATATGTGGCAAAGGAGGGCCTTGTTGGTCATCAGTGGGTGGAGAGGCCTTTGGGTCTGAGAATGTTAGATGCCCAGTATAGGGGAATTCCAGGGAGGGAAGATGGGAGTGGGTGGGTGGGTGGGGGAATACCCTCATAGAGACAGGGGAGGAGGGGTGGGATAGGGTGTTTCCAAAGGGGAGACCTGGAAAGGGGAAAACATTTGAAATGTAAATAAAGTATTGAAAATAAATAAATAAATAAATAAATAAATAAATAAATAAATAAATAAATAAATAAATAAAAATGGAGGAGAGTAAGAAGTCTGAAATCTCACTAATCAGTAAAACTTCCCATTAGTTTGTGCACTCCTCTAATCTCCATAGAGAGTATCTGGTACAGTTTACATTACCTATTAACCTATTGATAAGCATACAGAACCTTCTTTTATAATCAAACAAACCCAAACAAAAGGTTTTGATTTAATTCATGTTTTGAGTGAAACAAAAGCAGCTATCAAGAACTTCTTTGATAACAAAGCCATCAATTTTTTAAAACTAACTGCAGTAAAGATAATGAAGTATAAAGATCAACAAAATTAAAACAAAGGTAGTTTTTTCCTTAATTAATTTAATTTACACCCCCCATGTCAGCTTCCTCTCCCTTCTTCTTTCCCAGTTCCTCCCTCTCACCTAACCCCCACCCCCTCACCCATCTGCCTATTTCCTCAGAGCTGCAGGGAGTAGATATCCCATGGACATCAACCCACCTTGGCTTATTAATTTGCAGTAGGACTAAGTGCATTCGCTTCTATTAGGGCTAGACAAGACAGCTCAGTTAGGGTAATTATCAAGATAAGAATTAATATCGACCTGCATTCCAAATCTAGAAATAAAAATATCTAGTTATAATGTTAAAACTATGTGGTGATTTTGATACTGAATGCATTATAAGCTTCTCTAATACAAATAAAATCCAGGTTATTTCTAAAGACACATTGTTGCTTGCATTATCTTCTTAAATAGTACTAGATCTTTTAAAATAGTGGAACCATGATTCAGAAATTTGGGGGAAAATTCAACCCACTAAATTTCTTCTACACTAAACTGTCACTCAAGGCTGGCAGAATGAAGTGGTGTTCATTATGCAGTGTCTTAGCTAGGATTACTGTCACTGTGATGAAACACCATGAACAAAAGCAACTTGGGGATAAAATGTCTTATATGGCTTATGTATCATGCCAATTAATGAACAGCCACTATGTTGAAAATTTTATAATACTAAAGAAAGTAATACTGGAAGACAGTAAAAGGTAAAACAACCTCATATTTTCATGGCTTGGAGAACCAATTTTGTTACAATGACCATTCTATCCTACCTCAGGTAATGTATGGATTCAATGCAACCTTAACCAAAATTCTAAGGCTATTCTACACTGACAGAAAAAAAAATTCCCCTCCAAAAACATATAATAGCTTTTGCATATTAAGGCCAAAATTTTAGGAGAGTCACATTCAATCCCCATCAGAGAATTTTCCTTTTACATTGGACAGAGGTGAATACAAAGACTCACAGTAGTTTCAAGTTCATAGAAGAAATGTATATGTAATATTCAGTGCAAAAAACACAGCTCTATTATGCATCCTGCCCCCACAACCTCTGGAAAATCACAGAAGAGGAGGCAGCAAAATTTCAGGAGCTAGAGATCAGGAGGACTTCTGTGAAATGGTGTTCCCTGGACATATCAAAGTTAATGGCCTCGTTTACTCCCCGGAGTTCTGAACCTGAATAAGATTATCAGGCAGTGACAGCTTGGCTTGGGCAACAGAGTTCAGATCTCCTCTCCCATGCCTGGGGTACTATTAGCAGCTGGTATCTGGTGGGAATACAAGAGTCAGTTTCCTTAGGTGTGTGTTCTGAGGAGGTTGACCATGCTCCACTAGAAGGCTTTACATCATGCACATTTGGGTAATTATCATTTTTTTAAAGGACATGAGCTTTGGTGAGGTGGCATGGAAGGAAAAGGAATCCTGGAGGAATTATAAGAAGGATGGAGAACAGATGCGTTCAAAATACAATGTATGTATGCAGGAAAGCCGCACAGAATAAATAGAAAATTGTAAAACTACAAAATTTTAATCAATGTTCAGGCCTGTGGAAGTTCATGGTTTCGTCCTTGTGGAAGCCTACATTTTCTCGTTTGTTTCAGTTATGTTATTTTGTCAAATACAGTGGGAAGTATTTCCTTTCTTAATGCCTAAATATTTTGTCTTATGTTGTGGTTGTTATTTTTCCTTAAATGCATGATACAATTGATTAACAAAATTCTTTGCCCTTCTCTGATAGAAGATTTTTGTCTTTAAATTCACTTGAGTATGTTTTAAAGTTTTATTCCTTTTTTAGATTGTACTTCTACATTATATTCCATTTCAAACTAAAACCGAGAACATATTTTTATATTTACAGTGTATTATTGTTCAATTTGTGTTTTATTCTGTCCTGACTGCATTTGTACAAGAAAGCTTTTACCCAGGACATGCAGAACTATTTCAACAAGCTCATTACAGAGTAAAGACATCAAAGTTAAAAGTATTTGGTCCTTTAGATAGTGCAGTTTCCTCAGATTAAGTAACACAACAACAACAACAACAACAACAACAACAAAGGCTGAAAGAGTGATAGGGCCAAATATTTTGCCAATTACGTAAACCTTCTTGACTTTATCTTTGTAGTACAGTTACTAATTTAATTTTAATATTACCAATTAAAAGTGAATATAGAAACACATTAAAATACAGGGCTTTCTTAATCCTGCTTCTATTATAAGACAAAAATATAAATAAGATTTCATTGAACATGCAAGTGTTAAAACATTTTTGAACCCTTTTCTATTTAATAATAAATCCTCTGAAGATGAACTGAGAGAAGTATTTTTAGGGGAGAAAGCAAATAGCTCATCCCACAATTTATTCGAAGTGATGTCCTTTGAGGAGAATGGTACCACAGAGAAATGAACACTGAGAAGAAAGTAACTTGACCTTTGTATCAGATGCCAATAGCTGCAGCCTTTGTCGGTTTATATTATATCATATTGAGTCATTTATTACATGTGATGTCCACTTTCCATTATTTAAAATTATGAAAATTAAAATATTATTCGTTAGATAGCATTTCTGATAATAGTTCTGTAATTTTGGAGGTTGATATGGTGCTGCTATGTATTCAAAGGCTAAATACTGGTCTTCATGATCTGGTTGCACCCAGACTAATGAATTTCCACACACAGCAGGCTTTGCTGTGTAAACTTTGTTGACCAATTTTAAGTTATTGTTTAAGTAAAAGTGGCTATAGTCAATTACTGAAGAAAATAGAGATAAGCAGGTTTTCAGTTACTGGGCAAGGAGTCAGACATAGGGACCAGGAGGAGAAGAGAGGAAGAAAAAGAGGAAGAAGACAAGGGTACAGGAGGTCTCCATTAGACTTGATGGACCAGGAACATTGCCCAGGTGCAATGTACCCTGAGGACAGGAAAAAGGAGCTGCAATAACCCAGCTAGATTCAAACTGCAAGTACTTGGGGAGTACATCTTGGAAGTATACAGTCTAGCATGTCAAAAAAGTAAATTAGGGGTAATCCCCTAGTTACTGTGCTAAGCTGAGTAAATAAATCATTTGGACTCTGTCTTGATTATTGGGAGCTGGCCAAGTCATATTAATAACTAATGCAGTTATTAAATAACAAATAAAATCTACTTGCACTCTATTACATATTTTCTTGTTTGGGGAGATAGAGAGCAGGATAGAGAGAATCCTCCCAGATTCTCACTGCTAGGATAGCTGCTTCAGAGCACAACACTAATGCTCTTGGGCAATGCAAGATCTGTGACTCTAAAGACCCAAGTTTAATTTACATTTATGCATAGATAAGGGATATGTATTAAATAGTCAAAATATTTTACAAATTAACTTTCTCACATGTATGAGTTATAAATGATTAAAGACTGAGTTTTTCAGAGATCAAAACAGGAGCTGGAGAAAGGTCTGAAGGAGCTGAGGGAATTTGAAGCCCCATGGAGGGAGCAAGAGCATTAATGGGCCTGACCCCCCCCCACCCCCGGTCGTCCTGGAGTTTGGACCACCAACCAAAGAATACACATCTATGGACCCATGGTTTGGACCACATATGTGGCAGAGGATGACCTCGATGGCCATCAGGGAGAGAGGAGAGGCCCTTGGACCTGAGGGTGTTAGGGGCTCCAGTAAAGGGGAATGTCAAGGCAGGAAAATGGGGATGGGTGGGCGGGTGGGTGGGAGGTGGAATTCCCTCATAGAGGCGGGGATGGGGAGGGGATAGGGGGTTTCCAAAGAGGAGACCCAGAAAAGGGGAAACATTGGAAATGTAAATAAAGTATCAAAAATTAAAAACAAAAAACAAAACCAAAATACAATCAAATGGCAATTTCACACAAAAACTGGTAAAAGCAAGGTTTAACCTGAAGATTTTGGGACTGCAAGGTCAGATTTTCATTAAAACAATATGATCTCAATTTTGAGTTATGCACTTTATTTGTACTAACAATGCCCATGAAATATAGTTTCTTGTCTATCACAAAACTAAGAATAAAATATTATAACTTGCCAATCAGACAAAATTAAGTGTTCTGCTTATAAGTATATATTGATTTTTAAGAGTAATGGTTTACTATTGATATTTTTATTGCATTCTTTATCAAGGAAGCATTCCACTTACAAAATCTATAACTTATGCAAAAGGAATCTAAGTATTTAAATAAATGAAGATGATTGACATTCAAGGAAGACATTTCAATCTTCATTTGATCATAGAAATTTTAAAAACCTAACTGTCGTTCTCTTTCAAATGAAGGTAGCTTTCACCCGTCACAAAAGAAGCTTCATTGTCTGATAGGAGACTATTATGAGATCCACAACTGGTCTAAACGCATAGACCAGTTTGGCTGTGCCAAGCCAAACTTATACATCTGCAATACAACCCTTAAACTGAAGACTCAGGGGAAAATCATTCATTACGGGGCAGAAGGAGAGTTAGAACTGGAGGCAGGCCCAGAACATCTGTCAGTATATTGTGGGCCCATTGACACCACATGGAAAATGCACTCATGGACTCTATAGTGTGGCGGCCTCAATCAGCATAACCACAACACCAATGCCAGCAGGAGAGATTCTGGGTGGTGTTACTCCTAGATGAGAAGCTACAGAAGGCCAATGGTGGCTGAGGCAGGGTTTCCTCCAGGCATTAAGTCTCACATATATTGTCCAATCCCCAGTGGTCATGAGTGAATTAATGTACACAGAAGCTACACAAAATGGACTCATATGCGGGGCAGTGGTGGTGCATGCCTTTAATCCCAGCACTCGGGAGGCAGAGGCAGGCAGATTTCTGAGTTCAAGGCCAGCCTGTTCTACATAGTGAGTTCCAAGACAGCCAGGGCTACACAGAGAAACCCTGTCTTGAAAAACCAAAAAAAGAAAAAAAAAAAAAAAAGGACTCATATGGACATTTCTGCATATATGTATATGTATGTGTGTACACACATATATACAAACATATATATATATACATACATATAAACTTGAGATAAGGAGAGAGAAGTCTGAAGGGGGAAGGGGTGGGAGTTATGTGCATGTATGAAATTCTAAACAACACTTTTAAAAATAATTTTTTTCAAGAAATTGTGAAAAAATAATTTATTCAGTCGCTAATAATACCCACAGGTTGTCATCATGATTTTTAAAAGGCATTCTGTAAAAGTGATGATACTGAAACAATTTTAACAGTATGGTTTGATACACAGCAGGGACTTTTAAGCATTTCTAACAGGTTAATAGAGGCATATTGATTACATTAATACCTACATTAAGTTTAAGCAAAACAAATGGGTTTAATGCAGTGACAGCCTAGAACAAACAATTTAATTTGGGTTATAATTGGATATAGGCTAGAGAATTTCTTTTACCCATTAATTTATTAAATGTGGAAATCAGTTTTTAATATGTCATCAAAGGTGGCTCCCAGCGGTTATCATCCTGTGAAGATTTTTCACTTGAATAACTACCCAAACCTCAAGAGACAAACCCCACTACAAACTGTGTTGGCTTAGGGTAGAATATGGTTTTGATGCGTTTCATTGTTTGGTTTTGTGCTGCTATTTTAAAATAAAATTGGAAAAATAATCAGACCTTTAGTTCAATGATTAATTACCTACTAAAACTATATATTTGTTGCTAATGTTCCTGGAATTTCCTCTCCTATAGTAAATCTCAAGAATCTATATCAAGTAAATAGTAGACAGTACAATTACATAAATTAAATAAATTTAAAAATTTAGAAATATATTACTCGGCAGAAGTAAATTTTCCACAGATCTGTTTGATATCATCTACTCATTCTTTAATTTCAATATACTTAATTCTTCATCTGTATGAACATAAAATGCATGGAAATCAAATAGAAGTATATCTATGATCTCTGACTCTTTCTAGGTTGTTCAAAACTCTGCATTTATGTACTCAAAGACACAAATTGATGTAATATTTACATACAAAATGATATGACAATGGCTCCATGTAATTCAATTTTTTTCTATTTAAACAAATTTCAGTTTTGTGTTTCTGCTGCTGTAATTATGTTCTGAGCAGCCAATTGGTAGGAACCGATGGGAGTACAAACTCATTTTACTTTATGTGTATGAAGTCCACTGACATGACCTGTGAATCACTCACATGCCTGTCTGTCCTGCAAGGAAAATTATGGCAAAATATTGTGTCTTATCTATCCTTTAAAAATGTTTGTGCACTAACCCATAATCATTTAATCCTTATAATTTATCTTTTACACTGATCTCTTTATGAAACAATATTCTAGATCCTGAGAGGGCAGAGTAAATCTCAGATACAGTAAGGGAAAACTAACATTGAAGACGCTTATGATAAAAAATTTAATACATTGAAGAAAGAAATCAAAGAAGATATCAGAAGATTGAAAGAGCTGATACATTGATAGATTAATGTAGTAAAAGGGCCATCCTACCAAACACGATACATCAATTCAATGCAATATCTATCAAAATTCCAACACAATTCTTCCCAGAAATTATCAGAGAATTTCAGCTTTATATGAAAACATAAAAAAACTCAGTATAGTACAAAGTAACAGTGGGGGAAAAAACACTATTATAGCATTATATTTGGACAAAAATGGACACTTTGAGCAACAGAATCTATTTAAAGACCCAGACATAAATCTACACACTTAAGGACATTTAATTTTTGATAAAAAAGACAGAAAAATATAGAAAAATATCTTCAAAAAATTGTGTTTGTCAAAGAATACAGTTGCATATAGAAGGATCCAAACAAACCCACAGTTAAAATTTCCCTGCACAAAACACAACTCCAAATTGTTCACAGACCTCGACATAAAATCATAGACCTGATAGAAGAGAACATTGGAGATAGCACTGAATTCATTGACATGGGAACAACCTATCTGAAGAGAATACAGTTGGCACAGGTTCCAAAATCAGCAACTCCTAAATGGAACTTCATGAAACTGAATAGCTTTTGCATGGCAAAGAACACCATCAATCAGACAAAGTGACATTCTGAACAATGGAAAAAGATTTTTACTAAATCTGTATCCTACAAATGGATAATTCTAAAAAAGAAAAACATCATTAAAACAACCAAATTAAAATAAGATGTAGATCTAAACAGAGAATTCCCAAAAGATGAACTCTAAATGCCTTAGACCAACTGAAGAGCATACATGAGCTTGTCCCTGGCTCCAATAACATAAGTAGCAGAGGGATGCTATGTCTGATCTCAGTAAGAGAGGATGGGCTTAATCCTGTAGAGACATGATTCCTGAGGGAAGAGGGATGCCCGTGCAGAATGTGAAGTGGGGTGGCATGGGGTACGGAATGGAGGGAAAGCACCTTCTCAGAGGCAAAGAGGAGGGGGCATAGGGTATAGAACTCTGGAGGAGGGACCAGGAAAGGTAAATAAATCAAGTAATATTTTAAAAAGATAACAATAATTTCCAATACTCTTCATCATTAGTGAAATTAAAATCAAAACTGCTTTGAAATTCCATCTTATACCCACCAGAATGACCAAGAAGATAAAACAAATGACATCCCAGACTGGTGATGATATGGAGCAACTGGAACTCTCATTCACTGCTGGCAGATGTGCAAACTTGTACAACCACCATGGAAATTAGTGTGGCAGTTCCTCAGGAAGACAGGAATTGATCTATCTCAAGATTCAGATTCTGTTTTGGGGTATATAGCAAAAGGATGCTTCATCCTACCAAAGAGACACTTACGCAACTGTTTTCATTGCTGCTCTATTCATAATATCCCAGAATTAGAAAAAAATGAAATGTCCCTGAAGAGAAGAATAGGTAAAGAAAATATACAAATACACAATGAAGTATTACTTTGCCACTTAAAACAAGGAAACCATGAAACTTGAAGGTAAATGGATAAAAACAAACAAACAAACAAACAAACAAACAAAGCAAATCATCCTGAGTGAGGCAACTCAGGCCCAGAAAGAGACATATATATATATATATATATACACACACACACACACACACACACATATATATATGCTTCTATGTGAATATTAGCTGTTAAGTCAATGGCAAGCAAGTTAAAATCCACTGAACTGCAGAAATTAGATATAGAATAAGCGACTGGGAGAGAAGGGGATAGATGTCCCTAGGAAAGGGAACTAGATTGTTATTGATGGGGGAGGCTGGAATGGGAAAGAGGAATGAAGAAAGTGAGGGAAGATGAAAAGAGAAAGGAAATCTGGGGAGACATATACAATTAAGGGGCAAATGAGATTACTACTGAAACCTTATACAGTAGAAACTTCTCAAGATATATACATATATTAATGCAATCTAAGTGATATTGCAAAATGATAGGGTACACACAAACTCAATTGACCACCTTTTGTCACTAAATGAAATTTCTAGTATTGAAACTGAGTGTTGTCTAAGCCACAGAATATCTAAACAAATCAGTTTATTGTCAAGACTATAGGTTGTTCCCCACAAACTGAAAGCTAGGACCCATTTCTTTCTTTCTTTTTATTTATTTAATCTTTTATTTATTTATTTAAAAAAATTAACCTCCAGAGTTTTCTCCCCTTCAGGTCCACCCTCTGACTGTTTCACATCCGATACCTCCTTCCCAGGCCCCTGTCTCTATGGTGATGTCCCCACCCCCCCACCCTCCACCCAACCAGACCTCTAAACTCCCTGGGGCCTCCAGTCTCTTGAAGGTTAGGTGCATCTTCTCTGACTGAACCCAGGCCCGGCAGTCCTCTGCTGTATATGTGTTGGGGGCCTCATATCAGCTGGTGTAAGCTGCCTGGTTGGTGTAGGACCCATTTCTTAAGACACCACCCACACAACTTGGAAAACAAAAAGAACTCTAAGTGGTACACTAAATAGAGCCTTCATTCCTTCATTCCTTGAGCATAAACGCCAATCACACGGGTTTATACTGATTTACCCAAGTTGATTTGGGTTTATACTGATTTACCCAAGTTGACAAAAAGATCACAATGATTTAAATGAGTAGTCTCCTTTAATTATTTTCAAATACTATGTGAAAATCAGATTTGGGAAAGGGAATTGGGCATAAGGGATTGAAACACAATTACTATAAACACCATTAAAATTAATTGTACAAACTTATTATTTAAGAAATGTAATTTACAATTACATAGTAAACATTTGTTATGTTATTAAACAGACCCCTTTTCAGCCCTCATACTTCAAAGCATATCTTTGGTAATTTGAATTTGCTTTCCTCATTTAGAAATCAAAGAACATATATTTTTTTGCAGCAGTAGATTAATCCCCTTGGTGAGTTGTTACTACTTCCCACTGTAAGCAATGGGCCACTCTTCACTGCCCCTACTGATTCTCATTGCAAGTTGTCACTGCCATGAAGCTGCAGACTTAACACCTCACCTAACTGAACAATGTCTATATTTTTAACCATAAATTAGTTAACTTTGAAATATTCATTAACATAAAAAAAGAAATTTCGGCATTTTCCATGTGGTTATTTTGTACAGCAGGTTCTATCAATCACCATTAATTATTTGCAACAAAATATCCCAAGGGCACAATTAATCTCCATCACTGAGAAGGGTATAAAATGTCACTTAATAAAACATAGCTTTTTTAATATCATCATAACAATCTGAAATATTAAACCCCTACTTTATGATGCTCCTTGCTCAGAATGAAACCTGAACATGGTTATTATAGCTGCCGTTGTATATTTATTTCTTGTAAAAGACTTATTTATAGGATTGTTCCATAGTGTATATTATTTCTAAAGCTCGATTTTGTCCCTTTGATATTGTGTTATAATTCTAATAGGAAGGCTTAATGGTATTGATGCTCAATTTTAAAAATCACAGTGTAGAAGAGTGCAGAAATCTGCACAATAAGCAGATGACAGGCTCCTGGTATGTTATTTTCAAGTTTAAGTGTATTAGATAGGTATGCATGTAGGAGTTTTCAGGTAACAGATGTGGCATAATTTAACTCTGTCTAGATAATTTCATACATGCCTGACATTCAGAAAACATTCGATACTTTTACATATCTACCCACACACATATCATTTGAAATGTCACTTGTAGGTTGGATTGCTAAGCTTTCACACAGATATCATAGAGATGATTACATGTTTTTGTTTTTTGTCTTTCTTTTGCACATTAAATTTGGTGTTGTATTTGTTGAGGAATAAATGAAGTTACGTTTCTTTTACGAAGCTACCTACTCTGCAGCTTCCTCAATTCAGGGCTTTCCTTTGTCAATATTAATTTTCATGTGCTAAGCTGTATTTTGGCACATGCCTTTAGAGATCTATAAATGTCTTGAATAGAGTGCCACCTCTCATTCTATGACACAGTAATCTTAGTGTAACTGCTTATCACTTGAAGTAGCACAATAGGAGTGGAAGGGGAGAGAAGAGAGAGAGAGAGGGCAGAAACATTGAATTAAGCAATAAATCAAATAATATAAGTGAGTATTAAATTTTTCAGCTAATTTCTTTATGTAAAAATAGATTTTCATCATAAAGTACACCATGTTGTAGTCAACTTTGACTTAACATTTAAAGACACACTTGCTTCATAGTAATTTATTCTACACAGTTAGTAAACTAAATTCACATGGAAAATATGGCGAAACTTCTTGCTGGAGTAGACGTTCCAGAATATTAAGGAACAAATAAATAATTGACGGCTCCTGGACACAGGAGGAATTCATTAGGGCAGCTTGAAGGGTTAGTAGGGTGTGGAGTGAACTTATTCAGAAGCTTCCAAATTAATTGAATGAGGCAGAAAGAAAGAATCCTAAATCAGAGCTATGCTAATATAGGTAAATACTTGTGATAAGGATTCTGCAAAATACTTCCGGCAGTCTTAAAATCTAAAAGGGCAGGTATGAGGAGGTTGCCTGATAGTCCTCAGAATCTAAATCTCAGGGACAGTTGGGTTAATCAGACATCTTTCTTTCTCAACAGTTTCTTTCTTCAGGCTGCAGTATGATAAATGTAGCTAGGAACACAAAATCCAGGCGACAACATAGCAGGATACTCTGCTCCCAGTGTTAGTGACCTAAGCACCTGTCTGTCCAGATAAACACATTTTAAAGGAAAAATTTTAATAGCAACATTTAAGGTCATCTTGAATGCTTTACTACTTTCATAAAATTAAAATGTGAAGGTAGTATTTTAGAAATAGTCTTCATTTGAAAGAACTATGTGTATTTTAGTTCCTGATTTTGTGTTTTTATGGGATTATCATCATCATCATCATCATCATCATCATCAACATCATCATCATCATCATCACTAATTCCAGCCAGTTTGGTTTTTGTTTGACTACCTGTTTGTTTTCTAAAGAGAGAGAGAGAAAAAAAAAAGACAGGGAGTTAGGTGGATGAGAGTTGTAGGAGAATATGAGAGGCAAATAGAGAGGGGAAATTATGATCAGAGTATATTTTATAAAACAACTATTTTCAATAAAATATAGGAGCATCTGTGTATAAATTTTCTAAAAGTATTTTTAATATGATAGGAGGTAAGATAAATAATGTACTCAAGTATCAGAATAAACTTGCTTGTTTGTCATTAACAAAAAATAGAACCAACCTAATTGACTTCTCAGTCACACTATAATTTCATGACATAAAGCCTGCAACGTTTTGTTCGTTTTGTAAGGAGGTGAAGTTAGCCAGAATCCACTGGGATTGATCCGGTCAAATATATAAATTTGGATTTAAAAAAAAAAACCCACATTAATGTAACATATAGACTCTACACAATGGCATTATGTTACTCTTTAATAAAATTTACTAATGAAGTACAGTTGGCACATAAAAATATAATTAAAGCTCAATGAAACTTTATTTAATGATATTTGCATCTAACCATGCCATATTACAAGAGTGGAATGCTACTAAGTCCAATCCCAGATATTGTGTTTCTAGCTATCCACCCCTTTTTAAAAATTTTTTATTGGATATATTATGTATTTACATTTCAAATGTTATCCCCTATCCTGGTTTCCCCTCTGGAACCCCCTCTTTTCCATGCCTCTCCCCCTGCTTCTATGAGGATGCTCTCCCTCCCACCCATTCCCACCTCACCACCCTGACATTCCCCTACACTGGGGAATCAAGCCTTCACAGGACCAAGGGCTTCTACTATTGATGCCAGACAATGCCATCCTCTGCTACATATGTGGCTGGAACCATGGGTCCCTCTTTGGTTGTTGGTTTAGTCCCTGGGATCTATGGGCAGTCTGATTGGTTGATATTGTTGTGTTTCCTATGAGGTTGTAAATCCCTCAACTCCTTCAGTCCTTTCTCTAACTCCTCCATTGGGGGCCCCGTGCTCTTTCAAATGGTTGGTTGTGAACATCTACCTCTGTATTTGTCAGGCTCTGGCAGACCCTCTCAGGAGACAGCTATAACAGGCTCCTGTAAGCAAGCGTTTCTTGGCATCCGCAATAGTGTCTGGGTTTGGTGTCTGTATATGGGATGAATCCCCAGGTGAGGCAGTCTTTGGATGGCCTTTCCTTCAGTCTCTGCTCCATGCTTTGTATCTATATTTCCTTTAGACAGGAGCCCTTCTGGTTAAGAATTTGGGAATGAGTCAGTGGCCCGACCCCGGGCCTTGTCTAACCTCTGCATAAGGTCTCTACAGGTTCTCCCTCCCCTTTGCTGTGCATTGCAGCTAATCTCATCCCTGTTGGGTTCTCAGAGCCTTTTGCTTTGCTGGCATCTGGGACTTGCTGGTGGCTACCCCCAGTTCCCCATCCCCCATTGCCACACACTTCCGTTCAAATTCCTGACCCTCTGTATATCATCCCTGTCTCCTCTTGTACCTGAGCCTGTCCCCTTTCCCCCTCCCCCTCCTCTCTTCCATCCAAGTCCCTTCCAACCTCTACCTTCCGTGAGTATTTTGTTAACCCTTCTAAGAAGGACTGAAGCATTCACACTTTGGTCTTCTTTCTTCTTGAACTTCATATGGTCTATGAATTGTTTCTTTGGTATTCCAAGCTTTTGGGATAATATCCACTAATCAGTGAGTGTATACCATGTGTGTGACTGAGTTACCTCACTCAGGGTGATATTGTCTAGTTCCATCCATTTGCCTAAGAATTTCCTGGGGTTATTGTTTTTAATGGCTGGGTAAAAGCCTATAGAGATTTAATTTTTGAACATAACATAATTCCAGTTCATCAGTGTCAGTCTTCTACATTTCATTATACGACTCTGAAATTCCTCTTCATTGAAATTCAGATAGCCATGATTCACTCTCACTGGCTTGTAATATTCTACTCTATCAGGATTCTATAATTTGTATGTTTCCTTTCAATTTAATGTGGTGTTTAATTGTTATTCAGTTTCTTTACTCTGACGGAAAATTTCCAGTGATTGTTGTTTAATTTTACGTAAAAAAGTATATTGAAAATTTAAATAGTCAATCAAGACACAACAATTTTGGCATTCCAATAGAAACAGGTAACCTTTAAGTAGGTAAAAAATAACTAAAAATTGCTTAGATTGTGCAAGCAAAACCCTTACTAGGTGTAAGTGTACAGATCTCTTCTGCAGGACAGTTTAAAACATATACATAAAGGTTTGTTCTTTGAATTTCTTCTAAAAAATATGTTTATACATACATGTTTTACACATTCAATACACTGCTGATAACAGCTAAAGAATTCATACTTACAGATTGTTTAAAAATTACTGAGTATATTCCCTTGCTAGTGGTTCAGATCAAATTAAAGAATGCTGTATACAATCTCTAGAAAACTCAAAAATCACATTATATTCATATAGTAGGATACTATGGATTCTACAGAGTATAGAATGTTACGTGGGAAAAAGTTCAACATTCCAAATTAGCTTTTCAACTTGACATCTCAGATCTGTCAATTTCCTCATGCTGTGGCGACCCTCAACCACAACATTATTTTATTGATACTTCATAACTGTAATTTTGCTACTGTTATAAACTGTATTGTAAATATCTGATACACATGATGTCTGATATGCCACTCCTGCTGGGGTCAAGACCTACAGGTTAAACACTGCTTTCCTAGAGTCATCTGAGAGGAAAGCCTCAGTTTAGGAATTGCATGGAGGAGATTGGCCTATGGCCGTACTTTTGGAGGATTGTCTTTCAATAGATGGAGAAGGATCTAACCTACTCTGGGTACTACCGTTCTTAGGCAGGCTGTTATGGATGTATAAAATGCCTAAGTATGGACCTGTGAGCTAGTTTGCCAGCAACATTCCTTCTTAGCTTTGGCTTTTCCTTAGCTCTTGCCTTGTCTTCCCTCAATGATGGACTGTGACTTGCAGGCAGAAATTAAATCACACTTTGCTGCCAAAACTCCTTTTGATCATGATATTTGTTACAGAAACAAAGTGAATCTAGGAAATTTCCTAAAACTTAAGTGCTTGTTATCAGGAAATTAGAATTCAAAAGGCATCTTTTTCTTCAAAATAATCATGACAACATTTAATTGCATGCACAAGAAAAACAGATGGTGTATTTGAAAAATATAGTACTATGGTTATTTTGTAAATAGTTAAAAATATAGAAACACCAAAATGGTATTTATAAGTCTATGTTGTAAATGAGATATAGAAGTAATCACTACATATTTCATATTTTACCCAAAATACATGTAACAAAAATTCAAATTTATATTGATTCTAACTCATAACTGTTTAGGAAAATATAGAGGGAATATTGATTTCTTTATGTTTACATGTACATGCATGTTATCTGTGTTGATGTGTGTGTGCAGATAAACTGGTGTGTACTTGTAAATGAGACTTCAAGCAAATTCATTTTCATGAATGCTGTTAATTGGCATGGAACTTACACATTGGAGTAAGCACATAGGCCAGCAGGTCTTATGGAACTTTCTGCTTCTGATACCCCAGCCCTGGGATTGCTCTTGATTTTTATCTTAATTTTTCAGATAGAGCTCAGGTTTTCATGCTTTATAAGCAAGGGATTTCCTGGCAGAGTTATTTCAAAGCTCTATTATTGAATTTTAAGCATTAATAGCATATATTAATATATGGCTGTATTATTTACTTAAAGTCAAATAGGAGGTAAATCTAAGGTGTGTTTGGATTCTACAAGAAAGCAAAAATAAATTCGCAAATATCCACTTACTGAGTTCTTAGAAAATGGCAGCCAACAGATTGGGAAAAATTATTTTCCAATTCTACATCTGATACAGGGCTAATATCCAATATATACAAAGAACTCAAGAAGTTAGACTCCAGAGAATCAAATAACCTTATTAAAAATGGGGTACAGAGCTAAACAACTAATTCTCAACTGAGGAATATCAAATGGCCAAGTAGCACCTAAAGAAATGTTGTGCATCCTTAGTCATCAGGGAAGTGCAAATCAAACAACCCTGAGATTCCACCTGACACCAGTCAGAATGGCTAAGATCAATAACTCAGGTGAGAGCAGATGCTGGTGAGGATGTGGAGAAAGAGGAATACTCTTCCACTGTTGGTGAGATTGCAAGCTGGTACAACCACTCTGGAAATAAGTCTGGAGGTTTCTCAGAAAATCGGACATAGTACTACTACCTGAGGATCCAGCTATACTATTCCTGGGAATATACCCAAATGATGCTCCAACATATAACAAGGACATATGGTCACTATATTCATAGCAGCTTTAATTATAATAGCCAGAAACTGGAAAGAACCCAGATGTCCTTCAACAGAGGAATGGATACAGAAAATGTGGTACATTTACATAATGGAATACTATTCAGGTATTAAAAACAAAGACTTCATGAAATTCTTAGGCAAATGTGAGGAACTAGAAAATACCATGCTGAGTGAAGTAACCCAATCACAAAAGAACACACATGGTATGCACTCACTGATAAATGGATATTAGCCCAAAAGCTCAGAATACCCAAGTTACAATTCACAGACCACATGAAGCGCAAGAAGAAGGAAGATGAAAGTGTGGATGCTTCAATCCTTCTTAAAAATTGAACCAAATACTCACAGGAGGAAATACCAAGACAAAGTGTGGAGCAGAGACTGAAGGAATGGCCATCCAGAGACTGTCCCACCTGGGGATCCATCCCATATACAAACCCAGACACTATTGGGGATGCCAAGAAGTACTTGCTGACAGGAGCCTGATATAGCTGTCTCCTGAAAGGCTCGACCAGACCCTGACAAATATAGAGGCGGATCCTAGCAGCCAACCATTGGACTGAGCTCTGGGTCCCCAATGGTGGTGTTAAAGAAAGGACTGAAGGAGCTGAAGGTGTTTTCAATCCCATACGAAGAAGAACACTATCAACCAACCAGACTCCCTGCTCCCAGAGCCCCCAGGGACTAAATCACCATCCAAAGAGTACACATGGATGGACCCATGCTCCAGCTGCATATGTAGCAGAGGATGGCCTTGTTGGGCATCAATAGGAGGAGGGGACCTTGGTCCTGTGAGGACCCAATGCCCCAGTGTAGGGGAATGCCAGGGTGGTGAGGTGGGAGGGGGAACACCCTCATAGAAGCAGGAGGAGGGTGGAGGGGAAACCCAAAAAGGCAATAACATTTAAAATTTAAATAAAGAAACTATCCAGTAAAGAAAAAAAAATTCCATACGTCTCAAAAAAAGGAAAGAAAGAAAGAAAGAAAGAAAGAAAGAAAGAAAGAAAGAAAGAAAGAAAGAAAGAAAAGAAAAAAGAAAAGAAAGAAGAAAAAGAAAAAGAAGAGAAAAGAAAAGAAAAGAAAAGAAAAGAAAAGAAAAGAAAAGAAAAGAAAAGAAAAGAAAAGAAAAGAAAAAAACTAACTTGATCCAACTTTATGATAGGAATTTCAATATAATTACAATCAAACTATTTTTTTTTATTTCCAAAGCAATGTACAGACACAGTATGACATGGGCAACAGACTGAACTATTTCCAGGTGTAGGATACAAAAATGAGTAAAATACATATCGAAACATTAAGAAAATCACTAGTTGTCACTAGAGAAGCAAAAATTAAAAGTATGCTCAGTTTAATAATTTCTTTCCAATGACACTGGCTATGGCAAGACAAGACAGAGATGATGAGTGCTGATTAGAATATTTAGGAGAAAGAAGTTTTCCTCCTATTGGTGGAAATGTAAATTAGTACTGCCTTTCAGAATCCATGTAGAATTTCCTCAATTAAAAAAAAAAAAAAAAAACCAACCATCAACCCACCAATCATATTTTTGGATGTATTTTCAAAGTAAATAAAACAAGAAATCAGTATTTTTATACAAAGGATAGAATTCTCAGATTTGTAGACACATGTAAGGTACTGGATACCACTATTTTAACTGAAGTAAACCGGACAAAACAGGAACAAGTACCACACAACACAACCTCATTCACATGCATACTCTAAAATTTCTGAACACAGGGCAGCCAAAATTCTCAGCTGGGAACATGAACCGCAAGCCCCACAAATACTGAGAAGCTGTTGGCAGTGGATGGGTACTGAGGGAGGGAGAATAATTCTCAGGAGGTTTGGTCACACATAGGTTGACAATGCTTCATTGTGTGACTTCACACTCATGAACATATGAGCAACACTAATTTGAATTAGTAATTTATCAAAAACTGAAGAGGAGAATGGGGGAACTTGGTTTCTAGGAGTGTTAGGAAGGAACAGGTAGAGTTGGAGATGGGTTTGGTGAAGAATGAGGGTCTGATATGATCATATTTCATTGAATATGAGATTCTATTGTATTTTTATGTTGTCTGTAGATCCAATTCAGAATTCACTATATTCTGTTAGCTTCTTCTTGTTGTTTTAATTTATTCTCATCTCATACATTACATCGAAACACAGTTGCCCTGGCTCCACTCCTCCTAGTCCTTGGCCTACCTCCCCTCTTCTCCAGATCCATTCCTCTGTTTCCCTAAAAACATGAGCAGCCCGCTCTCCACACCCCACCAGGGATATCAACTTAACACAGAATAACAAGTTACAATAAAACTGGGCACAAAGCTTCCTATCAAGGTTGGATGAGACAACCCAGAAGGAGAAAAAGAGTTGCCCAAACAGGCAAAAGAGTAAGTTATATCCACCCTCCTGTTGTTAGGAGTTCCACAATAACCCCAGCTACACAACCATAGCACATATGTGAAGGACCTAGAACAATGGGATTCAAAACAAAACTCTGTTAAGATAAACAGAAGTTGAACTCAGGTTGAGACTAAAATGTTAATTAATGAAGACTGGACAGCATTCAAGAAAGAGAAAGATTTAAGGCAGTAGTTTAATCAAAGGATACTAAATAACAGAAGTGAGAATTCTTAATTAACTCATCTTTAATGAACTGAATATAAACAGTGATTGCATTTTCTAAATAACAAAATGCTGAAAGAATTTATTTTTCTCTAAAGAGATTGTGTCTTTAAATAATTAATTTGATTATACAATGTATACTTATATCCTAAACATATTTCAATTAATATCTACTATTTTATTTGACAACTATCTGTTTAAATAAGTGGAATCCAAATCACATGAATCCTCATGTCATAGTTACTATGCATTCATAACTGAAATAAATTAAAGCCTACCTGGACTACACTGGGTTATCAGTAATAATAGCTACTATATCACAGTGAATTGCCAATATCTCACATAACTTTTTAGTTAGTATGCATTCTTCAACCTAATTCATATCAGTCAGAGGAAAATTATGAGGAGACACATTACTTTATTGGTGCTTGTACAAGTGTGCCTCTTTTTATTTCCAATGATGAATGATTTAGGAATATAGCCATACATTACTGTAACACCTTTAAACAGAAGTAGTATCAAACAGAACAACCATTGTACAACTTCCCTGCTTACGTTACAAGTTATTTTGAACACAATATTCCTGTATAAAGTTGATCTGTTTGAAAAGAGATATGTATTTTATCATGGCAAGGTATTTATGGTATACAGTGTATAGTTATCCAATAAAAACAAATATATTTGTGAAATATTACTAAATCCAATTCATAAGGACTTGCTTACAAAAATTATCATGCATATTTGTACTCTTTCAACATCTTGAAAGATGTCATCTTCTTCCAGAAATATAGTTCCAATTTCTAAGTGCCTTTTAAATTTCTCAATTCTAATGTTAGAGAGAATACACTGATAATACTTTCATGAGTTATATGGTATGTGACAAACTATCTTATGCTACAATTGGAAATCACATCACAATGACAATATTTGGAATATATACATATTTCAAATTAATGAACTATTGGAAAATATATAGTATATAAATAATTTCATTATTTGTTTTTTCTTATAGTAATATTAAAAATCAGTAACTATACTACATTTGAGCTTTATTACTGTGTTATAAGCAAGTATGAAATAAATGATTAAACAAGTATACACAAACATATTCTAAGATGTGGGAGAGAAGATAATTCCAAGCCATATTAAAATATTCCTACTTATACTATCACTAGTTCCTTTGATAAAATCTGAGTATAGTCCTTATCTTGACTGGGTGTCCCTTTCAATAAAATTTTTGCTTACTATTTTGTTTACAAAAGCTTCCAGAATTATCATTTTTAAATTAAAATATATCATATAGATGATACTTTTGATTGCCACTGTTGGCTCTTTTGGGGAATACATCTGTGATTCTCCATCACTGCTTGATCCTAATCTCATGATGAGCCTTAGAAATATGAGATTGAGTATTACTGGTACAACCTACAACCCTAACAGTTCCCCAAAGTAGGGATAAAGGTGATGAAGGAATCCATACTCTAAATATTTACCTGTAAAATTTTGATGAAGTTCTGAATATCAACTCTTTTTCTGAGACAACAAACCATAAAACAACTTCTATTTGTTCTAGATTGTCTATCACATATTTATGCTGGTTAGTTTTATGTCTAACACAATCTAGAGTCATCTGAAAGGAGGGAAGTTCTTCCTTAAGATCCTTAAGTAAGGCATCTTCTTAGTGATTGATGGGAAGGATATCCCAAGGTGGGTGGTCTCATCCCTGAGTTGGGGAGTCTTTGACTGTATAATAAAGCCTGCAGAGCAAAGCTATGGGAGTAAGACAGTAAGCAGGACCCCTCCAAGGCTCCTGTACCAGTTCTTGCCTCCAGGATCTGTCTTGTTTGAGTTCCTATCATGACTTCCTTCAATGATGAACAGTGCTGTGGAAGTAAAAGCCAAATAAAACCTGTCTTCCTTAAGCTTCTTTGGTCATTGTGTTCCAGGACAGCAATAGTAATCTTAACTAAAACAATGTTATTACTGAAAAAACCCATATCCATATAATGCATTTTACTTTATAATAGCCTCAAATTTCTCATCACCCCCTACAATTAATTTCCCTTTGACAGTTACCATTCTTGAATGCAGCTTAGATCATCCTTCCCTCTCTCCTCTTTCTTTCCTTCTTTCCTTCTTTCCCTCTCCTTCATTTCTTCCCTTTCTCCTTCCTTCTTTCCTTCCTTCCTTCCTTCTTTCCTTCTTTCCCTCTCCTTCATTTCTTCTCTTTCTCCTTCCTTCCTTTCTTCCTTCCTTCCTTCCTTCCTGTAATGCAAAGTCTAAGTTTTCTTTGAAAGCCACACTTTTTTTTTTAAAGGTTTTCTTAAATATTCCTAGTAACAATTTCCCAAATTCCCTGCTATTAAAGTATTTGATCTTTTTCTTCAAGAACTGTACACCTACATATTTATTTCTTTATTATATGCCAATCTCATTAAAGAAAAACATTTACTTGGGAACATTGTGGGATCTATTGTAGTAGTATTCAATGTAAAAACGTTTATGCTTTTTATTTAGAATATGAATATCAAGGCAGTAAAATAGTACTTTGTAGTAAACATCTAACAGTCATCCTCTGAGGAAAGGAGTTGTATCTTCAACTCCAGAAAATGTGTGGTAGTGTAGAATAATTAATAATTAAAGCTATAATAAAAAGGATCTTTGTTATACTGTAACATGCATATACATTCTGGATCTGTCTTTTCTTCCATTATTAAAAAAATGTTTTCACATTTGAGGGAAGATACTTATAATAAAATAGCTATAGTCTAAAATAAAATATTGAAAAGTTGATTTTTGCCAAAAAGATAAATTGAAGAGTTGAGTAAGGAGCAGTGGGCATCTTTCAGTTGAAAACATTGAGATCAAATTAGATTTGCTTGTGTATTTTTTGAAGATAAAGGAAAACTATGTTTATAACCAGAATGTTTTTTGGAGCTCTTGTAATTTAAAGTGAATTCAACTTATAAAGTTTTTGGCTGTATCTTTGTATATATTACATTTAAAGTGGTTATTACTTAAATGAACAATCAATCAAACAAAAATGATTAGAATAGTAAGCTAATATAGTTCAACTGCCAAATAATATTTGGAAAAATTAAGAGAGAGATAAAAGTTTTTAAACTATAAAAGTCATAATAAATAATAATAATAATAATAATAATAATAATAATAATAACCACTTTTTTATCTGTAAGAGTACTTTAAAGTTACTAAAGAATTTGCTTATTATTTGTACAAACCTCCTGGATATGGGCTCCTGTGATAATCATGTTAATTATGTTGGCGTACACTTGAAGATGGAGTCCTGGCAGGATCCATCTAGGAAAAGCTAAAGACATGCAAGTGAGTTTTCTGGAGATGGACCACAATTTTGCATGATCTGTGATGGGTGACTTCTAAGAATGCAGAGCCCTTAGAGACTTCATCCCAGGATTGCTTCTTTCTGCTGATATGACTTTCCTGTTACTATATTGCATAGCCTGATGTTTCCTGGGCATTAGTCCACCCTATTGGCAAATTCCCTGCAGATCAGCATGAAGATAAATTTTCATGAATTAGTGAATTTATACAATTCCTGATTTGATTTAAATAATTTTATGAAAAAAATTTAGGAGATGGTTTTAGTTTGTTTGTTTGAGAAAAATGTAGTAAGGCTAAAGTCAAGATTAGAACATGCTTACTCCTCATAGAATAGTAATTAAAGGCTGTATAATAAGAAATAAATTCACAATTACAGTAAAAAGTAGGTTTGGAACAAATTTGTGATCCATTCTACATCAAGTCCAAGGAAAAAGCCACAAGTGCTAAAACAAGGCCATGTGAAACTATTGCTTTGAACTTATAATGAGATTATAGATTGAAACACTGCTTTGAACTTAATATCGACATCCTTCTGTGACTCCCCTTTTGTGTAGCATTTGATCTATGAGTTAATTTTCTAAAGGACTTTTGTCTAAGAAGGCCAGAGAGAACAGAATGTGGCTTTGCTTGGGGGAACCCTTCCACCAAATGTATACATGTATATGTGTGTTTGTCAATATATATGTATATATACATACACACACATATATGTGTATATATAGTATATATATATCTATATCTATATATTTCTATATTTATATATATATACATTTATATATATATATATATACACATGTCTGTGGGTATATTGTACTATATAATTATGTATGAACACATATATAGATGATGACACAGGTTGTCTGGCCTGACTAGAATATGTGTGTGTATGAATGTAGATATGTCTGTGTTCATTGTCTGTGTAAATGAATCCCTTTCTTTCCTTTTCTTTTCTATCTAGTTCACAAAGAGATAATGAATTCCTAGCCTGAACAGAAAGAGTTACTTGAATCAGAGAGAAAAGATCCCTAGTAATTGAGCCTTTTTTCCTCTTAATCTCTTTTTGCTGCCAATAGGAATTAATTACCAAAAGCTTTTGTCCTTAAAATAGCCAATAGTTATAAACAGAAGAATTGCCAAAGATAACAAAAAGCTTAGCCAAAACCCATGACTCTATACCCTTTCCTTTCCTTTCCTTGGGACCCTTTCATTCCATGCTGGAGTCTGGCAGAGGGCAGTTTAAGAATGTCTGAGCAAATGCAGATGTTGTACATGGAACCACTGTTGGACTGAGAAGGAACAAGTGCTCCTTCAGAAACCTAAATGTATGACTTTAATTGCTTTGAGAAAAGATTTATTATTAATTTACTAATGGAATTAGAAGTTTTTACCCAAAATATTTCACTAGTCTCTATAATAAAATAGTACCATGTTACTGAGATATAAATACTTAGTTTTCAAATGATCTATGTGTGTTATTAACTATGCTAAATTTTAATTGTTCTCTCTATTTAATGGTTTCAGATATAAATTCCACAAAATTTCTACATTGGTGAATATCTTTGTGCAAATAAAGAAAAATTGCTTGCCAATTAAATTTTTAAAAATTAGCAGAAAGCATGATATTTAACACAGTGTGGATAGAGTGAGTGTTGGGAGTATCAGTAAGTCAAGTAATTGTTAAACTATTTGATAATATATTTTCCATGCAATTACACAAAATATTTTGAATGTTAAGAGATTGTTCTGATCTGTAATAAATTGTTGAAAAGGAAATAACAGATCATGAGAAGAGATTTCAGTTGACAATTTAGTTCTTTTATCACACTATCATGGTTTCTTCTTATTCACCTGGTGAACAACCCAGCTGGTGGTTACCTGTTGAGTGTCACAGCTCTGAACCAATCTAAAATTCACCTGTAGTAAGAAATGGTTTTACTGGATTAATTTATATTAAAATAATGTAGATAATCGCATCTAGCTACTGATCTGTTGCAATGAAGAAAACACCTTGGAAAAAGCACCTCAAGATAGAAAAAGATTATTATTGTATATGGTTCTTGTCCATCATGGAACTGAAGGTATGGTACCAGAGTTAGAAGGTCAACTGGCCCTATTAAGTATGTAGTTAAGAAGGTGAAAATGAATGGATTTTATTGTTCAGCAACCATTCTCCACTTACACAATCCGTGATCCTATCCATGGCATATGCTACTAGGTCTGTGGGTCTTACTACCACAATTATTACATTCAAGACTACTCTCCATAGGAATGGCCACAGAAAATCTCCCAGATGATCTAAATTCTGACAAAATAAGTTAATCCTGACCATCATAGCAACCAAGTAATCAGCACTTTATTTTCTCCAGACAAATGTTAACTACCAATGTTTTTTGTAATTTAACGTATCCTTTGATATTCCATATGTCCCAAATCTACATGCAAAATAATAAGATTGTTTATGAGCTACATTAAAGCAATCAAAGGACAGTGAAATGTGTGGGCAGGTAAAGCCATTTGTTGCTAAGCTTGATAACCCAAATCTAGTCTCATAGATTACATGATAGATGCAGAGAACATACTCCTGAAAGATGTACCCTCACTAGAAAGGTGTCATGATGTGTGAGAATGGTTGTGCTTGTGCTCTCTTGCTCTCTCTCTCTCTCTCTCTCTCTCTCTCTCTTTCTCTGCTTAGACTGATTTCTCAATGGTTGTCAATAGGGCAGAACTTTTCCTCTGTCACTTCTTTTGTTCACTCTCCACTCAGCATTCTGTATATAATGCTAAAAAAATAACAAAGAACAAAAATATATAACTAAGCTATTAAAACTGTAAAGTAAATCATTTTCCGAAAAAAGGAAAAGCTAACATGTTTTTCAGAACTATCAATTAAGATTGCAATAATCATGATCACTGTCAACAAATGAACAACTTTCCACAGTAGCATTTTAAATGCCTCATCTAAGTTATATTATGAAATGTTTACAAATATGAAATGGGTAACAAAGAATTACAAGTGAATGATCATAGTCAATGAAAAGGTGATGAAATAGGTCAGCATTATTGATCCATGTGGGAAGTTCCTGGCTATTCCTCAATAACAGCACATGATAATGATAATATGGGTAACAACACTTTTGACCAATATTTGTCCAAAAAAGGTTTGCTGCTTCATCATGAACATTGTTTGAAAATAATTATCATCAAACAAGACACATTTAATCAAAATATAATGTATTATTTGAACATAAAATTTGAAATAGTGAACTGCTAAACAACTGGGAAAATATTTATTTCATATCATGAATGACTTCCATGTATGTTTTTGTCTTAGTTTGTTAACCAGTCCAATATTCCTTTAGGTTTTCTGCTTTGATATGTTCAACAGCACTTTTGTATTTTTGTTGTTTATCCATTTATAATTAAATGCTTACAGAAATAAATCTTATGAAATAACAGTATCAAATCTGAACATAACTGGCTTGTCTTAATGTCAATTAATTTGACAAACTCCCTATCTAACAACTTGTAATAGAGAGGTAAGGAAGAGGATGGAGGCTGACAGCCTTGTTACTTCCCCTCTTTGTACTTAGATCAAACAGTAGGCAAATCAGGAAACTGATGATCCTATGCATGTATTTTATATCATTTTTATATAGCTTCCAGATAACAAAGGAAGGGTAGCATTGAGAACTATACTAATTCAAAGATCAAAGAACAGATCTTTAGTTTAAAGTTAAAAAAAAGAGAAGTGAGGAGGGAAGAAAAGAGACAAACAACATCTTATGAAAAAAATATTTAAAGCTTGAATGGGACATAAGCTCACCAGGAGAATGTGATAACATCAGAGCTGTGGGGTTGTGGAAGAGTGTATTGCATCAAGACAGCAGTCAGTTGAATTTTTAAAAATAAAACAGAAATAGATGAGATGGAAAAATAGGGGACAGGTAGGTTATGGGTTATGATTTTGCTCCATTAACGAGATACTATCAATGCATAATCAATCAGTAGAGACCTTGCCCATGTTTCCAAAGTAAATATGAGAGAACACATGATCAGCTGGGTGCTCCTGAAACTGTATGTGTTTGAAACACTTGAAAATAATCACTCATCAATTCTAACTGCATGGGTCAAACCAGGGGCCAAATATGCTGTATTTTCAAAAAGCTCCATGGTAAAACTCCACTTCAAGGAAAGCTGTTATCAGGAGAGCCACAAAGCTAAAGATAATCTGAGATATAAAGAAATAAAGATGATAGTGTGTTGTGTTGTAGGAGAAATATTTAAACCCTGAGAAATAAAGATTGGCAGATTGGGCTCGTAGTCAGTTATGAGCAGGAAGTGTGTGCAAAGTAGATGTTCCATCCAGTCAGCCAGAGTTGAGAAAAACTTAAGCATGAGAGGCATGGAAGGCTGCTCCAAGCAAGGTAAGTTCAATCCAGCATCTCCATGCCTCTGAGATGAGAGCAAGAGTGGCAAAGTTCTTGGGAAGACTTGGAATTAGAAGGGGCATGATTAAGTATGCAAAGCCAAGACATAGGCATAAAGCATAACAAAGAGGCAAGCCAAGATGCTGTCAAGAATCCTGCCCAAAATATGTTCCCAGTTTGTATATTGCTCAAACCCTGAGAATAATAAACTTGTCACAAAACCATCTGGATTTAGAATGAGCACTATGATTCTTTTTCTATAAGTTTTTATTGATTTAAAATAGCCTGTTATATAGATATAAGGAGCACTATAAATAAACTCTACAAAATTCTCAATCACTCTGTATCTCAGAATGCATTTATTTAGTGTGTATGTTCTAAGACATCATCTACTTGTTTTTTTGCTATCTCACTGATGGTAATATCATAGAAATTATAGAAATAGACAAATAGGGATAAGTTAGAAAATTTACTCTTAAGCAAAACATTACATAGCTATATCTCACATTGGTACAGAATTTATTTGATACAAATTTAAAGTGTTCATTTGTATAACTTTCTTATTGATGTAAAATTGGGATTAATATTGTTACTCTTATATAGGCATTGTGCCTATATAACACATTTAAGAATACAAGGCTTAGACACAGTCCTTCTATAACTGCCATTATAAACTGTTTTTAGATGATTATGCAATTTGAGTTAAGGGCCAAATAGCAAACTTATGGTCCGGAGTTAATTAAAAGGGTGTTTCTGAGATATTTCAATTAGGCTTAACAGTTCAGAAATGCTTTGGGTAGATAGATAGTCTTCAAAGGCATCAGAAGTCCTTAGAATATGTCATTTATGGACATTTCTTTATTAAAGATCATTTGACTAGAGGTCTGCTCCTGACAGCACCCCTTTCTTGGATTCAAAGAAGAAATTGAGCATCAGTGGAGTTGCTCCAGTTGTGGAAAGACAGCCACTAGGCAAAAATTGCTTCTTTTCATCTACGGACAAATACTGTTCAAAAAAGGAACATGCTATGCAGAATAGAGACTGATAATCTCTGCCAAGACACTGTAATCAGCCCTTCAAAATTCTGCATTACAAAGGTCTGTCAGATGATCCTGGGCCAGAAAGCTAAGACTGATGCTTTAACATTTTGAAGTATAAGGAACTGTCCAGGTAATCAGAGGGCTCTATAAATTGGCTAAGTTTTGGAAGCTATATTTTGTGCTTCTCAAATTTTTAGGTAATATTAGTCATTCTTGGATTTCTGACAGGGTTGAAGACTGGTAGCCTAATAGTCAACCTAACCTGATTAGCATTGAGAAAGGTGATATAGATTTGAGATGATGGTTTTCAGATGGCATACAATCTAAAGCCAGGATATAAGTCAGGTGTAGATTTACGAGTCTGGGTGCTAGGTCTGTCTATCTTATACTTGAGAAATTATAAAATGATAATAGTTGTGCTTTTTGTTTTGTTTTGTTTTGTTTTGTTTGCTTTTTGCAATCACACGAGGTTTATTCATGGAACCAGTGCACTGGGGCTGAGCTCATGTCCCACGCAGGGGCAGAGGAGTTTGACCCCGAGCAGCTGAAGTCAGGGGTATTTAAAGGAAAAAAACACAAAGCTAGTCACAAGGCAGTTGCACAAACATTTTTGTTGTTAGCTAGTTCCTGGAACATTGTGCATCTGGCTCTGGGGCCAGGCCAAGGTCAACTGTTTCTTCGGGGAAAGAATGCAGCCAGGTGGGGTTTGGCCAAGCATGCAATTTCAGTCCTATTTCTGTTTCTGGCTCCAAGTGTGCTAGGGGACTAACTTTCCTCATAAGGGGGTCAGGTCTTTCATTCCCCACTTCTTCTAGTGCCTAGTTCTAATCTTAGAACAGTTCTGATATTTACCTTGTTAAGACCTTAATTGTTCTCCTATTGTTGACTTTTGGCCCCTATATTTTGAACTGCTTGCCAGGATATAACAAATGGTGAATATGCAGTACTGGATTAACCCCTTGTGTCTCTATTTCTGTTTTCAACCAATCTACTCATTTTTGTATTATGGTCCAGCTTGTTCCTTGAGTCTATTATCATTCTCAAGAAGTGGTCATTGATGAATATGATTTCCGACCTACCCGATTCAAAAGAGAACCTATATCTTTGACCTTAGCAGTCATGCTTGGGCTAGGAGTAGCGGCCGGAATAGTTGTGCTTTATATTTGAGAGAAAGATTTTGGTTTTTTATTAGAACAGAAAGAGGGAAGTTTTGCTGATAGCCCTAGGGCTGCTTGTATTTTGATGCTAATTCTGTTCTCCTGGGAACCTTCTCCCCACCTTAATTTGTATAATAAAAGCAAGAGCCAGTGATTGGGTAGAAGAGAGACAGGTAGAGCTAAAAGTGTGGGAGGAGTTGGAGAAGAAAAAAGGAGGAGAAGGAGAGTAGAGGAGGACTACATGGCCGGGAGAAACTGCAAGTTATAAGGAGTCACATAGATGGGGAGGAGGGTGGTGTAGTTAGTGGTAGATCCACCCAATCTAGGTGTGTAGCTTGATTCATATTAATTGAGTTGTGTTTTCATTGCCAGGGCTTATTTGGGTTGGAGATTTACCATAACAAAATGGTGCCCAATGTGGTATCAGCAATTAGGTAAGTTCTGCTGGACAGCAAGCCCTACACATTTGTTTCAAACAAAAATATCCAGCAGGGAATTAACTGGTAATTCAGTCTTCTAGAAGAATCACAGTCAAGTGCTTAGCCTAAACCAAAACAACAACTGATGTTTAAAAGCACCACCACATTAGCCTAGTAAGGTTAGATTAGCACCACCTCCTATATATTCTTCCACCAAAATTCATACTAAGGTCACAATGCTTTATCATCACTCCTAAATTATCATTTTTATAAGATGACACATTAGATCTAATAACATCAAACTACCTTCCCTCTAACTCATAAGTATTTTCTTCTTTGTACTTAACCCAAAGTCATTGCTTATTTCAGCTGATTCTATTCTATATCTTGATTTTATTTTCATAATTTAATTTTAAAGTTTTATTATCTGGAAATTTGTCATAACATAACATATATGTATGCATTATTTGATGTCTGGCCTAATCATGATTTTTCTCCCTATTGTAATCTCTTTGTCGTCTTCATATTTTCATGACATATATTTAAATCTCCATTGCTGAAGTCACTTTGTGGACTTTATGCTTGGGTTGCTAAAAGAATATGTACTCTTTGTAGTAATAAAAGTTGTTAATATAATATTGAATCTCATAGCACACTACTGAAAGCAAATGTTCCACATCAAGATCTTAAGCTTATAATAACTATAAGTATGGGACAAATGTCAAGAATGTATTTAATTTATAGTTAATGTCAATAAAAGGTATAAAATTATTTTTTATTCTTAGTTACACATACATACAAAATATGAAGTCATTCACAGACACCTAAAATCTTACATGCAAAAAAGTACAATGGAACAATGTATTGAAAAGAACTAAAGTGCCATATTGATGACATTTGATTATATTTTTATTGCTCTGCAACAAATGAGTCTAGGTAAGAGACTAGTGTCAACTGTAGATGCAAGTGTGTGCATGATTCAAGAATTTGATGTTCAGAGAAGCAAAAGGAACTTACCTTGGTGGTTTACTCTCACAGTACTTAGGAGGCTAAGACAGTAGACTACTATGAGTTCAAGGCCACCTTGAGTTATATACTGAATCTGAAGCCAAAATCATCTAAAGAGCAAGATAGTGCCTCCAATTCTAAAATAATTAAGGAGAGGCAAAATTCAGTTGAGGTAAATGATGATCCTGATAAAAAAGAAATGAGATAGAGAATGGTTTGGGTTCTGCTGTTATGGAAACAAGCTCACTATCTGTGGCATTTTTTCTATGAGTGTGAATATATCTGCAATATCAGATTTGTGCTCACTGAGTGGGGAGAGTCCAGGAACCATTCGGATTTTATCTCAGATATCAAAATTCCAGTGTTCCTACTGCAGTTGGCTACTCTCTTTACTTTATCAAATCTTTGGTCATATTTATAACCCTGTCCCTCACTCTGCTTACACCTTTCTTTCTCCATAGGACTCATCATCTTACCAGATTTATAAAATTACTTATTCATTAAGTTTGTTAGTGTTAGTATGTCTTCTTCTCCAAAAAGTGAGTTTTTATATTTTATTCAGTCATATATAAGAAAACATAACAAATGCTATTTCTTGTTGGATCAGAATTTCACATTTTGTTCAATAACTTGTTTTTCCTTGTCTTTACCCCTACGGAGCTGAGAACCACAGAATTCTCCTGGTAGAAAAAAAATGTAAGAGTAAAACAAAATAATCCTTTGAGAACTGTAAATATACCTTTATAGAGGCTTAAGAAACTCAGAGATGATTTAGTAGCTGGAACACCCAAGGTTTAGCTGAGCTTGCATGATGAAGCTAGGTCAAGATTATTAGTTATCAGAGGTTCAACCACCCATGACATGTCTTAAGGGACTGGCCCAGAATTTCCTCAGCTGGAAGCCAGTGCCATAGTAATGGCTTTCTAAGGTAACAAACCAAAAAATGAAAACAAAACCAAGTTAAGGTGAACAAAATTTGAAGAGGAACATGCAAATAAAAAGGAGAAAGGAAAAAAGAAAGAATTCATAAACAGAAATTTGAATTATTTGGTAATTGCAAAATTATTTATAGATTTTACAGATGCTTTGGTAATTATTACTATGCTTGACAATTTGACAAAATATTGTTATTAAGCAGAAATCCAGCTAGTGATCTTTTCCTCTGACTTACTGTTAAATTTAATTATGAAATATTTGCATATTTTATGCAGTTAAATTTAATCCATTACACACTTATAATGAGATTGTATTAAAACATACAATTATTTCTAATCAAAAAGTACTATTTAAATTTATAGAGATTATTAAATTAAATTATTATTATTAAATTTTGGCTGACTACTCATCCTGAGATTTTCTTTTTGGCATTTCAGAGGTGAGACAGAGAAATAACTTTGTAATAGAGAAACTGCTTTGTAGTTCCAAAGCAAACTTTGTGATGGAACCTGTTAAGAATTACACCCTAGAATAAAAGGATAGAATTTGGTCCATAATGTGCTCAAGATCTAATTTACTGTACACTAAAAGCATTGCATTAGCAATAATACACAAAGCTGAATCTCCCAGGGTTGGCAATTTGCTGAAGCATCCAGAATTTTTCCTCTCTAAACTACCCAAACTTTTAAAAGTGCTCTCCTGTTTTACATCCTCCTCTGCAATCTTCCAATTAAAAAGAATTTGTTCTTCTTCTGCAATGCAAGAGAATTTAACAGAAGTTTTGTGCTACATTTAACAGCTCTGGGAGTTAAGCTAATAAAAAAAGACTTTCAAGATTCAGGAATATGCAGTACATGTTTGATGGTGATATGTAATATTTTCTATTATCATAGAGCGAAATTAAATTGTATTTTATGGTTTGCTGCTTCTGGAATCATTGGTAAAAGTGGTATTTTTGTTTGTTTGTTTGTTTGTTTGTTTGTTTTCGAGACAGGGTTTCTCTGTATAGCCCTGGCTGTCCTGAAACTCACTCTGTAGATCAGGCTGGCCTCGAACTCAAAAATCCACCTGTCTCTGCCTCCCAAGTGCTGGGATTAAAGGCATGTGCGACCACTGCCCGGCTGAAAAGTGGTATTTTTGTCTCAAGTCTATAACACAGCTAGGTTCCATGCATGGTTTAAGAAACTATTACAAGTACATTCTTTTGTTTTTGTTGTTGTTATTGATGTTGTTGTTTGGTAACCCAAATCTTTTGATTAGAAGTCTTAAGGCATAAAACAAAATTCCGGTTCATACTTCAGTTCCCTTAGGAAAATGAAGGGAGCATGGGAATACATTACTATTTATTATTTCCTGCAGACTTTAAGGTTGACACTTGCTTTTATTGTTTGTTTGTCTGTTTTTTACATAGTCAGTATAATGAAACACCTAGTATCTTTACAATAAATTTGATTAATGGTTAATAACTGCAATGCATGAAAGAGGACACAGGTGTTGCCCAGAACTTGTCTTGTATTTATATAAGTAAACTAGATATTTTAATCTTTAAATTCATAAGATTTTTAGATGAAGTGTATATGCAACTGAAGAAGTGTTCTGCTCATAGCTGCATTTATAAGTCTCCTCCTAAGCTTAACAGGACATCAGTTTGCATGGACTCTGGGTTCACATTCTAAACCCTCTTAGATTATGATCATCATGCTCAGAATTAGGACTTTATGTGATCATAAGAGAATTATCATTTTTTGTGTCTCCTTTCCCCCAGTTTAAGATGCTGGTGTGTGCTTACAAACACTGACAGAGCAGCAGGACTAAGAAGCCTTGATTTAATTTTTTTTCCTTTTATTCCAGTAATGGCACCCAGATTCTCTAAGAGACAATATATTTCTTGCATAGGTATATACATGTGGTTTTTTTGCAAATTAGGGGAGAACTAATATCCTAGTTTTAATTTGGTTGGCAGTAAATGTTTATAAATATAATAATTATTCTAAAGATAAAAGAGTTTACCATGCTTTCATGTATGATTCCCATGAAAAGTTTCTGAAACAAAATAAGATGAATTTAAGAGAGAGATGGGTGCTGATCTTAAAATGGATTTAGGCTTATTTACATTTCTTTATTTAGTAAACAAACATTATAGAAACACATCTACCAGAAAAATGACCATCTTCTATACCAAATCAAAGGCTTACAATTGGATTATTGCTAAGGAGATCTATTCCATCTGATCAGCAGCAATATGTTCCGACACGACACAATACCTGGAGGCAGATATTACTGATCCCTAAATAAGTTTTTCTGTCATATACTAGTCTATGCTCTAATGTCAAATTAGATTCAGCAGATAGTCACAATAAGAACAACAACCATGAACCACACTGCGAGAAAGATAGAGTGTAGTCTCTCTCAGTATAGCTTGTTTTACTGGAATAGCAAGAGCTTCATCACCCTCAGTGCACAGTACAGCTAATGCACTGCTCTTTCCTTCCTTAGTGACAAGTTTGAAGTCTTGGTTTCTTTAAAAGGCATAGAAATATTATAAACATATGTTTTCACTTTAATCCCAGGTGTGGGATATGGGGCTGCTTCAGTCTGTCCACAGTATGATTCGCCTTGTATAGTGGCATGATTTTACCAGCAGCAGGTGGTTTTTGCGATTGTATGGATGTTTAGAATTCTGGGGATTTTTCAGGGGCTATATACATGCTAGGGTTCAAGAGGTGGGATGGTGGTTGGTGGTGGGTTCCTGTTCAGTAGTCATGTGCAGAGAAGAAAGAAAGAAGAAATTAGATATCTGCAGAGAGAAGCTCAAACTAGCCCCATGCAACTTGACATCCCTTATCATCAGGAAGTAGTCTAATGATAACATCACCCGCTTTCCTTTCTATCTCATTTCCTTTCCAATATAGTGTTAGTGGGTTAAAAGGCTAGAAAGGGGGCAGAGAAGGGTAGAAGAAAGAAGAACCCATGAAGTAGCAAAAGAAGCGCTACAACCTTCCTATAGTGATGTGGGCAACTCCGCAGTGATGAACTGAATGAGGTGATGGGTGTGGGTCTTGGGCTGAAGAATGGCTGGACTATATAAGGACTCCTTGAACACAAACATCATAGTACCTGGTCACTGATGTCTAAGTGACTTTCCTTGGATTGTATGCAGAGTTGTCTCAACAGGAGTAGGGGCTGGATTCTACCCGAAGTACTACCGAGCAGGAAGGTGTAAGATTCCCTTTCTTTACTTGAGTGATGTGCAATTTCAACTCATAAATTGTTATTTTTCATGAGTAGGTATATGTGGAGTATATGTACGTGTTTGTGATTAGTGTGTGTACTTGTGTACAAGTGCATGTACACTTGTATACAAGTGAATGTGGGAATATGAGCTGAGTCAACATTGAGTATTTTCTATTTTTCACTATATTTATTGAATATATATATATATATATATATATATATATATATATATATATATATATATTCCCACTAAACCTGGAGTTCACCAAGTGGATAGACTAGCTGGTAGCAATCCTCAATATTCCTTATACTGGGAATGCAGACAACCCGTGACACAGGGTCTGGTAATCCAAATTTTGATCCTTAGCCTCGCACAAAAGTTATTTGCCAAGGAAGCCAATTATCACCCCAGCCTTAATTTAGAAATATTTCTTTCTAGAATTATTTACTTATTGTTATGGAAAATGATTACCATTTGTGACTGAAACTAGGGGAAATATAGAATTAAACTACACTGTTGCACTACACTAGTCTTGAGATTCTTTCACAGAAGTAGACAAGTACAGAGAAGGTTGTTGGGGAGGCTGCTTTATGTAGAGAACCTTTCACAGGCACAGAAAAACTGGAAGTTCTGTTAGTTAATCTAAGAAATAATATTCTGCAGTGTATATTAGGATTCACATTTTCAGGTGAGAACAGAGACAGAATCCTTAGTCTTTTTCACCTCAAAATTCAGTTTGAAAGACTACATAATAAAGATGCTTTTAATCTCTTTAGAAAGGGGTTTTGATTCCCAGAAATGGTGTATTTGATCGTATAGTGGACATATTTTTAGCTTTTGTCAGAATCACCATAGTGATTTGCATAGTGCAGCACTGATTTGCATTCCCATCAACAGTGAGTACATGTCCTTTCCCCCCATATCCTCACCAGCATCTTCTGTCATTTGTTTTCTTGACAATAGTCATTGTGACTGAGATGAAATGGAATCACTCAAGCCATCAGATTACTTGCAGAAAAAAAAAAACAAAAAGCATTTGGAATATCTTATTTACTTTCAAATAAAGGCAAAGGCAGTGAATTGATAATGCCATTAGCAGTGAACATCCCTTTGTACAAATTCCATCAGCTCTCCTTTACAGTGGTGAGTCTATCCTGTGTCTACTATGCTCTTAATTCTCGTGTAGGTCATATTGGCTTCTATTCTTGGAGATCCCTTGGCTCCTTAGTCTTTGAATTCACATTACCCAGGAGCTCATTTTGGCATTCTGAGAAACCAAAACACTTATCTTGCATTTTCATGATTGATTTTGTTTAGCATTTCATCTTACTATTTACAGAATTATGTAAGCTGCAATGCCTAGTTATACATGCAGTGACATGGCACCTTTTAATCGTCATAGAATTTACAAACTAAAGTGCCTTCAGTGTGTTTTTCAAAGTTTCATCAAACCTTATTGTACATAAATCAAAGTTAACTCAATTTTGGACCACATTAGTTCATTTTTAAAATTGTAAATCATAGCTAAAATCCTGATGAAAGGAGGGATTATATAATTGCTTCAAATTCATAAAACCCCAGACACCATTAAAATATTAGTGGAAAGAGCACTAAGTGGGGCTCCTCAGGTTCGATGCTTACCAAGCTATGTATTATTTTTTTTACATTTGTGGAATTATTTGACCTTATTTCTCTTCTGTTGTTTGTTCAATTAGTAATAGTACAAACTTTCCAGGAAATGCCCAGGGCAGAATTTGTTTATTATCAGGATGTTAGCAAGAGCTAGTGGCTCATTCAACAGATACTAAATACTTCATAAACAGGATTCTATGTTAGTTTGTATCATTGCAGAAGTCTCTGTCCTTACTGGATACCTCAATATGTGGATACTTCGATCTTCTTTTGTTGTTCTCAACTATGTCTACTTTTATTTTTGACTTGAAAAAAATTCTATTTTTTAAGTTATCTTATTATTAAGACTCTATGCACTAGTACACGCCAGGTCTAGATTTACTATGCTCCACAACCAAAAATTTTAATTCTTTAAAATCCTAAAATCTTCAAATCTTGTCTCACCTTCAACCCATATAGGTCTAATAAATTTCTTTATGTTATAATAATATAGGCCCAGATATAGGTTTTCATGACAGGAAGTCTAGTGGAAAAGAATGTATCTACAGTCTGATTCACCCTAACAACAATAGTGGGTTCTGTGGGAACAGCAGATGTATGTGCGACTATATGGTAACAGCCATGAGAACTAGTTCTTCTTGGGAATAACTGGTATGTCTTGCAGAGTCCTTTACATAGCTTTAATTACAGAATTTCCCTTAACGTTCTTAACAATACAATTCAGAGAAGATCAGCAGAACATAGTTTGATCAGTGATTTAAAATAGAATATCATACCTCCTTAAATTTAAGTAATAATAGTAAAAAGCATCTCAGTTCTCTGGAGAAAAATGAGTTTTGGAAGGAGGAAGGGGTAACTCATGCCAGGTAACCCCAACAAGCATGACCTTCTACCCACAGTCTTGAGAGAAATCATTCTAAAATCTAGTTACTTTTCTAGCCTTATTTCAATTACTTTTTAATTAAACATGTTTTTCATAGCTAAGTAGTTAGCATGAAATCTGAACAACAATACAGACAAAATGGCCATTTATGTAATATCTACAGTTTCTATCAGGGAAGCCCAAGCACCTTGGTATACTTTAGTAAACACTGCCAAATTGAGTACCGCAAATTCTGTGCTTACTAACCTACTTGAAGAGGGCTTTTTGTTTGTTTGTTTGTGTATGTGTGTATATATATATCTATATCTATATGTTTTGTGTTTCTTTTATTTGAAATGTCTAGGAAAGAGATCAGGAGTCATAGATGCAAGCATAACCAACAGAATACAAGAGATAGAAGAGAGAATGTCAGGAGCAGAAGATACCATTGACAACATCGACACAACAGTAAAAGAACATACAAAATGCAAAAAGCTCCTAACCCAAAACATCCATGAAATCCAGGACACAATGAGAAGACAGAACCTAAGGATAATAGGTAGAGAAGAGAGTGAAGATTCCCAACTTAAAGGACCAGTAAATATCTTCAACAAAATCATAGAAGAAAACTTCCCTAACTTAAAGAAAGAGATGAACATAAATATACAAGAAGCTTACAGAACCCCAAATAGATTGGACCAGAAAAGAAATTCGTTCCGTCATATTAGAGTGAAAACACCAAATATACAAAACAAGGAAAGAATATTAAAAGCAGTAAGGGGAAAAGGTCAAGTAACATATAAAAGCAGACCTGTCAGAATTACACCAGACTTCTCACCAGAGACTATGAAAGCTAGGAGATCCTGGGCAGATCTCATACAGACCCTAAGAGAACACAACTGCCAGCCCAGGCTGCTATACCCAGCAAAGCTCTCAATTAACATAGATGGTGAAACAAAAATATTCTATGACAAAACCAAATTTATATAATATGCTTCCACAAACCCTGCCCTAAAAAGGATAATAAATGGTAAACATCAACTCAAGGAGGGAAACCACACTCCAGAAAACAAAAGAAGGTAATCT
>CM052700.1:75661252-75697739 GCA_028551405.1 Uromys caudimaculatus
AGACAGAGACACAGACAGACAGAGAGAAACAGAGACAGAGAGAAGAGACAGAGACAGAAGTATGGAAGAGGAGAAAGGAGGAGAATCTCAGTAGAGGTCCTTGTTTCACCAGTTGATTTATGAGCGAATACTATCCCACATCTCCATTCCATATGGCAAGTGTATAATGAGTAGTTTGTTTTAAATGTCTTGTATAAATTAACATCCATTACTTTCCTACAGTCATTTGAGTAGATATAAATTATAACCAGAGGGATCATGCTACCTTTTGGTTATTTATTTTCTTGCTGTTCATTAATGTAATTAATCATCACATTTAAAATTTCAACTCCATATCCAGTGGCCTAGAGACTGGAGGATCGATTTTTCTCTTTGAAATTTATGATTCTATCTTACTTGACTTATTCGGAACTTGAGAACTTAAGATTCCAAAATAACACATCATCAACCTTATATTACCCTGAACCTATTATCTGCATTTCAGCATATCTCCATAAATCTCATATTCCAGTTCTGACTTCTATAATTAAGCAGAGTAGGTGATGAGGTCTTACAGTGATAGTGTGCTCTTGGTTAATTTCTTTCACCTGTGCCAGCTGTGACACAGTGGGGAATCTTTACATCATAATAATGAATCATGTCTGTACACCTAAGAAAAATATACAGCCAGAATTTCTCAAATTTGAAAGACTGAGAGCAAAAAAGGGGGCTACTGCATTGTTACAACATAAAAGGAGGGTAATTTCAGGATCATTCTCTTCCAGCCCCTTCATTTTTCACAAGAGGGAACAGGCTCGGGAAGTTCAGTCACTGTCTAAAGCCTGATAGTTAAAAAGGATCAGAGCCAGGATGGGAGCTTAGGATGTGTGTCATCTCAGATCCGTTCCTATTTTGCCCAGTGTCCCTGGTTTGAAAGGCGATATTTCATCTGATAAAGAATATAGAGCTCAGAGGAAGTGACTGAGGAGGACATGGTTAACTTTCTTTAATCACCTGTCTGGCAATATACTTACTTTGCCCCAATCACTAAGTACCCACTTCAGCTAGTCATTGTTGAAACTCAATGAAGAATAAATTGAGAAAGATAGGGACTGTTCTTAGAAAGGATTCCGCAAGGTTATTTTTAATATGCCTGAAGAACCCTACTATACTTCATTTGAGTTTAATAAAAGTTCAAAGACACAGAGACAATGAAAAAATCGCTATAAATATTTAAGTGCCACAACTTTCTGTCCTCCATGTTTAACACAAATTGATTTCTTCTGAATAGGTTTATCAATTATTTTGTTTGTGTATAATCTACTTAAGAATTCACCAAATACATAAAATTTTACCTCTAACTTCAGAAGTAGCATAGCAAATCAGCACATGTGTTTGGCCTGTGCAAGGTCCCTGATCTCTATCACATACACACACACACACACACACACATACGCACACACACATACACATACACACAAATAATGATGTGTGCCTTTAATGTTATTATCTGATGTGCATTTTCATGCCATTGAATACTAGTATTAAATATTATATGTGGCCTATATATGTGATTATTAAAAATTTGTTTATATAATTTTATTCCCTTGATTATGATTTTTAGGTTTCAATTATGTACATGAATATTGTTAGGACTGGGAAAATGTATGTATGCATATATTGGAGGCTCTAACTTGTGTCTTATTTATAGAATATGATTTTGATCATTGTTTTCAGCAGTCATGACACATATTGAATGAGTTGTCATATAATCAACACAATTAACTATGAATTATTGATTTTTTTGCATTTTCAGCAACTTGGAGTCATTAGTTTGTAAATGAGCTGTCAATTATGCATGCACACTTACTTATATTACGTGTGTGTGTGTGTGTGTGTGTGTGTGTGTGTGTGTGTGTGAAAGAGAGGTGGTTTTAAAATTTACTCAGGTTTCTTTTCAATCTTTCTTTTGTATATTCCAACTTTTGGAATTATTTTTTTTTGTATAATGAAACTAATGAAACTCGTATATACTATTTTATCTTATGATACCTGATATGTATCTATGAGCAATTAATTTTCTGTAGCACGTACCATTGCTTATGAAATCAAGCACTAATGTTACAAAGCTGCGGTAACTCACTGAGTTCTAAGAGTGTGATCAGGAAGTCCTGAGCTTATGTATTTTTCCTCACTATCACATCTTAAGCATTCTGCATGTGTAGAAATCACTTCTTTACAATTATTTTATAAATTATCTTTATCTTTATCCATTTATCCAGCTTCACTGTCAAAAACATGTTTCCATGTACCAAGGGATGTAATCACTAATATTTGTAGTCTAACCTTTCTAACCTGTGCTTCCAATAACAAATGCAGTGCCACATTTTTTAGAGACACGACATTTCTTATTACTATAAATAATCAGGCAGCTTGAAAAATGAATGTCTAGCACAAAAAGAAAATACAGAAAATCAAACTTAAAAATAACAACAGATTACAACATATCTTCATGTGCCTTTTAACAATGAAATTGTAGACAGCATCAAAACGATAGTCACATGTTTGCATAGGCATACCTAAATATAAGCCCAATAACATTTACGAGGTATAATTGAGGATGAAAAGTAGCAGGACTCTCCCAATGTTTGATGTACTATTTAAAAGAGAGAAATTTAGAACGACTTGTAAGTTGGGGTTTAGTGAAATTTTTGTGTTGCTACTCCAAACAGAAAACCATTATATATTGAAGAAAAGCAATTATATATGCAAGTACAGTTTCAGGAGTGGCCTTCTGATGCTGACTTTTAGGAGCACATCTCAGCAGCACATATCTAGTCTCAGATTTCAAAAATTTGGAGTTTATATCAAATCCACTTGAGGAATATTTTTATAAACTTCCACACATATTTATCATAACATGTAAATGTAAATTTTATTTGCCACATGTAATTGTCCTCTTTGAGGCCTACTGCTGAATAAACTCACCCTTTCTAGTTCTTTATTAACTCTGCTTAGTTGGTTCAACTCAGTTGTTCTGGCCTCAACTCCTCTCCAACTTTGCTGACTCAAAGAGGATTCGCTCTGCTTCCACCTGAATGTATACTCTGCTTGGCCTCAAACTAAACCTAGCAGTCTGTTTTAATTTTCTTGTTCCTTCTCATTCTTTGGCTTGCTGTGACTTCAAGTGCAACCTGTCTCTATAAAACTGTCAGGGCAAAACCGCCTCCTCTCTCTGTTTCAGTTTCTGTCTCTGTCTCTTGGTCTCTGTCTCTCTCTGTTTCTTTGTCTCTCTGTCTCTCTATCTCTCTGTCTATATTTCTGTTTTTCTCTCTCTGCACTGGTCTCTTATGCCACCTATCTTTCCTTTTTGTTCTCCTGAGAGTAGGGCACATACTATCTCTCACTCATTCTGTCAAATTTTTCTCTGATTTGTCACTTTGTTTTCCCCTCAATTAGATGTCACTTTAAAACCTTGCTGCTTCCTATCAAACTAAACTAAACTTACCTACATTGCTTGGGGTTAAAAATGTGTCCTAAGGACTTGTTTATGTCTATATTTCAGCCAAAGGGATTAAAATGTCTATTCCAACCAGATCGCACAAACCTAGAAGATCTTTGGATATGATCTCTTGCTAGAGCAGCAATGTTTCTGAATTAAAACTCATCTACAAAAACAACAATCTGATTGAAACCTCCTAGTAAACGTATCAATCTTTTTCTACCTGATTATCCCCGGATAATAACCAAATGTGCAGTAAAATGTGCCAGAAAGAAGAGGAGGAGGAGGAGGAGGAGGAGGAGGAGGAGGAGGAGGAGGAGGAGGAGGAGGAGGAGGAAGAGGAGGAAGAGGAGGAGAAGGAAGGGAGAGGGGGAGGGGAGGGGGAGATGGAGGGGGAGGGAGAGGGAGAATCTAAAGCAAAGCAAAAATTCCAAACAGGTGTGGAGGTGCATAACCATGATCTAACATTTATAAGTCTGAGGAGAAAGGAGCAGGAGTTGGAGGGATATATGTAAATTTCATATATCCAGAGATGAAATTCAGAGATATTTTATTTCTCACTCCCTTTTCCACAATACTCACAATTTTACTCATTGAATTGAAATATTTCATAGTTCACTCAGTTCTTTCCCCAGCTGTGCTCAGAGTTATCTGTCTCTAGAGAAAGTGGCTGATTGCTTGCTCAGGCTGTATGTACTATGCTCGATTTTGCAGTCTGTGGTACATGTCAGACACTCACATATTTTTTACAGTGTCAATGAGTTATATTCATCTACTGTCACAGAGATTCACATACATAAAAGTACAAGTGAATTTTAGCATTTCAATGGCCAAAGTCACTTTAGGTTCACCTCTTTTCTACATATAAAAGCATAATTTTATGAGTCAACACACACTCCTCTGAGAGTAATGAAAATTTTTAGCCAATCTCTGAGCATGCTGCTGTGTTGCAGTTACATTAATATGCTGTTTGACTTGTAGAGTGATAGCAAACAGGAGGCCACAGAAGAGACAGAAAGATGACAGATCATTGCCACAACAAAATAAAACTGAACTGTAACATCTCCATTTCATTTATGTGTACTGATGATATGATCTGAGAAAATGGTGTGCATTGTTTTCTTTCTAGTTGTTCAAATTTATGTCATATTTTGATGGGGGGGGTGGGGGGAAGAGGGGAACCTGATCTGGTATTGGGTGAGGGAAAAGGACTGAAGCCCTGAGGGCCAGCAGAAAGAATGGAAACAGGCAACCTCAGGAGGTAGAAGGTTAGGGAAATCCTTCAGAATGCACTAGAGACCTGGGAGGTGAGAGACACTCAGGACTCAAAGAGAGGGACCTTAGATGAAAGGCCTGAGAGTAGAGAGAGGGAACTTGTAGAGCCCACCTCCAGCAGGAAGACAGGCCATCAAGTGAGGGATAGGGTTGCCATCTCACAGTCAAAACTCTGACCTATAATTGTTCCTGTCTGAAAAAACAGCAGGGATGGAAATGGAGAGAAGCCTGAGAAAAGGAAGATCCAGTGACAGGCCCAGAGTTGGATCCAGCTCAAGGGGAGGCCCCAAGGCCCGACATTATTACTGAGGCTATGGAGTGCTCACAAAAGGGACCTAGCATGTCTGCCCTCTGAAAGATCCAACAAGCAGCTCAAAGAGTCAGATGCAGATATTTGCACCCAACCAGTGAACAGAAGTTGCTGACCCCTGTGGTTGAATTAGGGAAAGGCTAAAAGAAGCTGAGGAGGAGGGTGAGCCTGTAAGACGACCAGCAGTCTCAATTAACTTGGACCCCCGAGATTTCTCAGGAAGAGTCAGGCAGTATACACTAGCTGATATGATTTCCCCAACACATATATAGACTGCCGAGTCTGTGTTCAATCAGAGATGATGCACCTGACACTCAAGAGATTGGAAACCCCAGGAGTTTAGACATCAGGTGGGGTGAGGGTTGTGGGGGTGGGGACATTCTCGTGGAGGCAGGGGGTCAGGGAGGAGGTATGGGATGTGGAACAGTCAGAGGATGGAACAGCAGGGGAATAAAATCTGGAGTGTAAATAAATAAATAAATAAATGATTTAAAAATTAATAATGTGAGTACTAATGAAAGGAAAAAAAAAGAAATGACAAATTAGTACATGACTGCCACATGCTAGATTGAAAGTCCAAAGGAAATATATAATAAAGGTATTGTGGCATATATATTCAGAGGATAATAATCTTCATCAGAACATCAAAACTGACTCTGCTGAGTACTTATTCTGAAGAAAATCAGCAGTTAGTATGAAAATCAGCATCATGCTAATCTCAAGACTGTACTCATAGTGTGCTACATGGCAATAATCATCTGGGTATAAGAAAATTAATTTGCACAAAATACTAAAATCACATTCTACTACTGAAGGGTTGTGGGCCCGCCTCTGCTCTGCCATACAGCACAGCCTCTTGGGGAGGCAGAACACAGGGAAAGTTTGACTGGGCTTATCCCATGCTGGTCTGTGTGAAGTCTGAGAAGTAAGAAAGCCGGAGCTAGCCCTGGAGCGGGGAGAGGGAGAAACTCTAGCTGGTCCCAAAGGGAGAGTCCTTGACTTGAAGAGGCCACAGGCTTGGTGGCAGTTGTGGCTGGAAATGCAGAGAGACCTACAGGAGTCTAGACTGTGGTTCTATAGATGATGACCTTCTCCATGACTCTCCATGGTGAAAAGAGACAGTCCATTTATTGTCCAAACCGTTTATTGTCCAAACTGTTTATTGTCCAAACTGTTTATTGTCATGGTGTGTAAAACCATTCCCCACTTCTCAGGGTGGACCTGAGATTAAATACCTTTTGCAGGGAGGAGTGTCTCGGAAGGAAAGCTTATTGGCTATGCCTCTGGGCCTCTAGGTATCGCAGAATCTGTTCTGAGCCTACATGACCATAGGTCACATCTCTTTTGTGTGAGAAGCACAGAATGGGTCCAAGTCAGGGGTCTGGCAGGGAGCTGAGAGCCACATAAGCCTCAGGTGTGTACCCACCAAGTCTCCAGGTCTAGACCTGTTCTACCTTACCAAACTTCTTGGCATGGTTTTACGTCCCACATATTACTTTTGTAGAACTGTATTTTTAAGTAAGAGAAAAATTATGCTCAGACATAACACCAACTAATATGTAATTACAAAAATATGTTTTGTGTCCTAAACTAATTTCTAAAAATTCCTATTACCTATTACTTTACATATAACAATAACTACATTTACATTAGAAGATTTATTTTCAATCCCAAGTATAAAAATCTAGAGGGTTAATTTAATTCTAAACTTAAATATAAAGAATTAAAAATTAATGATATGTTATACAAATTTTATTTTTATATAAAATTTTTCATAGAATATATTTTGATCATTTTCTCTTCTTTCCTTGACTCTGCTCAAATCATCCTCACCTCCTTACCTACCAAAATTCTCCATTTATAGATAGAAAAGAAGGTCTGTGGGTGTGGTATCATGCTACAGTACTGTTAACTTTGGGGCAACATATAAAAGCACTATGTCTAAGTTGGGGAAAAGAGAAACCCAGCTTTCATAATATTCTTGAATATGCAGAGCTGCCCAGGTATCATCTTTATGGCACTCAGAGATGTTTTGACTTCCAGAATTTGGGAATGAAAATAAAGGTCATAAAGAGCAAAAAAAGCATCCTGGGGGCCTCAAACTTTCTACTGCCTGTTGCAATAGATATAGAAGAGCTTACATTAGACACTGAAAAGGTGAAGGTAGGCAATTGTGAAATGGGAGAGATAATGCAAGGATCTGAAATTTGAAATCCTTTTATTTCCTGACATATAGGGAAGTCAGTTATTTCTCACTGAAGGATTCTCAAGTGTGTGTCCTTTCATGGGAAGTCAAACTTCAACCTTCTGTGTTGTTTCTCAGTAGCCCTAATTTGTGTTTCTGAGACAGGCTCTCGCACCAGTCCCTGGATCTCAATCATGTAGGCTACAATGTCTGCGTGGTGAGTTCCAGGTGTCTGTGTGTCTCCGATCCCACAGTGCTTGGAATACAAGCATGTGTCATATGAAATTGAACTCTTGTCTTCTTGCTTCCATAGCAAGTGATTTGCTGACTGTGGATTCTTCTGGACATTACTCATTTATTTTTAAACATAATATGCCAAATACAGCTCTAGGTATTTTAAATTTAAAAGAAAGTAAGAGGTGTTGACTACCTAACACTGCCTTATTTTTAAAGGTATTTATCAGAATGTTCCTTCAATACTCTAATTCTTTACATAAATTGAACATAAATATCTAAAACATCATATTGAAACACAAATAGGATTGCTTAGAAAAATCTTGAAAAATAAAGGAACCATGAAAGGTATTACCAATCACATCTGATTTTGTTATAATAAGACATATAGTAATAAATAAAGCATGATTCTGGCATAAAAACCCAATTGAAAAGAGGAGCATGAAATTATAGAGAAAATTCTCTGGAATTAAAACACAGATGACTGATAATTTAAGGGACAAGCAGTCAAAGTGCAGAGTTATGGCACCTACTCCCAACGGTTACAACTGCAACTAAAGCTCAGAGATCATTTTAGAAGAAAATGTGGAAAGATTGTAAGAGTCAGAGAAACAGAAAGTTTACTGTGAGATGGTATTTCTTAGAAATGTCAGAAAATACTTCCATTAAGTCTTACCAACAAGATTGCAAAATATTAGCTGAACAAGGACAACAATAGATATCCTAGTGTGGACAGAAAAAGAACAAGGGGTCTCAGTATAGAACAAAACTACAGGCACCTAAGGAAGGCTGAAAGCTAGAGAAATAGTCTTCCCCAGGGAAGAGTATTCCAATCAGTTTTCCAATAATAAATGGTCAACCCTTAGCATATATGTACTAGTAACATAATACAGACTAAGCAATTTGTATTTGTGAATGTAGGAATACATATGTATACAAATATACTATATTTATGTAATAGTAATTGATGTAAAAAGAGGTCATGAATTTGAAAAAAGCAAGTAGGCATGTAATGGACTGTGTAGAAGAAGAAACAAGAGGGAGGAAATGGTATTAATTATATTGTAATTTCAAAAACATGAATAAAATATTTTAAATATTTAACATCTGTAGCCATTTGCAAATGCAAATAAAAACCATTTTGAGATTTCATCTTACTCCAGTTAGACTAAGATAAAAATATAAAAAGGTAAAACAAAAATAAAAATATCATCCCAAATGACAGCAGATAATGGTGAAGATATGTATATGAATGTTTAAATTGGTATAGCCACTATGAATATAATTATTGAAGTTCCTCAAAAGCTGAAAATAAATCTACCACAGATTCCAGCTATACCATTCTTTAGTATATACTCAGAGGACTCCATATCTTATTATAGAGATACTAGCTCATCCATATTCATTGATTCATTATTTAGTGTTCGAAAGAGTTTTAAATTCACAGTGCTGATGACACTGTCATAAACAGAAGGACACTGATGGGGTAAAAAAAAGGATTGTTATTGGATAATCACATGTTTAAATTCAGTATTCCTCAGAAATCTAACAAGGAAGGTTTTTGTTTGCCAGGACAGTCACTACTTCCATTGCCCCCTCTCCCTGCCAGCAAATAGCGATCTCTGGCAAGGGGAACTAGTTTCCAATTAATCTAAACAAATAGCCCATATCAGCTCAAATACCCCATCCTGTTGCCTATTATATAAAATCCAACTGCTTTCCTATCAAGTTGCTGTTGTCTATTCTCAGAGGAAGCCATGGCAATGTGTTCCCCAATAAATATTTCTTTCTACCCACAGAGTGATCCAGTTCAGAGATTTCCTGGTACCCTCACATTTACAATCGCCATGCTATGGAAACAACTAGCTATTTATCAATGGGTAAATGGGAAAAGGATATGTGGTCAATTCATACAATGCAATATTATTCCATTGTTACGAAAATTGAAATTATGAAATTTGCAGGTGTACTGGGTAGTTGTTTTGCCAACTTGATATAAGATGGAATCATTGTAGAGAAGGCAACCTTACTTGAGAGGAAAAAATATAATATTGTCCTATAAGCAAGCCTGTGGGGCATTTTCTTGATTGGTGATTGATGTAGAAATGATCAGGCAATTGTGAGTGGTTCTACCCCTGGTGAGGTGGCCACTGGATGTATAAGAAAGCAGGTTGAATACAGCAGGAGGAACAAGCCAATTATCATTTTACTCTGTGGCTATTTTCTTCATGTCTCCAGGTTCCTGTGCTAACTTTTTTATTCAAAAAATGTGGCCTGAAAGTTGTAAAATGACTCTCCCAGAGTTCCTATATCACAGCTATAACAACCTAACCAAGATGTTCAAACTTCATAAGTTATATCCATTGCTATTGGTAGAATCTGACAATAAAACACGTTGTTGAAGATACTACATATTTCAATCATAGAATATGAAGAAATCAGCTATACTATTCTATTACTAGGTGATACTCAATTGGAAGCTGCATCTTTACTGCCTAGCTTTCAACATGTTGAACATGCTATGCATGATACTAGAAAGAAAAAAGAAAAGCAGTTGTTTGTCTCACCAGCTGTGAACCCTGCAAGCTTCCTGGCATGATATGCGTATAGGTACAGTAGTGACACCAATGTTATAGGAGTAAACAACCACTTTTAGCTCTAACCAAAACTGAATTTAAATCCTTTCCGTGACATAGAACCTATACATGACACTGTCAGTGAGTCAATGATAGTAAATATGGGTCATAGGAGAGAATTTATTACTACTATCCTGTTAACTAGACCTAGCATTAAAACAACTCCTAACAGATTACTGTTATACACATAGGTCATTGTATCACTCAGGCTTCATCAATGAGGTCTATACTTGCAGTAGGTAACAATCAACAGAAAGACTCACAACTGTCAAACAATTAGAGGATAAGAGAATTTGGAGTGTTTAACCCTAACTAGAATGTTTATTTCATAATACTTTCCCCTAAAGGCATACAGATTTATGCAGAAAAGGGATAGGAAAGAAAGATTATATAATCTGGATGTGATAGACTTATCCAAGACAACACTGTTTGGACATACACATATGAACTCAGAGCAATATTGACAGTATACAAGAGAGCAGCAAAAGTTCAAGCCAGCATAAGGAAAGGTAAGTAGGTATGAAAACACACACCTAGATAAATGAGCTATTGGTATTTGGTTGCTCCTAGGAGAATGAAAGTCACTCTTCCTTAGTGGTGTGCCACCTGCTATGTCAAACACATTCCAGAGAAGGTCTTATACCTAGGAGTAGTATAGTAGTCCAATCCAAACTAAACTGGATCGGTTTTGAAAGAAAGAAAGAAGAAATTGAGTAGTAGGGGTGGATCTAAGAGTAGGTGATAGAAGTATTAAAAATAAACTAAATACAGTATATGAAATTCTCAATTAATAAATCATTAAAATTCTTTATAATAATAAAAATGCATATACACATTTATGTGAAAACAAATTAGATCTTGAAGAAATATTTTTATTCACAATATGGATAAATCACAGCTGGCTAATGTTCTTTTTGTATCACTTAATATTCAATTATAACCAAACTATGCTGTAGAATTCAGTTCCTGATGACTCCTATATGAAGTAGCATCACTTAGTGAGAATCTTTCAAGACATAAAATCTCACCTTTTTTTAAAAAAAAAAAAAATGGTCAAAGTAAACTACCTGACTTATCAACCCTAAATAATTTCAGAAAGACAAATAGAGTTGGGACAATTCTTGAGAATTATGACTGAGCTATTATTTGGCCCAGTGGGCAGTAATCCTTTGTAAATGGAATATTTCATCAGAACATTACCAGCACATAATAAAAACTGAAAATGTAATAGGTATACTTGTTTTTTGAAAAATATATCTATAATTCAAATGTCTACTTTCAGCAAATACAAAGGAAACATGTTTCTTACTTCTCTCTAGTTTTGTTTATTAGATACTTTTAAGCTATTTCTTAAAATATTAGCCTATAAGTTACTGTGCGTTTAATCATACACATCACACCACACTCTAGCCTACATCATCAGTCAAGCCAGCCATCACAGACCTGTAACTCCAGGACTTGAAAGGCTGAATGAAGTGACAACTACACAGTGCATTAGAGTGGTTTAGAAATAGCGTGCAAAACATAACACAATCCTTTCTCAAAACAACAAAAGCAACAGCAACAAAAAGTTAAAAAAATAATTTTACATGAAAGGTTTCAAGATCATGTTAACTGTATCATTTTGCCTTAATATTTGAGAAGTGAACCTGCTCTCAACATACCTTTCCTACATTAATAAAAACCTGAGATGAGTGAACTATACGTATCAAAATTCCCACAAGCACTCCAGTTATCTAATAATGCATTATGGTGTTATTCCTATTAAATTATTTCTTATCTTTGGTATCAACACCTAAATGCAAGACTTCACATACACTAAGGAAAATATCAATCTTCTAACCCCAAACCCTAAGAAATATTGAATTTCTAGTTTTTCCTTTGTTGTACGGTAGGTCAGATAAAATTAGGCTAAATATTTGTTCTTTAGTTTTATGTGTCATTCTTAACACTTCCTGTTGCATGGGCACTTTCTTGAGTTCTCTATCATTTCAGGAGGATATGAGTGCTAAAACAGATAACTTCTAGTTCAGGAAGCCAAAGACAAATTCTATGTACAGATGAAGAAGAAACAATGACATCATGAAAGAAGAGACTCAGAGGAGAGATCATATGGCCATGCCATCACAGTGCCTGGTAGAGCATCCTGAGAAATGCCGTTTTATGAGACACCAGTGGAGGATTTTTCCTAATATGGAAAATGGAGGAAGTACAGAAAAAACAAGGAAGAAAAGAAGAAAATGCCCTGTGGTCAAAGTGATACATTGAAAACAAACTGCTGCTTTTAAAGCCTGCATTTAAAATATATTGGAATGGGAAATACATTTTCCATGAGTTATAATTACATGTCTTAAGCTTCAGCAGTAGGCAGTATCAGATAATTATAATCTTCATTACTGCTGCTTTGTGATGATAAAAGTGGAAACTAAGCATCATGTTTGATCTCTGAACTAGTCACCAAGCTCAAGGAAATTCTTTGAGAAAAATATTATGAAATGTAACATTTGTGGTCTAAATGGTGTCTCAGAGAAAACTTAGATGAAAGAACCTTTGCAGGAATGGAACAGGAAACCAAACACGAACCTCCCGAAGGCCACTTGACATCTTACAAAGTGCAAGAGACTCTTAATACACCTGCAAATATTTCATCCACATTGAGGGTTTTGTGCCTATCTCTCCATTTGATGCTAATCTGCACTCCAGTGTTCACAGCCTAGGGAGCTGTCCTGCATGAGACGTTCTGTTATCTGGCTGCAAACAGAAATAATATGTCTGCCAGGAAATTCTACCCCTAAATGGAAATTTACTTTTAAAAAGCCCCAGATCAGGATGTCTTTTGGTTTTAAGAAATGAAGAACAAACGTTTTATGTTTTTACATTTTTGCATGCTACCTATGGCTACCTAAGATATTGCTCAGATTATTGTTTGATGCCAAACATTGAAGCATGGTGGTTAAGTATAAAGAGCCATATTAGTACTGATCAAAGAGGAAGAGATATCAGAAATATCATAGTGTTCACTTATCTCTTCTTTTTCCTTGATTTTATAAACTGAGCCACAATTGAAACTTTTCCCTCTATAACTGAGAGTTTTAAATTAATAATTCATTAACTAGGTTGCTTAAAATTACTGAAGATCTCTTTGTGTTATGTGCTGAGTAGGAACGTATGAAAATAAATCTGATTGAGATTTATAATGTTCTTTGAGTGTATAAATGGTGAATGAGTTCTGTTTGGAGGAGACAGGATGTCTGGTTTGACGGTAGTTTGAATAGCTTGGAGGTCAGCTTGTATGGGTCAATGCTACTAATAATAGTTGGTCATACTTTCATAGGGGTGCTTAGCTCCCAAAAAGCCATGTAATTATTGTGCTTTGAGTGTGGAAGTGAGAAAACCAAATTGAGTTATAAAGCATGTGTAAGGAGAAACTGAGTTTGGATAAAATGAGTTGGCTCAATTTCCAAAAGTCTGCGAGTTAGGTAAATATTTAAGGATCTCCAGGGAGAGTCATCTCATTACAGGCCATTCTATTACAGGCTACTGAAATCTTGCTTTCAAATGACTGTATATGTACTGGAAAATAGGGAAAAGAAGCCTGTGTTTTCTATTATAGTCAGATGTCAACATAGCTTTCCTAAGTTGAATTTCCCCTGTTTAAAGAGTATAGGCTATCTACTATTCAGACATAGCTATTATATCTGATATTTGCCCTGACTATTTTCCATGCCAGAAGACAAATGAGGGACAAACTAAACTTTGCCTTTGCTCCACTCTACAGAGAATCAGGATCTTAAGGACCAATGAAGAGGACAGAATTCCATAAGCCAAACGTCAGTAATTCTATCAGAACTAACATTTATGAGGTTATAAAGTGACAAGTCTGGTACTATTGAGTTTGCTTCATTTTCATATTTTAATGCTGGTACTATAGCTATTAAAGCACCATTTCTGGATGTCCTTTTATACTTTTCAAATCAGCACAAATGCAGATGGTGGAGATATCAAGGCCTTGACATATCAATACAATTACATGTGCACTTTAAAAGTGCATATTTAGAATAATAACAATTATCATTAATATTTTGACAATAAAACTAACATAATAGCATCTATCCAGTCTTGTCTATATGTGTTTACCCTGTGCAAAAATGCAAACAGAATGTATACACAAAACTGTACATGCTTTAACAATCTGATTTCAGAGTAAGATAACAACTTAGAAAACTTAAAGAGTCATTATACTAATCAAGAGTAATTCACATAATATGAAGTCATTTCCTTAGGAGTGTGGAGAATGGCAACACAACAAATAACACTTAGGAAATCAACACAATTTCGAGAGATTCATAGCCTCACATAATCAGATTTGGCTTGAACTGGGTTTGCCCTCAGTTGAACTCTTGCTGCATATTTTCTTTTTCTGCTATGCCACTTAACCACGTGCTAATTATTTGTATGTGCGTGTGTGCTCTCTAACAAGATTATAAACTTTAATCTCAGAGAGTATTCCTTATACAAGTGTATCTTCCACAAATTAAGAATTCAATAAATATTTGCTAAAAGAATGAATACATGAATATTAAATGTGTATAAAAGCAAGAGTGATTCTGCATGAGGGACTCACAGATATTCAAAATCTCCATGTCTGCTTTGGTTTAAGGTTGAGGAATATTAAGAAGAACATTGTACAGAAATAAAACCACCCAGAGATTTCTAATAATAGAAAATACTAGAGTTAAAACCAGAGTCTTAAGTACTATCTCATTTTTCCTCATACCCCGACATGTTCAACAGATAATGGTCATCGATACCACTCTAAATAATAAACCTAAATTAAGCTAAGTAAAAGAAATAAACCCCTGGCTACATCATTATAGCTTATAAGTGTTTGTGTCTGTTTTCTTTCTCGTCATTCCAACATATTACATTCAATGGACAGCTAAGCAGTACAGATGTTTGCAAGATCGTTGACTAGAGCAGCCTCTAATACTGGATAATAAATGCTTTCAAGGGGAAAGCAACAATGGGAAGACAGGTGGAGGAATAATATTCTTTGCTATAGTGACATCCCAGTTAAAATCACCTTCTGTAAAAAATCTGTCTCTTGCAAAACTCCCTTTTCTGTAGAAGAATCTAACCCAGTTACATCAATCAAGACTGCCTTGTTGTGAGCATTTCCCCCTCTGATTTCTGAATTTTAAGTCATCATTTGGAACAATGCAAATAAAATATTTTTACTTAAACTATTACAATGTTCACAGATAAGTGGTGAACACTCAACGGCAGTTACTTTTGGTTTCTGGTACCCATGTTTACAAACCACCATGAGACGGGACTAGACTGAGCCAAGGATTAAGAGTGTGATCAGAATACACTATAGCTGCTGGCCTATCATCTGGAAATCTTAAAGGCTTAAATTTTTGTGGAAAATCTTGAGTCAACTAAGGAATGGATGTTACACAGTCCCTTCAACATGGACTCCAAAGCCAATTTGTCTACTAAATGTTTTGCTGAGCTGCTGTATAGTCATGAGCTCTCTGAAATCCTGGTAAAGATGGGAGGCAACCATGCCGTACTGAATATAGAGGAATAAGCTGAGTAAAGTTGTAGGATGGAGATGTGGTAACCTAATCCTTTTGATCTTGCTCCATAGAAGAATGCACCTGAAGGGCTAACAAGATAGCTTAGAGGATAAAAGAGCTAGCCATCTAGCCTGACAACAGTTTCAGTCCCCAGAAAACACACAGTAGAAACTAAACCCCATAAGTCTCCTCTTCTCTCCACATCAGTGCAGTGGCTTGATGATGAGCAAAACACACACACACACACACAAACACACACACACACACACAACCAAACATACACCACATAACACACACACAAACAGAGCACATATACCCCCAAACATATACAACACAAACACATACACACATACATACAGCATGCACACACACACACACACACACAAACACACACATATCACAAACAACACAAACATACACTACCCAAAACTACACATACACACACAAACTTATAGCACACAAAAACTCACACATACCACACCACACAAAAACAAACATTCACAAACATACACTAAATAGATACATACACACATACATACAGCACACACACACACACACACACACACACACACACCACATACCAACAACACAAACATACATCACACACACAACACAAATATACACCACACACAATACAATACACACCACACACAATACAAATATACACCACAAAAAGCACATACACACACAAACATACACTACACAAACACATACACACATACATACAGCACATATACACACAAACACACACACACACCACATACCCACAACAGAAATATATACCATACACACACAACACAAACATACACCACACAAAAACACACAAACAGACATACACACACACACACAGGAACACAAAAAATCATGAGTTCTTACAGAGCTACCAATTTTCTTTTTTACACAAATTGTACTACAAATTTAATAAGACTTCTATGTACTTAAAACAACAAAGTAAGTATGGCAAGAAAGAACCCCTCAAGGAGGCCAAATGTATCTTGTGTAAATTAAGCAATCTTCTTAACCACAGGCCATCACAAGTTATTTCCCTTGAGTGTTTTACAGTAAGAACTTTGGAATGGAACACACTTATATGTTCTATTGGTAGGCACCGTTGAGTGGTTTGACTCTGGAACATTGAAGTTATGACCTTGAAAAGCTATGCTCTAAAATAAGTATGATTTTTTATTACCTGAAGTTAGAGCAAGTATCTCGGAAATGTGCAAACAATCTGCTTTCTGTGGCAAGTTCCCTAGGCGAAGTGCATGGCTCTTACTCCCCAGGCTCAGTATCTCTAGATTAACTATAGTTTTACAAAAAGGTAAAAAGAAAAAGCCCCTATCAGTTTTTTGATTGTATGTTGAAAATAACACTGAAAATCTAGTCTCTGAGTGTAAAGGTCAACTTACAAGCTAAATGGCCAAGTCAGGCTAAGAAGCTGTCTTAGATAGCTTTATCTTGTGATAAAATACCATGACAGAAAGCAACTCAGGGTGGAGAGGAAAGGTTCAGCTTATAGGTTAGAGTCCATCATCAAGGTACACCAAGGCAGGAACCCACAGCAGCAATCCTGAAGCAGTTCAACAAGAACTGAAGCTCAGACCACAGAGCAACACTGATTATTAGCTTGCTTCCTCTGCTTGCTCACCTTACTTTCTTTCATATCCCATGTGGCAACATCCACAGTAGGGTAGGCCCCTTGACACCAACTAGTAATTAAGAAAGTGCTTCACCAACATGGCTATAAGCAAGTAAGTTGTCTTTTGACCAAATAACTCTAGTGTATTGGCTAGTTTTGTGTGTCAACTTGACACAAGTTGGAGTTATCACAGAGTTTCAGTTGAGAAAAATGCCTCCATGAGATCCAGCTGTAAGGCATTTCCTCAATTAGTGATCAAGGGGGGAGGGCCCCTTGTGATGGTACCATCTGTGGGCTGGTAGTCTTGGGCTCTATAAGAAAGCCGGCTGAGCAAGCCAGAAGAAGCAAGCAAGCTAGTAAGTTACATCCCTCCATGGCCTCTGCATCAATTCCTGTTTCCTGACCTGCTTGAGTTCCAGTCCTGAACTTCCTTTCATGATGAACAGCAGCATGGAAGTGTAAGCTGAATAAACCCTTTCCTCCTCAATTTACTTCTTGGTCATGATATTTGTGCAGGAATAGAATCCCTGACTAAGACAAATTGGTACCAGAAGTGGGGTATTCCTGTGACAACCTGACCATGTTTTGGAGAGGACTGTGGAAGGACTTTGGAACATTGGGCTAGAAGATCCATTCAGTGTTATGAGCTCTGTGGAATGTTTTGTAGGAGCTTGGAAGATAATGTTGAGATCAGTGGAGAAGATGGAGGCCTGGCTTGTGAACTTTCAGAAGGAAGGTGAAAGACTCTTATCAGGGCCATTGCCAGTTTGATTTAAGATTCTGTGGTTTTGGTTAGCTGGGGCTGAAGAAATCAGCTGTGATTAACAAGATACCAGAACTACTAAAGCAAAACCATTGCATTGCTGGGACTATTGATGCTGGTTAGCTGGAGCTAAGACATTAGCAGTGATTAAGAAGAGACTAGCATCATTGGGGTGAAATCTTCTGAGAAGTGTTTTCTGAGAGCACAGAGGCTTCGTTCCAGAGATAGCCAGTGTTGTTCACTGTGCTGTGGCTGGACTTGGAAATGTGTAAGAGTCACCCAGGTGGTTCTGGTTCTCATGAAGGAGTCGTGAAGAGCAGCTGAGGCCTGGGCACTGTGAGAGGCTGTGGAAGGCTATTGGTGAAGGTGCAGCCTCAGTTGCAATTGACAGCCCAGGACTGAAGGAGTCATGCAAAGGAGGTGAGGATTGGCACCATGAAGAGAGCCTATGAGAGGCTGTTGGTAAACCTAGTTGCAGTGGAAAACAGCAGTGTTTTGTAGATGCCAGTACCATGAGATGACCACCAAGAACAGCAGCAGCAGTGGAGTACAGGCATCGGGAGCCTAGAAGACAAGCTGTGTGCTACAAAGGGCAGGGCTGGAAAAGTGACTCAAGCCTTTGGAGGAATCTAGACGATCATGAGTGGATCCCAGACATTGGATGGTTAGAGTTTGATTTTGCTTTTCATTGTGATTGTGGCCTGATATTTTTCCTTCTTGAAGAAAGAAAGTATTTTAGTGGAGCCCACAGTTAAGAGACTTTGAATTTTTAAAAGATTTTGATTTTTAAGAGATTGCATATTTAAGAGGGACTGAAATGTTAATATGTAAGAATTTACAAAGACTGTGGGACTTTCAGATCTTGGGGATGAATAAGTAAGTAAGGGTCGAGTCTTATTGGTGATGTGTTTGTGTGTCAAGTTGACAAGGGGTCAATTGTACTAGCTAGATTTTTGTGTCAACTTGACACAAGCTGAACTTATCACAGAGAAAGGAGTTTCAGTTCAGAAAATGCCTCTCTGAGATCCAGCGGTAAGGCATTTTCTCAATTAGTAATCAAGGGGGAGAGGGCCCCTTGTGAGTGGTACCATATGTAGGCTGGTATTCTTGAGCTTTATAAGAAAGCCAGTTGAGCAAGCCAGGAGAAGTAAGCAAAGCCAGTAAGTTACATCCCTCCATGGCCTCTGCATCAGCTCCTGCTTCCTGACCTGCTTGAGTTTCAGTCCTTTCCTTTCATGATGAACAACAACATGGAAGTGTAAGCTCAATAAATCCTTTCCTCCTCAGTTTGGTCATGATGTTTGTGCAGGAATAGAAACCCTGACTAAGACATCTAGTTTTGGGTCAAGCTGGCAATTGAAGATAACTGACAGAAACCAAACTTCAAAATCCCAAAAAGGATACTTCTATTTCTACCTAAACATTATCACTTTACTTACCATAGTAGGAAAGTTTAAGGAAAATGACAGATAAATTACAGGTAAACACTTCACAGTAACCTTTGGACTGACTGTGAGATCCCGGATGGAGGAGTTCGAGAAGGGACTGAAGGAGCTCAGGGAGTTTTCAGCCCCATGGAGGTAGCAACAGTGTCATCTGGTCTGACCCCTTGGTGTTCCTGGAGACTGTACCACCAACCAAAAAATTACATATAGAGGGACCCATGGTTCAGACCACATATGTGGCAGAGCAGGGCCTTGTTGGCCATCAGCGGGAGGGGAGGTCCTTGGGCCTGAGGGTGTTAGAGGACCCAGTATAAGAGAATGCCAAGGTGGGAAGAAGGGAGTTGGTGGGTGGGTTGGATGGTGGGGGAGTACCCTCATAGAGGCAGGGGGGGAAGGGATAGGGGGTTTCCCAAGTGGAGACCTGGAAAGGGGGAAATATTTGAAATGTAAATAAAGTATCAAAAAGTAAAAATTAAAGAAAAAAGGTACAGGTAGAAAATGCACAGCACCCATTTGCATTATGGGAAAATGTTTAAACAAAATTCATTTATTTATTGCAATTATTTCATGTGTGTGTGTGTGTGTGTGTGTGTTTGAAATAAAAAAAGCAAAAAAAGCAAACAGAAGAATGCCCAGAAGGAAATGCCCTTTCATATGGACCCATTTGAGAAGTTGATTCTCTCTTTCCATCATGTAGGTCATTGTCCTTGGTATCAAACTCTGCCTGTCAAAGGTGGCTGCAAGCAACATTACCAGCTGAGCCATCATTTTTTTTACTCCAAATTTACTTTGTTTATTTCTTCACTTGTATTTTAAATACATTCTTTGAGAGTTTCATACATGTATACAAGGGATTATAATATTTAATAATATTTTTAAAATTTCATACATCATATAATGTGTTCTAATCAAATCACCTCCATATTTTCCCCTTTAATTTTTCCCCTTTCCCTTTCTATGAGTGTTTATGCCCAACTTCATGCTTCTACCCTCCTTACCCACTCTTATGCCTATAATCTATTCAATGCTGGATATATTTGCATGAGGATACAACTATTTATTGTACAGAGGTTCCTCTTAGGACCCACAATTAGGAAGAAATTCCAGGGCCCTAGCAGCCATCAATTGCCAATAGCTTCACATAGCTACTCCCATCCATGTCTGGGTTTGGGCAGCCCCTGATTCTGTGCATGTCTTTTACATGAAATCACAGTGGGTTTGAGTTCATGTGTGCAAATTTGCTGTCATGTCCTGCAAATATGGTTTCACTAGATATATCTGCTTCCTCTGGCTACATTCTCTATATTAGTGTTCAAATGGATGTCTCCAACACGGAATTCATAAAATACTTAGAACCTGAGAGATGACTCAGCATGTAAGGGCACTGCTTTCCAAGTCTTATGGCTGAATTCAATCCTGTATTAACAGGGTGTATGGAGAGAAGTGACTCTTGCAAATTGTCCTCTAAGTTCCACACTCAAGATGTGGCACCCACCCCACACAATGAATGAAAATGCAATTAAAAAAATAACAAATAGCTTTATTTATTGCTACAATGTTGTATATATGTACATGCTGTTTAACAAAGAGGGTAACAACAGTAACAAAGAGCGTAGACTGATTTGTACAAGAATTATAGCTATTAAAACAATTTTCAATATGTATATTCATTAGATTACATATAAATGTATATTCATTATATTTAATAAAGACATCAGTCAAGCCAACGTAGGAAACAGTTTAGCTGGGGACCCAATTTGGTTTGGATTTGTGCACATAACTGTTGTAATAATGTACTTGTTCACCTCGCTTTTTCTTCTGCAGATATTATGCTAACATACTTCTCCCCAAACCATTCACTGATCAGCCTCAGAAACCTCTCCACACACCCTCGTTGACGCACGCCATGTGCACTGAACACAGTTGCTTCCTCTTCTGAACCATACTGTACTTTTCTTTGACCTTGGTAGCTATTACATCTGAAAGTTTGCTTCTTTTTCCCCAAAGGCATCTCATTGTATTAGGCTCTGGAGAACAGAACTACAGTGGCCTGGCCTAAACTTCTTTTGGATGTCTGAGAAAATGCAGTCCCTTTTTGTAACAGTCTTATGCCTATGCACAAAATGAGGTGTGCGACTAAAATCAGATGCACCATTAGAAGGAACTTAGGCAGCAGGGAAATGTGTGCTTGGCCTAAAATATCAGGGAAAACAGAGAACCACCCCAACTGTGGATTTGGTTGACTAGTCACTCTTTCTCTTAAACTGCATAGAAAGAAGCGCTGGACAATATTAGGTCCCTTAGTTTTCTCACTCAAGTGGCCTTCTATCAGTCTTGACAGTGTATAATTCTCTAACCTGCATATCACTTTGTTTCAAGCACCACTGCTTTGTCTCTTTTGTAAACCTTTTGAGCCCTTGTTTTAAAGTTCATGCATAAAAAGCCAAGAATGTGGAAACACTTTGTTCTGACTCTAAAAATCAAGCATACAATACATTTCATATGTAGTTGAAGGTTGGAAGGTTTAGACTATTGGATTGGACAGAAAAACTTTATGGTTCTGTTCAGATTAGCAAGGGAAGTAAATTTATATTTTTTTCTCTGCATTTTTTTTATTATTTTTTGATACTTTATTTACATTTCCAATGTTTTCCCCTTTCTAGGTCTCCTCTTTGGAAACCACCTATCCCCTCCCCCTCCCCCACCTCTATGAAGGAATTCTACCTCCCACCCACCCACCTGCCCACTCCCATATTCCCACCTTGACATTCCCCTTCACTGGGGCCTCTCCTCCCTCTGGTGGCCAACAAAGCCCTCCTCTGCCACATATGTGGTCCGAACCATGGGTCCCTCCATATGTATTCTTTGGTTGGTGGTCCAGCCTCCAGGAGGACCAGTGGGGTCAGGCCAGTTGACACTTTTGCTCCCTCCATGGGGCTGCAGACTCCCTCAGCTTCTTCAGTCCCTTCTCCAACTCTTCTATCTGGGACCTCACTCTCAGTCCAGTGATTATTGTAAAGTGAAACTTGGGTATTCTGAACTTTTGAGCTAATATCCACTTATCAGTGAGTAAACACCATGTTCATTCTTTTGTGACTGCATTACCTCACTCAGTATGATATTTTCAAGTTCCATCCATTTGCCTGCAAATTTTATTAAGTCATTGTTTTTAATAGCTGAGTAGTACTCCATTGTGTAAATCTACCACATTTTATACAGAGATTGAGGGTGAAGAGGAGCTTGGCTTATTCAAGTTAATAAAAAAGGTAGCCATATATCTTCAGTGTGGTGAAGCAGAGGATGATGTAAGAAAGACACAAAGTAAAACCAAACAAAGGTCTGAGTACTTTATTATTATTAGTTAATTAATATAGTAATAAAATGTATATTCTCCTTTCTTTTGGGCATCCAAGGCAGAGAGATGGGCTGATAATGGTGAATTTACACTGAGGTCATACATGAGTGATCAAATTACCAGTTACTTTGATCATTTTTACAGAGTCCTTTTATCAACTTATTTACCTACTATATAAGCCATAATTTGTATAATGTTTTAACTAAAGCTATTTCAGTTTTGGAAGCACTAACTCACAGAAGATAACTTCTGGCAGTTTATTTTTTTCTTTAAATTTTATTTTAAGTTTGATCTTGAATCAATCATTCATTCACTTGCTATAACTTAGACCTTAGAATTGCTTATGTTAATGTCAATGGCAATAGTAAGCTGTAATTATTGTGGCTCACATGAAATCTAATGTTTTTACTCTGTCATTGAAAATATTATCTCTTAAATACAAAGAAAGAAGAAAAGTGAGTGAGTGAGAATTTAAATATTGCTCAGAACATTTCTTAAGTACAAAATAGTTTTCTCCAGAGTCCACATAAATTTTGATATAATTATCATACTTACATTAAATTTAGATTTATAAAGCATGGACTGAGAAAACAATATAATGTAGAGGTCTTTATGTATATTTCTACTCATAAGTAAAAGATGCTCTTGATGCATCTTTTAAAAAAAATACTAAAATACATTCCTGTAACATCACTCCTAAGAACTCCAAGAGGTCTCGGATGAACTATTTTTACCATTCCATCACAAGATAGTCCATAAAATTAACCAACCATTTCACCAGAGTTCATTTGAAATATTAAAGCCATGTACACACATCCAAATATATCAAACAAATACACAGTCTCACTGGTTCATCATCTACCTCCAAACACAACTGAGTAAAAGAGGAAAAAAATCCCATAGAGATTTCACATTGTAGACTCTAGTAAGAAATTACAACAAATACATTTCCTCTGATAGTTTAAATTAAGTGTTTTTGTGTTCACAGTCTATTAATCTATTTTACTTGAGTTTAAATTTGACAGAGGAAATGAACTTTAGAGAATAATTATTGTATAATAGAAAAGAAATATTGTATAATTGTAGGAGAAAAATAAACAAACACTAATATCTAGCTGTCGGAAACGATGTCCCATAGGACAATGTATTTTGTTTCTCCTGATGTTATGTGAAAATATTACAAAGACTACTTTCTTTCTAGATTAATTTGTCCCAAGAAAATCCCATGGTACAAAATCACAGTCTTGATCAACAGCTTTATAAATAGAATCAATAGGCCTATCAGAATGTAACTTATCTTAATGTAACCAATATCTGTAGAGCAATGGAAATGCACAGGATTAGCAAACATGCTGCTGTGTTCTAAAGAATGAAGCCATCACCTTTAAATATCGCCCAGCTATGATGCTCATCAAATACTCTCAGTTTCTTCTTCATCTTTTTGTAACCAACTATAAGACTGTGACACAGGAATCTCAAATTTTTGCCCAGGTTGCTTTTAGGAACCTGAGCCTTTAGATGATCTAGTGATTAATATTTCATGGCTAGAATGTGTTTGAAGATGATAAAAGCACCTTAAACAATTCATGTAAATATTGCCTTAGTTTGGGTTACCATTGCTATGACAAAACAAGTTGGGAAGGAAAGGGTTTATTTGGCTTCTGCTTCCATAGTGGCATGTTCATATTTTACTCCAGCTTTCTTGACTAATTCAAGTACATGAAGCACTTTTTAGCCACTGATAGTGAAAATCAATAGCATTTTTCTTTAGTGATTTTGTGCTGATAAACTGCTGGGCCACCACTTAGAGCAACTATTACTTTGAAGGATAAGACACAATGACTAAACTATTGCAGCCTAATATTCAATCTTCTAATAGGAAAGTTATGACTTTTAAATCATAAATGGTATCATTTACATGATGAATTTTTCTATATAAAGGTAGAAACCTAGCATTAGTGTTCTTAAATTTCTTAAAGTGTATCTGAAAATCATTTGCACTACTTTTATAAGGCAACAAGTATCTTCAGGATTATGGAAGAAAAACACAAGTGACAATGTGTGTTACAGGATAAGGAATGATTAAAGTTTCCAACTTTTAAAATCAAAACCTCTATGTTTTGGCTGAATATAGTAATATGCATTATTCTAGCATGAAATTATATGTCAAAGAAAAGAAAACATAAAACATTCAAATACAATTTGTTCCTTTAAATTATCTTCCTACAATACTAAGTATCTATGAAACATACTGACACTCGCTAGCCACTTAGTTCTTAGGTATGGAATAAGACAAAAAAACAACAGAAAGGAACTCAGTATTAAATAAATCCTTTAATTAAATAATTAAACAAATCCATTTATAAATAGATCTATCTATTAAAAAAGATAAAAAGATGCATAGGCAATACACTAAAATGCAATGTAGAAATGTCTACAAATCTTCATTGAAAAGATATGGGAGCGAATACTGGTAGTGCATGCTTACAATCCCAGTAAATTGGCTTGTGGGATGTGGAGGATCAGGAGTTCAAGCTCCTCCTTAACTACATAGTTAATTTCAGACCACTCTGGATTAAATGAGACCCAATGAAGCAAAACAAAAGCAGAAATGATGCGATAATAAAGGAGAAGAACTTGATGGTTGGAAAAGTTCATAACAGATAAAACAAGTCCCCCTAAGTCTGTATCAGCAACTCAAGTGATGTTGGATTTCCAAAGCATCCTGAAGTTCTGTTTCCACCCAACACTCTACTCCACACATCCAAGTACAGCCGTTTGCTGGATGAAATGACCTTTCAGCAAGCTAGGGTTTAAAAATCAAGAATCCTATCTTGATTTTTGGCTCTATGAATGGATAACAGATGCTTGCATTCAATTCTTTGACTTGAAATTGTAATATACTATTTTTATTAATTTTTGGAAATTTTATATATCAAACAATGTGTCTTGATCAAGTTCACCCATAATGTTTCCCTTTAACCCCCCTCAGATACATCTTCCACCCACTTCCAGATGCTTGTGTGTCCTTAAAAAAAAAGTATTCTACTAAGTCCAGTCAATGGTGCCCATATAACCAACAGGTGTGCGATTATCCACTGGGATATCATAGGGTACACTCTTAAAAGGAATCAACTCTATCTCTCCCAGAAGCTATGACAAGATGGGTTTCAAAATCCCTTCCCTCCATGCTCATGCTGGAATGTTCATTGGATTAATTAAGCTCTTTGCAACCACAGCTGCTGTGAGGAGGAACAGCCCTGTGATGCTCAAAAGACACTGTTTTCTTATTGTCATTCCTGACCTCACCTTTTATTTTATAGCCTTTCTGCCACTTCTTTCCCAGTGTTCCCAGCATTTTGAGAGATAGGAGCTTGATGTAGATGTCTCATTTGTGTCTGAGCACTAGAGAAACACGTTATTCTCTGCATCTCGATTTGTTATGAGTTTCTACATTAATTGTTCTCCACTGCAGAAAGAAACTTCCCAGTTGAGGTCTGAGAGCTAAACGGGTCTATGGGTATAAAACTAAGAAGTCTGTAGGTAGCTTGATTTCTGTCCACTTAGCAAAATAATGATAGTAGGTTTGCTTTCATTAGGTACTTTCCATATGGCCTCCTCGAACATATCTAGTAATTAATTATCCCTCACTCTATAATACATGAATGCTTTATGCTTCTCAATTAACTATTAATGATATCTGGCATTTATTTTACTTGTATTTAATTTAAGCATTAAGTTAATTTTAGCATATGGTGCTATTTGTTCAGGCTGCCCTATTTAGCTTTGAAATTATATTAAATATTTAAGAACAAATATGTTTTGATACTTTTAGTTTTAATAATTTTTTCTTAGAATATGTGCTTTACAGGGCTTAACCATCTATTTATATATCTATTCAATCAGTGAATAAAACAACTGCTACATATTAAATGTTAATTCTTTGATCAAATATTATTCATCATTCATAAAAGTGAAGAAAACTCTTAACGTCCTTGCCTTGATACTTTAACAACTAAAAAATTGTAAAAATATTATAACATACCAGCAGGGCAGAAATATATGAAAAGAGCCAGGAATTTTCAAGGCAGAGGGAGGAAGGAAGGGTATACATGTTAAGTAAACAGGAAGTAGTTGTTCATTAAGAAATGTTGAGTGCGGTGCTCAACTTCCCAAGTGCTGCCTCCTGCAAAAGGCAGGGCCTGCTCTACTGCTCTGATGCTCCTAGGTCTTCCTTGTCTTCCACAGCAAATAATTTGATATGGTGCAATTGGAGTTCTTCATGACTGTTCATCTCAAAAAAACCCAAGCCTATTTACAGGAGTTTATTCTCTACACTGCTAAAAGAGGGAGAAATGCAGATTCTAATATTAAGGGACTCATCAATATAAGTGCCTCAGCTTTACATAATACTGTGACAACATGTAACATTCTGTCAGTATATATGAATAAAAAATCCGACAATGTGAAATATTCGACATGTTAGTTACATATCAGTAACAACTAATTTATTGCTTTTTCTAAAAAAATTATAATATAAAATCTCATGGATAAGTTCATGTTGCTGCTTATATTTCTAGAAAAGAGGAGTAGCTAATTTACTATACATAACTGATAAGAAAATTTACATTAATATGGTTAACCATATATTCATAATCTGTCAATGAGTAATACTTTCTGTATTAAGTAGAGTGATTTCTAGAGATTTTTATAATTCCATTCATGTTCAATTCTTCTTCATCACAGTCTTTGCTTCTGGAATTTCAGAATACTGTAAACAATGCAACATAGTAAGGGAGCTATATAAATACTCTCCAATTTTATTATCCTCCAATTTTATTATCCAGAACAATCATAGTGTCCTACTTATGTTCTGTTTATCAAAGATAAGTGTGATAGTGCAGACTAACTGAATCATGGCATCTATCATTAGATGTATGAGATCCAGAGAGCTAGCCAGGCCCCCTCACTGGCTGTAGCACTCCATAGATCAGGCCCTGCACCATTTCTGGGCAACACAGTGGAGCTGGTCTTGATGGTAAAGGCACAGGAAGCCAGCACTGAGGGTGTGAGAGCAGGAGAAATGTCCCAACCCCTCACAGGCTGCAACTCTTAGGAAATTGAGCTCTACACCTTGACTGGCAGGTGGCAGCACTTGGGACACTGAGACCCACAGTTTGATTGAGCAGCACAGTGGAACTTGGTGAGAGGTTTGGTTGCAGGAGATACAGATGGAGGGTATTGGGTTGCCTTGCCTAAGCAGTGCTGGAGAGCTTACCTAGGTGGTGCAGATACAGGAGAGCTGGTGCACTGACCATTACAGCTACTACCCAGCTCTGAGGTGGCCCAATCCTAAATCTGACAGCATCTGATAGCAGTAGGAATGAGTGAAAAGGCCAGTCCTGCTGATCAAAAGCTGCAGGATCTCCAGAACATGGAGCAACACCAGGATAACATGAAGTAGTCATGGTGTGAATTCAATATTGATGGTGTCACAGAAGTCAGAGACTTTGAACCAGACCTTGACCTTGAAGTTATGGCAATGAATATTTACAAATGAAGATGTGTGGGGAAAGAGGGATACACTGTGGGACAGATTGTGACATACTACAGCTTCCACAATGAGATTATTTTTTCTGTATGGTGTGTGTGTGTGTGTGTGTGTGTGTGTGTGTGTGTGTGTGTGTGTGTGTGTGTGTTAATTAGGGAGAAAGTTGTAAGAGTGAGAGCAGATATGAGGGTATGGTGTGATGAGCAGGACTGGGGTGAAACTCACAAAGAATCAATCAAAAAGTTTGTTTTTTAAAAAAAAGAAAATAAAGAAATAATATTTTTCTTTGTAAGCAGTTATCAATTATATATAGCAGAAATTTTAGAATACAGATTGTTGGGCCAAATAACCCAAGAAAGAACAAGGGAGGATGAAATTGAAACACAGCAGAAGTCTCTGATAACTGCAGGCCTGACCACATTACTTTTGATACATTTACTCTTAAAGTTTCAGTGTTGATTTAATAGCAAGACAAGTCTCTCTTAACTTCTCAAAATGTTAAAAAAAAAAAAAAAAAAACACAATGAATTAATAAAGAAAACTCAACTAGGGAACAGAAAACGGAACTGTTTCCCAGAAAGGCTGCAGATTACTTGATCAATAAGCAACAGTGTCATGAGTGGATGTAATCTGGGTATTGTTATGAGAGGCTCCATTCCTGTTGAGGGATCTGGTTTAAGAAAGTTGCTTAGTTTCCCAGGTATTTCTATAATTTCTGCAGTCTGTGGTATTCCAGGCTCTTTCTGCCCAATAGCAATGTAAACTCCTCACGTTAGCTGAAAAGCTGAGAACAGTACTGTTTTTAGTATTACAGATGCTGGATCTTCCTTAATACCCATGAGTACAAGAAAGGCAGTCTGGTGTGGTCCATGAAGCTCACCTCTGCAGTAAAAACATAATGCCACTGTAACTGCATTCTGCTGTCATTGCATAGTCCAGGGGGAAAAGCCAGAAGAAATGAAGGACTGGACACATGATCCGCATGAATGATCCTTCCAGAAAAGATGTCTGCTGTGAGGAAATTTGGTTATTATTCCAGATGGCAGTACTGTCATCCTGGCCACGCCACATGTAGCATTCAGGAATTATTCACTGTGTCTGGTGGCCTGGAAATGATTTTGCCATTGAAAAGATAGAAGAAGTGTCAGCACATGCCAAACTCTTCTACATTGCCCTCCAAAAGAACTTCTTTTTTCCCATGGGAAGTGACTAAAAAGTTCTGGTCAACAATGCAAATTTCTTTCACAGGACAGTTGAGAAGGTCTTTTGTCTGTTGATTTTTTTGTTTGGCTCAGCGTAAGCCAGACTTCTGTCATACTTGAAATGGCAGTCATTGTGAAATACTAGAAATCAAATATTTTAATTGTATTTAAATAATATGTGCATAGAAATGCTAAGAAACTGGTCAACATTGTCTTGTCAAGAGGAAACATGTTGACCCTCAACTGCTTTCATTTTGAAACAAAACAACACTTACTGCTGTGAATGCTAAGCTTTCTTATGTGTGTTTCCTGGTCCTTTCAAACAACTGTAGCAGATTTGCTAAGTCTATGTACTTGAAAGATGTACCCATTCTATTCTAATGGAAGGAAATCTTTATTATATAACATAGAGTGCTCAAGTGCCTCATGGTACCATAACAACACTCAGGAACTTCAAAGATCTCCTTGTCAAGGTACCCTAGTATGAACAAGATCAATAGAAACAATCCCTCGGGATCCTTTCACATCTAATTTCAACTCTGCCACTCTATACATCATCTAAGCTATAAGGCGAACATATGTTTTATAACATGGTTAAAGCACGCAAGAAAACTAATGAACAGCATTTTGTATAAAAAGTCTTTTAAAAACCCAGTTCCTCTGATGGTAAATGCTGAGTTCAAATTTATAATAAACATTACAGAACACTGAAAGAGTGGGAGAGCAAAGCAGCCTGGTATGGTTTAATCTAGACTGGTAAACACCTATTGTCATTTATTGAAATTTAGGCTTATCATTCTTCTTGCCTAAATTTACAATTTGGTGGACAATCATGGGTCTTTTCACAGGCTATCCAGGAAGGCAAATATGAAGAAATTACTTATGCTAACATGCTAGAAGCACTATATAGACTGTAGAAACAAAGAGATGCACAAAGAACAGTGGCGGGTTATACTGAGGTAAAAGATGGCTCACTCAGTGAAGGTACCTGCTAAGTCCAAGGACCTGAGTGAAACCCTGAGACACACATGGTGGAAGGAGATAACAAACTGTCACAAGGTGGATCCAAAGCTCCACCTTATATCTACATAAAGAAATGTAGATATATCTCTATTTCCAGATGGTATGTTAAAAGCTTGTAATTCTAATACAAAAGAGAAATTAAACTCCAGCCAGTCTACCTGAAGAAGGAAAATCCTAAGGCTCTGTCTAATATAATTCCAAGATAGCTTTGAAGTTTTGTTATTTTAAAATCAAAGCGAAATGTTACTCAGTATTAATCAGTTGGTTAAATGGGAACGTGTTGACAGATAAGTGAGTAGAAAATAATTGCTGGTAAATAACAGATTTCTAAAAGCCATTGTGCATTTTCAGTCTGTCTCAAGTGCCACTCTTCTGCAGCGGACTTGATTTCCTTCCAAAGCGATGCTGCCAACACTGAGCCTTCGGGATTTAAAAGAAAATGAAGCAAGAACAAATTCCCTTGCAGATATTATTTTAATAATTACATCTGAATATGCCTAAAACTACATTAGGCATTTAGCATGTAAGAAACATCCCCAGAGCAGCTCACATTTATGCTGAATAAGGACTTTCCTAAGAGACATTTTGCTAAGCTGCAAAGTACTAGGCACTGTCACTTTCCATTTGAGAGTGGAGATGGGAGGGTACTCTTGGAGTCATAATTGTGCATGGCATAGGATCTCAGGAAGATAATGTGTCCCACAAACAGTGATGCATGTCTTACTGTTTTCAGTAGGAATTTCCAATGTAAGCAAGAACTGTAGCCTATAAAGATGCTAGGTAAGCAACGAGAATTGAAAGGTCAAGGCAAAACAATAACCAGAACCAGCAGGAGTTGTTCTCCTATAAATAACCAAAAATCCCAAGTGAATATTGTAGAAGAAAATAGACATCATTAAATTATATGCTTTTTTGTTCATTGATTGGTGCTGTAAATATTGCTACTCCCCCTTTTTTGACATTTAATTTTTAAGACTCTCCTTATTACTGGCTATAGTTATCTTAACATTCTTAATTAAATAGTGGAACATTTCTGATTCTTAGGTAGAGAGTTCTTGCCGGACACCACTGTGTAATTAGAGTGAAGATTTTAGATTGTAGTTTTACTAAGATTGAAGTGATTGTCCGAAAGTACATAGACATTTCTGCAATGTGAGGCAGGGTTGATTTCACAAGTTTGGGTTACCTTAGAGTCGTAAAATGCCATATGCAAGCCAGTCAGAACAGTTCTTTAAGGAATAGTCGACAAACCTATGATATAGCCACAACCAAACAGAAAAGTCTGAGAATAGGATCCCATATTTTAGTGAGAACCAGAAAATTAATAAGCATATTTAGAAAAGCAAAAAATGATTACGAAAAGTAAAATAAAGGTGTTGGTAATGGGGTATTACAGGTGTTGTTTCTTATGCTGCTGGAAGCAGAGATGGCACTGAAATTTTAGATGAAACATGGTGAGGGAAGAGCTTTATGAAAGGAAGACTGGAAATAATAGTTGTCCCTAGAGTTTGCTTTCCTTTCCTCTGGTACATAGTTACAGGCAATTTACTCTCTGTCCTCAAGCAAAGTTAGTAGACAGGAAAGTGACTTTGATGGAATTAAAATGGACTCGAATATTATCATTATTGTAACCTTAATAGAAAGAGAAGTTTCAAATAAGCCGTGACAATAAAGTTAGTGATAAGATTAAAATGCTATCAAGTATTTAGACAATGATTACTAACTCAGTTGGTCCAATGAGGACACTGCTAAAGAAACAATAAGTTCATGGCTGGCCACTATTTCCCTCCCACAGGAGGGCAGAGCCTACATAAAGCACATGACTGAAAGCTAGATAGATTACATTGTTGTGATTCAGCTGTGCCGCATGCGCCTCTCGGACAAGGAAACAGTCTGAATGGGCCTGTCTTAATAATACGAGTCTTTAAAAGTAGAATTTGTCAGACGAGGATTGGTTATCCCATTGTTGCTTTAGAACATCAGGACCTGATTAAGGCACTATGGCTTCCTGTAAAGCTAAGATTGGCTTCAGGAGGACAGGAAGAAAGCTAGCTGGGACTTTAGTTCAACACAAAGAAATAAATCTTTCAATAAGAACAATCTTGGAAGTTCTTAGCTCTCCCAGAGATGGATATGATCTGAGTCGGCCAGTGCTTTGATCTTAGAATATGGGATCCTCTTATCAAGTAACATGGCAATTTTCTGCCTATCATAGTGATTTAATACATGAGAGATTTTAGAGATCTTAGGCTCTACCAGCAAAAGTCAAACAATGTAGCCCTGAGGAGTAATGAAAATTTATATGTGGTAGAAACATATTTTAAAATCCTGTCTTTATTTAACATTTAAGATTTACTTACCATTTAAGATACATTACAATTTATTATTGCTGATAGTTGATTTACTAAGCTTATAAATTTATAACTCTATTTAAACTTAGCAATTTGTTCTATTTCTCCAGCAATCAGTATTCATATCTGCTCTGCCATGCAAAGGCCTTCTTATTTACTTCTTAAATGAATCATTTCATGTATCGTGTGTGTGTGTGTGTGTGTGTGTGTGTGTGTGTGTGTGTGTGTGTGTGTGTGTATGTGAGAGAGAGAGAGAGAGAGAAAGAGAGAGAGAGAGAGAGAAAGAGATAGATAGACAGACATAAACACAGACACAGAGAGAGAAAGGGAGAGAGATATACATAAAAAGAAAATACTTATTCTTCCCTCTTGCTTTTTATTTGGTATACATTAAAATAATTTTACCTACTTACACAATATTGCATTAGGCTTATGCATTGTGATTTGAAAAAAGAACAAAAAGTCAGGTCTTTTTCTCCATGGATATTGTGGCTATGGGTGGATGCCTATTCATCACTTCGCTTGTAGCAAATATTATTTCATTGACTCAGTTCTTTTAGTACTTCTAAGTTCTACTTTTAACACTTACTTCAATTTATAAATGTTAACATTTCACAGCTACATTTAAGGAGAAAAGAAAAAAAAAAGGCTGACTGTTTATAGCTGATCTTCCGGTTTTGCACACTTGCTCTCTTTATCGCCAGTGTTTCCTTTGGACTGTCATCAAATCTATCATTGTAATAGAAAACACAGCCTTTTTTTTTTCCTGGCTTCAAATATTTTTCACAAATCTTAGCCTAACATTTATTCCAAGCTCTGACCACAAAGTAAGAATTAAGCTTAAATCTCTTTTACATTTTTACACGGAGGCCAATATCTTGATTAAGAAATATATTGTAAAAGGTGATGTTACGGAAGAGGATGCTAAAGCAAGATGCCCTTAGCACAGTCCTTATGTGGACTCAGGCTCTTGTTGTCTTCCTCACCTCTCTGTTAATTCTTTATGGCAGTTTGGAACACTCTAAAGTTGAGTCTCTGACTTCTGCTGCTTGTTAAGTCTATAAACAGACTCACGTCTTAAATTTTAAAGTCTTTAGTCCAGTAAATAAATGTGACATCTGTTTTAGTTTGGGTTTTACTGTTGTGAAAAGACACCATGACTAAAGCAACTCTTAAAAAGGACAGCATTTAGTGAGGGCTGGCTTACAGGTTCATAGGTTCAGATCATTATCATTAAGGCAGGAGCATGGCAGCATCCAGGCAGATATGGGGCTGGAAGAGTGGAAAGTTCTACATATGGATCCAAAGGAAGACAGGAGAAAACTGTCTCACACGTGGCTAGGAGGAGGGTTTGAAGACTACCCCACAGTGACACACTTCCTCCAAGAAGGTCACACTTCCTCCAACAGGGCCACACCTCCTAACAGTGCCAGTCTCTAGGCCAAATATATTCAAACCACAACATCATCTTATGTGATGAGACTCAAAAGACACTTTGAAGCAATCAATGTGATGTTTATCAATCCTTCCTCTTCCCTATGGTTTTCAACTGGGGTTTACCAGAGGATGTTTGCCAAGTTGGAGAATTTCATTAATTAGAAAGAATCATAAAAAAAATTGTGACTATTGTCTGGTGCAAAGAAGTCAATGCGACAACTAAAAATATTCCAATGCACAGAATAACTCTGCCATTGAAAACTTTGCTCAAGGTGTCAAGATTGAGGGAACCTAAACAGGCAGCCGTGCTGTGACACCTACAGAGTTCTCCCTGCCTGTCTCTGTGTCCTCTTCCATTTCTTTTCTTTTCTCATGACACCAGTTGCTCCTTCATAATGTCATAATTCCACATTAATGTGTCATTTAACTGCTTTAGTGTCATTGTTGTTTGAAATTATTTCTTGAATGTGTGCAATTGAAAGATGGGAATGAAATCCAAAGATGAGGCACTATATAGGTTAGTATTTATATCTGTAGGTGAGGACAAAGAAGGGGTGAGGAACATTTTCTGAATCTACTGAGAGCAGAGTGCTGACTTATGACTTGTCATTTCATGGCATCTAATCTGGAAAACCACACGGAAGAGGAAAGCTGACTCTGTAAGCTTTAACTTTATAGACAGGAAGTTTCCCATCCTTAAAGTGGATGCCCCTGAGCTTAAATTTCAATAGAAAACCCTCATTAATATGTAGTGAGAATTGTCTGGTTGATTGTTCCTGTTTTCATCAATAATATTTTATAGATAATCCTAAAAGATAGTATTAAAAATGTCAGAAAAAAACAGAAAAAATCACTAGCAAGATTAATGCATATTAGAATTTCCACTCTAATGAATTGTACTGTGACATTGATGAGCATGCATCTAGGAGTCCATGATGCCTGCGAATGATTAGCCTTCCATTCACACCTATTCCAGGCCTCCAAATTACTTTTTTAGTTATTGTTTCACTTTTCTTTTTATGTAAAAGTGAAAGTTTTACTTTTTACATGTAAAATTTTACCTTCTGAGTATGTCTTACTCCACTCAGCAAGATTTTGAACCGATCATTCATTCATAAGATATACTTGACAGCACAGATTGTAGATTAAAATAGATATCCAGATCCTTAGCACTGTCCTTGGGTGCACTGTTCATTAAGAATAAAGTGGCCCAAAATGATGCTGAAACTTAGGAGGCTAGCAGGATGGGGAGGGAACATGGAATCTCTGGTTAAAAAAAAAAAAAAAAAAACCAAGATATAAAAAAAACCAAGATATAAAACAGAGTATGTAAGAATTCAAAGGGAGAGTAAGGCAAGAATGAAAGTTTTGTCACATGGTAACTGTGCACTGAGTATTTGATGAAAGAAACAAGAAGACGGATAAGTGCCTCGCTTAGTTCCAGATCCTGATCTCTCTGAGGTCACTGCTGCACACACACATACCAGCAGCTCAGAATGGAATTGTGAACAAACAAGGGTGACTCCGTGCTGACAAAGTACAGCATGCAGGAAAGGCTCTGCCTTTCTGCACGGCTCTGTGTCACACATGGTCTACCAACATCATTGCACACATCTAACTATACTAACTACACGCATCTTTTTTTTTTTTTTTTTTTTTGATACTTTATTTACATTTCCAATGTTTCCCCTTTTCTAGGTCTCCTCTTTGGAAACCCCCTATCCCCTCCCCCTCCCCGCCTCTATGGGGGAATTCTACCTCCCACCCATCCGCCCACCCATTCCCATATTCCCACCTTGACATTCCCTTTTACTGGGGCCTCTAACGCCCTCAGGCCCAATGGCCTCTCCTCCCTCCCTGATGGACAACGAGGCCATCCTCTGCCACATATGTGGTCTGAACCATGGGTCCATAGATGTGTATTCTTTGGTTGGTGGTCCAAACTCCAAGACGACGGGGGGGGGGGTCAGGCCCGTTGACGCTTTTGCTCCCTCCATGGGGCTGCAAACTCCCTCAGCTCC
>CM052700.1:75698239-75756285 GCA_028551405.1 Uromys caudimaculatus
GAAAATTAAAAATGAACAGCTTTTGGCAGAATTAATTTGGATATGTAAACCAAAGTTTCAGATTACTCCTATTTTAATTTCAGTAGGAAAAAAAAAAAAAAAAAAAAAAACCAAGCAGGGAAATAGCACTGTCCAGGGATTGATGCAGCCTCCCGGGCCCTATAATCACAGGGTCAAACCTGGCACTGATCTCAGTGACTGGTATACCTAACTGGAATTTCTAGATATTTGTTCATGTGACGATTACGTTGAAAGGAAGCATCATTACCATTCTCTATCAGGATTGGGTTAGTAAGAATTCCATTCTAAATAAATGACTTGGCAAAATGTTTTGCTGTTTTCAGAAGGAAAAAATCTCCACAGCATAAACAGCCCAACATAAGCAATTTGAACAATGAGTGAAAGAACAAAATTTTAACTGAGTTGAAATTCCTCTGTCTAATTACATATGCATGAGGTCATTCAGTTTTCACTCCTTGGGCATTTTTACTGCTCTGCATGGTTCCGTGGATATCACTGACATTCTAAACTTTTAAGAAATGTACTTTTTCATAGACTTTGATAAACACATGTATAAGACAATATGATGAGGATATTGTGGCCATTTCAACAAAGTTCAGGTACTTCCTACATCATAGAAGATATATCTTCACCTGGATGGAATGTTGGAGTAACAAAGTGAGATTTGGGGATACTGACATTTAAAAAGACTAGGATTGTACTCAACAAATAAAGACAAAGGGCATATAGGAAAAAGTACTAACTCTCCCAATTATTAATGTTAAGACTTGATTTTACTCTTCAAAACTGCAAATATCACATCACATAGGCATCTTTTGTTCATGTGAGTTACTACTACTCATACTTATTGTACTCAAAATAAACCTGATAATTAACATACATGGAATTAAGATATATCCATTAACTCATCTAAAATAATAAATGCATTAAATTTTATACAAATAAATGATTCACAGAGAATAATAGTAAGAAGAAAGCAATCACAGAGGTTTTAAATTTCTAAAGCACAATTACTTAATACTTTTTTTTTAATTTTACAGATTCTCTTCATATTTAACTTGCTAGAAGATAAAGTATACTTTTATACAAGTCATGTACACATGGACTAAAGAGTATGAATAAAACCCCTTTCACAAAGGAATAGAACTGAAGTAGAATATACTAGTTGAACTTTCAGATGACAGTGATATATGTTCATTCTATTTTGAGATTCTTTTCTTTCTTGTGTCTTCAATGACTCACTTAATCTTTCGATAGTGTGATATGTAAACTTCATGACTGTAAATTTTCTATGATTTTTCTTACTGGTGACAATCAGCTCTATTTCCTTGTGATCACTTATAATACATGGGCTACTTCTAGTTTCCTGATTTGCTGAGAATTTCTTTGTGTCCTTGTTCATGATCAGTTCCAGAGTAAGTCCCAGAGACTGCTGAGATGGAGAACATTCTGCGTATTCTGTATTCTGTTAACTCAATTTATCTATAGTCATTCAATGCCAATTTTCTTTGTGGTTATCTATTGATTCATTACATGACCTTTGCCTTGGTGAGAGTCATCTATTACTGTCTTGGGATTGGTTTGTGATTTTCTAATCTAATATATTTGTTTCAAGAAATATGGAACGCCTAAGTTCATTGAATGTGTGCTTAGGATGCTAATATTCTCAATGAATTATTCACTAAGTCTGAACAGACCTTTCTTCTCCTTTCTAACTAGTTTTAGTTGAAGTCATTTTGCCAGCAATTAAAAGAATAATTCATGCTTTCCCCTGGATCTACTTGTTTGAAATATATTTTGCTATTTTTTCACCCTAAGATGTTACCTATTTTTGATAGTGAGTTATGTTTTCTGGAGTCTTCTAAAGGAGGGTTGTTGTTTTCTTGTTTACACTGCTAGCTTGTATCTTTTGGTTGTAGAATCAAGACTGTTAATATCCATGGATATCAATGAGAAATGTGATCATTTAAGACATTACGTTGCTTTTATAATGCTTATAATTTTCTTTTCATTCTTTTGCTTCACAACTCGTCTAGAGTACTCTTTCCTTATAGTTTCTGGGATGTGTTTGTCTGTACTTTCAGTTGGCTGTCCTTTGACGATGCTATATTATACTGAAACAGTGGTCATATTTCCATTATTTAATTCATGGAAAGTTTTTATTTCTTAATTTAATGCTTCAACTATGAAAGAGAATTTTTCTTAATGTAAATTCTCTGCATTTTAATTTTTTTCTTTTATGTTGGTACAGTTTCTTTTTTTATTGGATATTTTCTTTATTTACATTTCAAATATTATCCCCTTTCCCGGTCCCCTCCCCCTGGAAATCCCCTATCCCATCTCCCCTGCCCCTGCTTCTATGAAGATGTTCCCCCACCCATCCACCCACTCCTGCCTCCTCGACCTCGCATTCCCTTACACTGGGGCATCGAGCCTTCACAGGACCAAGGGCCTCTTCTCCCACTGATCCCCGACAAGTCCATCCTCTGCTAACATATGAGGCTGGAGTCATGGGTCCTTCCACGTGTACTCCTTGGTTGGTGGTTTAGTGCCTAGGAACTCTGGGAAGTCTGATTGGTTGATATTGTTGTTCTTCCTATGTGGTTGCAAACCCCTTCAGCTCCTTCAGTTCCTTCTCCAACTACTTCATTGAGGACCCTGTGCTAGGTCCAATGGTTGGCTGCCAGCACCTGTCTCTGTATTTGTCAGGCTCTGGCAGAGCCTCTCAGGAGACAACTATATCCAGCTCCTGTCAGCACGCACTTCTTGGCATCACGATAGTGCCTGCGTTTGGTGACTGTGTATGGGATAAATAATTTTCTAGGTTAATCACCAGGGTTGTAACTATGGTCTTGAACTTGAAATGTAGCTTTCTAAGCCCTTCTGTACTTTTAGTTTCTACTGAAGATTCAGCTAAGGTTCTGATGAGTCTACTGTTGTATGTTAATAGGTTGCTTTCTTGTGCTGCATTTAATATATATTTTATGTTTTATAGAAGCAATGCTTAAACCATATAGTCATTTCTTGATGCCTCAAAAGTCTTACTAGGTGCTATTTTTGTATTTTTAGAAAACGTATTACAGTTTTTAATTTGAGATTCTCTCCTAGGTCTTTGATAGCTGGCATTCTATCCTCCACATAATCCGTTCTACTGGTGAGTCTTTCCTCACACAGTGGCAAATGATAAATATGATCATTTGTGCCACTGATAAGAACAAAGGTCCATATTGTATGTCTTCCACTGTTGTTCCCTACTTTATTGACCAAGATAGGGTATCTCATTGAAACTACACATTCCAGTTAGACTAAGTACCCAGTGCTCCCCCAAGAGTCCCTCCTCCAGTTTCAAGTCTCTGCCTCCATACCCAGCTTTCACATGGCTGTTAGAGATCTGAACTTATTTATACGGCAAGCATTTTATCCACCAAGATACATTCCTAGCCCTCAAGTTTGTCTTGCTAACTACCTCTTTTCTCACTCCTCATAGACAGCAAAGCAGTCTATAAAACATCTATAGTAGCTAATCATTATAGTGCTTGGCTATAGATGATACCTTTGTTCTCTTAATTATCAGTTATTTGTAGATAGACTACATTAGAGTTCAAACTTACGTAAATTATAAAGGGTGAAATGACACTGATTCATCTTGCTCCTGAATATTGTTTAAATAATCCTTTCTTTGCCCACTATTTCTTTTCACAAAGGCTCTGCCTTAGTAAACCTGTTTCTTTCCAAGTGTAGATGCTGCACTTTTAATGCATTAATTTCCTTCCATATTACATTATTAAAATTCCATGAAATAAAACAGAAAATACAGCACCTAAGTGGCTGTTAAAATTTTCAGCTATTCAATTCTGTTTAAACATTTGGTAAGTTTGAAGTCAGTAACATTAAAATGAAAATCAGGAAGAGATTTCTTGCCTCTTGTTATGATGCTTTTCGGGGTGTATAAGGAAGATTTTAGGGAGTCTTAGGGTATTGCTATAAGGAAGAGACACAATTCAATTTGGTATTTCACCAAAGTACCTACCTTTCTCATAGTAAGATGATAAATACAAGTGAGGGTGTCTTGAAAGAAATTTAAAAATATTATTTAAAGTTTAGTTCAGATGCCTCAAAAGGTCTAGTGAACTTAAACCAAATTCAAGTACTTAGTAATAAAATTTAATTTAATTCTTTCAATACTTCAGTGAGATAATAAAATAAAAAAACTTCAAAAATAATATCTGTCTACATACACTCTATAATGGCTAACAACAAATGTTTACAATTTTTACCTTTTATAAATGAAAGAACTTATGCATTATAAGGTTGTTGGCCATTTTGTTTCTCTCATTGCTAGAGGCATCACAAATATAACACTATTATATTTGTCACCACTGCACTTTACTCATTATAACTGTACAGAAGTTATTTATAAAAAGCTCTGAATATTTAGAAAGAATGAAATGCTTTTGTAAAGAATCTAGTTTAAGTATTATTGGGTAAAACACCAAAATTCAATGTTACATATATTAATTCAAAATACAATATTTAAAACTCTCTGTGTGAGCATGTGTGTCTGTGGAAGATATATACATGTGTGTAGGCCATAGAGGCCAGAAGATATATTTCTGGAAGCTGGAGTTTAAGCCACCTGAAGGAGCAGGACAGAACAGGAATTATGTATTTCTTTCCTCTGAAAGAACAGGAAGCATTTTTAACCACTGAGTCATCTTTATTGGACAGAATCTAGGCTATCTATTTTTCTGTCCGTTTTTATTATATTTATTGTTACTCTGCTATCAGACTCACAAACTTTACTCACATTTCTACATGCTAGTAGTGGTTTATTCTTTGATATTTTCTATTAAATATTTGTAGTAGAAATGATGATCTGGACACAATATGTGAGTTAACTTGCTTTTGTACTTTAAGACATAGAACCTGATTTGACATTAAGAGAAGAGTAACAGTTCCTGTAGTTTACAGTAAACTGATTAGTTATAATGCAAAAATTTCAGTGAATGGCGATGTTAGTAAGTCATAACCAGGAAAGGAGTGTTAAAAATGTTTGTAACAACACCATTATTTCCTGAAATATCAACTGTATAGTATAAAGAATGCATTCAAGATAAAGCAGAAGATCTCACACCTCAAGAGATTCTAGAGCATTACAAAGAATCTTTATAATTTTATAAGTTTATAACTTAAAGACCACTCAAGTCATTCATGACATAACAGAAGTCACAAAGACTCTCTGCCATCTTCCCTTTTTTCTGTTCGTACTTCTAGTTTATTGATGATAGTGACTTGTCTAGGTGCAGTAGTTTGAATAAAAATGGCCCCTATTCACTCATATATTGAAATGCTTGTTCCATGCTTGGTGAAATGTTTTGGGAAGTATTAGGCATTATGGCCCTGTTGGAAGAGTTGTGTCCCTGGGAGGTGGGCGTTGTGCTATGAAAAATGCATATCATGCAGCTAGATCTCTCTCTTCATCAGGCTTGTGGAGCAGCTCTCAACTACTATTCTAGCACCATCATGGCCTGTCTGCTGCTGTGCTCCCCACCAGAATGCACATGAAGTCAACCTCTGAACTCTAAATCAAGTTGGCAATTTATTACTTCACTTATAATTTGCTTTGGTCATAGTGTCTTGTTATAAAAATAGGACAGTTCCTAAGATACCAAACTCTGATAAAGCGCTCACTTGACTGTGGGATATTCTGCTCCATAAAGCTCTTCCTGTCCCTTGTTTACAATACAGGATATCTCAGTCTTGGCCACTTAGAACTCAATGGCTAGTCCCATGGCTTTGTTTAGAAAATATTTCATTTCTAGAATCTCCATACATCCCATTTCCATGTGTCATAAATAAGCATTATGTTATAGGTTGAAAGAAAGAGTTCTTGTCACAACCTTCACCCTACATGAAACCATACAGATTATATTGATTCCCATTTTTCAAGATGTGGCAAGAATCAAAATATTAGTTGAGATAGAATACAAATAAGTAAAAACAAATCTTCCCTCATTAGTTCTCACTTTGGGTTTATATCAAGATCATGAGCATCTGAGGAGTATAAATGGTTCCATACCACTGGTTGATAACAAACAAAAATTGCATGTATCTGAAAATTATGTGATCCTTAACAAAACAAGTACAATAAACTTCTTATAATTATTCATATGTTATGAAAAGTCATTACTCTTTTTCCTTCTATTCATTATGGAATACTGAGAATTTACAATACATTATTTAATTGGTATCAAGGACTACTTAATGCAAAGAAGACATGAGCAGACACAATTTAAATGTTTATGAGCTCTTTGTTATGAAACAAAGCTCTACTGCTATTTGTTTTTATAACTGACATTATTATAATAATATAGTATTTGGTGAGTATGTTTTAACAACATAAATACGTACATCTTGCTTTTTTATTTAATATTAACAATTATGTATATTTAAATATAAAACATATATGTTATTCTCAACTTACATAACAAAAAACAATTTATTCATTACTGACCATCAAAGGCTCACCAAATGTGATATCTGTTATTTTATCTTGTATATGATTTAAAAAAACAATAATTTTATTATTTTTAAAATTCATGCAATGTATTTTATCATATTTCCCTTCTTCCTCAATTTGTCCCACATCTATCCTCAATTTCCTTACTCACCCCAACCTCATGTCCTTTAATTTTCTACATAAAGCTCCTTTTGTAACACTATTTATCTTTTTAAATACCAAGGTTAACATGTTCCTTACTCTATCCAGTTCTACCATTTCTAATACTGACTTCATATAAGTTAACACAAAGGCACCTGAGATGTTTAGATGCCAGGAATCACTTCTAGTGATCATTTGATAAGTCTGTGGTGGAACTTGGTGTAGATGCTTGAGCATGTGTTTTTAAATCTTCCTTGGTATAAAGAACACTAAGAATCTAGGCTGGCAACAATGGTAGATATCTGATAATTCTCTAAGTGGCAGAATGCTCTGTTAAGCTTTTATGCTTTCCTGATGCATATGCGTTGAACTACCAAATAGCATGAGACAAAATAAGTATTTGAGACATCTTCCAATCACATGAATTGCCTATAAAGATTGAGAAAGAGCACTGTAATTCATATGTATTTATAAATTGAAAGATATAAATAAAATTGCAGACTTATTATAAAGCATATAGTGATCAGTAGAAAAGTACAGATACAATAATATGATTGAAATTACAAACATTTATGAAGAGATGTTGATTCATATCAAACATTTATAAAAATTGGATGCTGAAAGTCAGATATAAAGTGTTTTATATAAACTTCTTGTTTGCTTCCTACAACCAGGTAGAAAATAAGAGATGTTAAAACACTTCCAGGGAACCATTTTGTTCTATTGGAGTAAGGTGCCAGCCAGATAGAGTAACATCAGGCTAGTTAAAGAAGGTTCCTCTGTTTTCTGCATATATATTTCCACTCGTCCACAGATTTAAAACTAAATAAAGCTTAATGATAATTAAATAGCTAATAACTTTGTGAGCAATATAATTTGCAAGTGATTTATCAAGTCAGGCTATTAATTATCCATTTAGAATAAGCAAAATATCTCTTACAAAAATGAGCCTGCTGCCTTTTCTCATTTTACCTCCAGATGTCAAAACCCTGTCGTAACCTCCTAACACCATCTCAAATGCCATTTTCCTTTTGAAATGCTGTGTGAATGTAAAGGTAATTGAAAGCTAATAATACTTTCATCCTGAAATTGAATATGGGATTCATATTTGAGCCTTTGGAATTCATCAGCCAACTAGAATGCAAAGTAGAAGGTGCAATTTATAATTCCATAACCACATCACTTATGACTTCAGGAGTAAATGTTCGAATACCAATTTATTCTAGGAGGAAAAGCTGGGATAATGACAACTTTACTCAGCTTATAGTAAAAAGTGACTAACCAGCATCGACACTATAACTAAAGTTTGTATGATAACTAGGTAAATATCAATAAATGCTTAGAAGTAAGACATAGAAAAGCATGGATTGCAACATAAATTTCCTCACCTAAGAAGAATAGAAATTGGAGACTTCCTGTCACACTATTTGCATACAGCTTAATTATTGTATAGCTATTTGTTCTCAATTGTTAAAACAAACTCACTCTTGTAAGCTGTTACTGAATTGGTAAATTTATATGCCTTATTTCACTAAACCTATAGATACTTTAAGTGAATTAGTATTAGCATTACAGTTTCACAGGAGAGTTACTAGGTTTTAAAGGTAAATTATTTTTCGCCCTACTGCATAAACACGTAAGGTTGGAATCTAGCACACTTGAATCATGTGCTGTACTCATGTATGATATTTCTTTAACCATTTTTCCTAGAACAATATTTAAATCACTTGTAATGTTAGCATATCTAAATTTCATATGTAAATAATCATTGCCTTATAGTGTTGTTAATGAACCCTATGTTTATCTTGATGAACCCTGTATTTTACCTTTTCAACAAAGAAATGAATAGCAATATCATTAAATAGTGATGTTTTTAATAAGACTAAATTATAAGACAATCCCATTCAGTGAATCTTTTAAAAGAAAACATTACACAATTTCCATCTCTAAAGAGCATAATTAAGAGAAAAATCAAAGTTTGACATTTTCTTTTCAAAGACAGTAAAAGAAGAACTTGACAACTGAGATTTTTCATTGTGTTTCTGATCTTTAAAGTAGATCTCAATTTTGGTGGGCACACTTTATTAATTTGGAAATCTCTCAGGCTTCCATCAAAATAATGTTCAGGCTCAAGCACGGATAGCTTGGGAAGTAGGCATTCCCAGGACAGCGTGGCCACAAAGGATTCTTCTCCTCAGGCCTACGTGTCCTGACCCACACAAACACTCAGCAGACAGTGGTTAATTTTAGTGACACATTATTTGTGGAAAAGAACTGACAACTTAAATCAACTTGATGAGAATTTAATGAAGGAAATGAACATATTGAAATATTTTAATCACTTTTATGTTAAAATATCCAGCTTTTTACAAATTAAAGGAATTTTCAAATGCCTTCTATCTTCTAGTAGACTTTCTCCCACGGCACCAGAAAATATTTATTTCATTAATTTAAAAATTGGCTGTGAAATCAAGTTTTGCCCATCTCTGTTCTAAAGTCATGCAGGTGGGTCTTGTGAGTATTTCCCCTTTTTTCCAACATCAATCTTCTTTCTCCTTTGTTATTGGGAGACACTTGAGTAACAGTAGAAGTATGAAGCTTTTCTTTCAGTTCTAGTGTAGCTCAACAGCAGGACTCTAATGTATGCATGTAACAGAATTTTTTAATATAAATATATATGGTAAGTTATTCCAGTGACTGTTTTTCCCAACCCTAACTACTTCCCCAATAATGACACAGAGAGACCAAGATTTATTTAAGCAAGCTTTACTGTAATACCTGGGCAGTCTTGATCTATTTAATCTTCTAATCTGGCTACTTCTCAGTCAAAATCCCCATAACATTTACATTTAGGGCTTCCTATCCTCCAGTTGAAGTTTCTCCTCACTCTAGGCTGAATCTGTCTTATTCTTCTCTCACTCCTCCTCCCCTGGCTGGCAGAAGTTCTGCCTTATTTTCTCCTCTGCCCAGCCATTGGATGATCAGCCTTTATTGAGAGGGCAATAAATAATAAGCATTGCTTACTTAAACATAGGACAGGAGATTCTTGACATAAGCATTACAATGTTGTAATTAGATTGAAACAAGATATGAGGGCAGAAAAATCAGCATTTGAATACCACAAGGAAAAACTTTCAGCAGTGCACAAAATGTATGTATGTTATGCCATGTATGTATGGTCCCCATTCCTGACAATAAGAACCATGGTTTACAGAATCTGACCCCCAGAAACTAGTGTAGAGGGGTTCCTGTTTGTTCTAAGGTACAGTACTCTATATGGGTAGTTACTTCTAGGACCAAGGTCCATCATCACCATAAGAATGGCTTATCCCGTGCTCTCAGATGCTTGTAGAGCTCTACCTGTGAAGCAGATCCACTCAGGAGTTCCCTGGGACTCTTTGCAGGTGTTGGATCACAGACTTGCTAATCTAGGCAATCCCTGCGGATGGCTCCTTTGAAATCCACAGAGTGGAGGTGGGGTGGGAGTTTACATAAAGATCTACTTCCACAGCACCTTAATGCAAACATCCTAGAGAAACATCTTGCCCACACCTGCTAAAATGAGGTTTGTCTGTATACCCTGCATCACACTAGGAGATTTTTATAGAGGTAAATCCAACCTCTAAATGGAACGGCCGTTCCTTCCACTTGCCTTACCTTCACAACTTCAAGATCTCTCTAATTAATGCCAGCTAACCCTCCACTACTTCAATACTAGATTTTTATTTGCCAATTATTTAGATTATGGCTTCCCTGTCTATATTACAGTTCAGTTTCATTCTCTTAAGAGTTTTTTGATGACCATGTATATACAACAAGGACAGTGCCGTTCATATAAACATTGCACACAATAATGCCGATGCTCATGCAAAATGTGTTTCATCTGAGGAAGAAAGTATGTTGATGAGGTTCTGTGTACTTTCCTTAGGTCACTAATACAAAGGACAAGTATTAGCACCTGAGAAAAGTATTAACAAAGGGATTCCCTTTGCATTGTTAAAGAATCTGAATAGGCTCAGAAGATAGGCAGGATAAGCAGAGACTAATTGGGACACATATACATGGGGAGGTCAGTTTAAAATAATCCTTCAATGTGAAGTGAAGGGTCTTCTACATATCACATGTTTTACCTAAGAATACATGGCACCCTTTAGAAATCCAAGGTTATATTAGCTGTTTTTACCATAGAAACATTATGTATAAGATGCTTTTGACTGCTTCTGAAACAAATCATATCTTTACATCTTTAAAATTGTGTGCGTGTCCATTATAATGAACAACTATGTTAATTCTGGAAGTCTGCATGTTATTGCAAAGTGTTCAGTTTAAAGAACATCTAAAAGATCTCATCAATGTTACTAGACACTAAGAACTTTGAATCATGAATATATATATACATATATATATCTGTGTGTGTATATATGTATGTATATGCATATATATGTGTGTGTGTTTATATATAAACACATATAAATGTTTTTACTTACACATATATACATGTATACATATATGTGTACATATACATATATGGTATGTATGTGTGCATGCTTGTATGTGCACTTATGCATGTAAAAGTCCATTGCCTATAGGAAGTAGATAGCACTCCTCTTCAGACCTGCCAGACCGTCACACATCCTCTACATCTTGGACTTTCAGTGCTCAGACATGTGAGAAATAATATCTAAGCCTTGAATGACTGGTGTATGATAATTTATTGAAGTGCCCAGAGATTTCTAATAATTGCCAGATACGATGTGTTTTTCATGTAATTATCTTTGAATTCTATATAGTAATCATTAGCTATGGCTTAAAATGCAGAGTACAAGAATTTAACATTTGAAGTAGCTCAGTGGGAATCTGAACAACACAGAGGTCAAAACAAAAACACCAATAGAGTCTGTTAAAATAAGTGTTTGGTGCTGGACACCATCTACATGACAAAATGGCATCAGATGAATATTCCACAGGGGTTTAACAATCATGCCTTCTTTTCTTATTTTGCTAGGTTCTGAAGCTACGCTGTCAGACCTGACAAAGAGAAGGGAACTTCAGGTAACATCTGTGATAAGAAGTAAATTATAAGTCAACACGTTGTTGGATAGAATGGAGATGTCACACATGCCAGAGTTGCAGACAGTACTGAATCAGGCTGCAGTTTTTATTCATCTGATGATAGTGTCCTTACCATCACTATATATAATTTTGCTTGGATAAGAAAATAAAAATTGAACGGCTTCATTAAAAGATAGATGTTAGACTAAGTAACTTATGGGTATTGAAATATTTCATTTAAACTTACAGAATGCTATAATTTAAATGACTATATTTATTTATGTTTTAATTATTTTAATTTAATTATTTAATATAAATAACTTCATTTTCTTGAAACTAACATTTTTATCATCAAAACAATCCTTCTTTTATGGAAAGAAATGCTTTAATTAAACATCTCATTGCATTTGATTTGCCTCATTTGACAGATCATTTTCATTGCATAAGGGAGTTTACACAGTATATATGGGAGCGGTCAATCAGACTGGCTGATTTGTCAGGGTCTAGCTGACATGTATTCTGGAAGTTGAGAGCTAATGGTCACTTCTCTTCCTTGGGCAAGTGGTGATATCTACATATTAAAGGCATATTCATTGAAAATCTGCTAACATTGAAGATATAGACACAAATAATTTTCATTAGAGTTCATACGCGGAAAGAACAAGTATTTGAATGGGGAGTCTTGCTGCATATGTAATTTTTAATATTTAATATATTTTTCAGTAGCAAAGCCTGTTTGCTTCTCTGGAATGTTTATTTTCAGGACATGAAAATTTGACAGATGATCATTAGTGCTCTCTCTGAGATGACTGAGTGTGACAATCCCTAATTACAGATAAAGACAGTTTTAAAGTGCATCTACCCATGCTTAAGCATGTCATTTTAAAAACGTATTTGCTTAACTATTTACAGTCTGAAATGTAATACTTTTTTTTTCAACAAATCGATATGTCTTATTTAGATGCCATGACTCTTTATAGGGATTATTTTATGTCTTCTAAATAACATCATCTTCTCCAATGTTACTTCTTCAATTGAAATAACATTGTGGAAAAATCATGTAGGTTTAATTTTCTGATACATTTTCAGATAAAGCAATAATCCTGTAACTCTGGAAAAAATAGCAAAGTGAGGTTTTTGTTTTCCCCTGGGATGGAAATGTCTAGATAGTGGGGGTCATTTAAGTAAGTTTGTATAAGCTAGTTACTTATATTATTCAGTGAAATTTTTACATCTGCAGACTGATATTAAGACATTTATGCAAGTGATCCAAACTTCTGCAACACACTTGAGTGCAAGGATTGAAAACTACTTAAACATTTATGATAATGAAATTTATAAAAATTTTAAAATTTAGGTATGAGTTATATAAAGTCACAGATTTTTTTTTGTTTACAATACATATAAGTTAGAATCACAAGAAATGAATAAGATAATAATAGTTTGAGTTATAATGTAAAAAAGAAATTAACACTAAATCCATACCTCTAGATACAGACTGACAATTCTTAATGTCATTCAAAGAATACAGGAAATTTTGAGTGTTTAAAAGTCTTTAAAGAATTACTTGCACTTTGACGCATACCAGATCACCTTTTATCATTTGAGTTACAAGTGGTCGTCAGTCATAATATGAATGAATTTAAACATGAATGGTCACTATGAAATATTAACATGCATTACTGTCTTATACACATTTTAACTATAGTAAAAATCCATAGCACTATCTGCACATGAGTTTTATAGACATCTACTATAGTTTTGTGAATTTCAAACTTTTGGAGGCAACAAGCACAGTAGGCTGACCATTGATTTTCCTGTTAAAATGCCCTGCTGGGTTTTGAAAACAAAAATATAATCCTCAAAATACTAAAACCAGAAAAATCAGAACCACTGAATCATTCATTTCTGCTGCTCATGAGAGCCTAAGTACCATACCTTGGGGACACTGCACATCCGTATTTATTGCTGCATTATCACAGTAGGAAGCATGAAATCAGCCTACATATCTAACAATAGGTGACTAAATAAAGGAAATGTGCTACATACAAGAAGGGTTGTAGTCAGTCTTTTTTTCTTTTTAACTTATTTATTTTACATTCATTTTCATTGAAAATGCATTTTTTTCTCCCATACAATATACCCTAACCATGGTTTCCCTTTGCTCCACTCCTAGCTTCTCCACATGTTCCCTCTCCCCTAGATCCACAACGCCTCCATTTCCTCTTCAAAAACGAATAGGCCTCCAAGAAGGAAAGTGTGTCATTTTTTGTTTGAGAATATGCAGAACAAGTCAGCCTTCAAATATATATATATAGGAAATTTTCTAACATATTAAATATCTATTGTTTGCCTCCAAACACACCCACACTTATGTAGACAGTGGCTTTGATGCCTTGATTTAATCAGGAATCTGTGTTTACTGACACTAAAGGTCCTTGCCCTCAATTAGTTGGATCTTTCAATGAAGTTGCCAGTAGCCAATGACTGAACTTGGGACGGGACACACTGAGAGTTGCAGATGGTCACCTTCCCTCACTGTGCCTGGGATAGCAGGGAATTAGAAGTGCCCAGTCAACTAGTGTGTGTGCGCGCATGCATGCACGCACGTGTGTGTGTGTGTGTGTGTGTGTGTGTGTGTGTGTGTGTGTGTGTGTGTATGTATGTGTGTGTTTTCTATTCACAGATCCGAGATAGCTCCTGGGTGGGTGCACTCATGTAAAAGGCAAGGAACACAAAGTAGGCAGCCAAAACTCTCACAACATATGACACACAACATAACAGACAAAAATCCACTATTAATTTTAAAAACTCTTAAATAGAAGACACACACACACACACACACACATACACACAGACACACACACACTATAAATATAAGGGCAGGGGAGAACTGGTTTCTCAACAAACAGAGCCAAGTCACATGACTCTAGCACACATGCCCACAGTGAGATACTCTACTTAAAGACACTAAGAACTCATGCTGTACACATAGGCTAACAGGTTCCCTAAGTGCTAAGAGTGAGACAATAAAAACAACCATAAAATGGCCGATCTCAAGCCACCAGATAAATAAGGCAGTGGATATTGTGAGGCACGTCATTAGGGGAGTAAATAAGAACAATACACAAAACTATAAATGGATGAAAATGCCAAAATTTAACATTTCTATTTCATATGCAATTAAAAAGTAATTAAAAGCTAATGTGATTAAGAACAAAAAGCATATATTTAAAGAAATAATAACTTTACATTTGCAAAAATCCCTAAATTCTACAAATTAGGAGAAAATATGTTTTAATAAATCCTTGAAACTTATGACTTTTCAGAAGCATGAAGTAACATTCAAATTTCTATGGCTAAACCAAACAGTAGATTTGATATGAAACAGAAAGTGGATAAACGCAATTAAGGAAAAATGAAGACATTGACTTTTATTAAAATTTTAAATATCAAATTATTCTTCAATTTGAGTTACCAGACTAACACTGCTTTAGAACATTAATACTGAGTATATCCTTCATTTAATCCTCTTATTATTAAAGATAGATTATTTTCTTATACAATACATCCTAATTACAGTCTCCCCTCCCTCTACTTCTCCCAGTTCTTCCTCACCTTTCCCTCAAGTTTAGATTTACTTTCTGTTTCTATTTAACAAAAATATGCTTTGTAGAAATAACAACAAACATAACAATATACAATATAATGAGGTAAAACAATAGTTAGCACATCAATTTGAACAAGGCCTAACAACAGGGGTAACAGCTTCAAGAGAAGGTACATGAACCACAGACCCACTCATTCAGACATTCAGGAGTCCCATACAAAGAATTAAAAATAGCAAGTGAACACAACTGATATTTGGTATTACTACTAATGAGGGCAGAGATTTATAGGCATTGTTAACTCTATATTTATCATGCCTGGTGATATAATCTTCACATTGTCGTTATAAGAAGTGATCAAATAAAAGTAAAGTAAAAGAGTCTATGCAGGTAATAACCATAACTTGTAATGCTATAATAATACAGTGGATATAAATAAAACAGAGCAAGACTTGTGGGTATAGATGTGGATATAGAATATATTCATTCTCTAATAGTTTCCCAATGAGAGATAAAATAACAACAAAGGAACACAGAGCAGCCCGACTGAGGCACCAGTTTATTACTTTAAGCTTTGCTTCAAGTTCTTTTCCTACATAAAATGGAATCTCCACAAGCCTAAGGACTTAGCATAAATATCCATCCTTGAATTTTTGGATGTAGCAAATCTATATAGAACCTCTGTGATAAAGTAGATGTGAAGGGATGTGTTCTTCCCGAAGGTTTTAAGGGATTTCTTGTTTATTCCACACCTAAAGATTACCTACATGTCTTGTTTCATGGTCTGTGAATTGACCTTCAAAGCCGTGGCTGTACACTTTCCAATCGTCTTATAATTACAATATACTTCTTGAAATCCAGGAAAATCTTTATACTTCAAAAGCCTCTGTTATGAAGCCTTGATTATGTACAAAATCCCCTTTGTGTATAAGATAAAACAATGGTCATTTTCCCTTCTTCACTTGCACAGAGAGACAACCTTTCACAGCAGTGAGGTCCACATTTGGGTGTGTCCGTCAGGGTGTTTCTTGAGATTATCCTAGAAACCACACTGGATATGGGTATCCTCATCCCATGGGCTTTGCTCCTAGACTGAATTTAAAGGGTTAATGGAGTAACCTAGCTGAATGATAGCATTCCACTTTCTACCCTTCCCAAACCACCTGGGTGTGAGCAGAGTGCCTCCAGCTCCCACAGGCAAGAGCTAGTCTGTGATCATGCCTTCCTTGTATTGAAGACTGCATTCCCTGAGCCGTAGGACAACACAAACCTTTCTCATTCCTTATGCTGCTTCTTGTCAAGCGTGTTCACAATAATGAGAAATGGAGAAATACAGCAACGTAATTAAAGTTCCAGGGACCAGGGTGTAGAATTTGTGGAATATCATTGTTTTGCCTTACATAATATGATGCTGTTACCAATTTGTTATGGCTCTCCATCCAATATACACACACATTTGCAGAAATTTAAATGATAGAGTAAGTTAGAAAGCTGTCTCTAGAATAGAATTTTAAGTGGAATAAATGGCACACTAATTCTTCCCCTTCACTTTACTCCTTCTGTATGTTTTATTGAGGTTTTCCCTATATTAATTTAGGATTTTTACTATTCAAATTAATTGCCCATTATCTTATATCTATGCCTCTGTTAGTGCAGACTTTTCCTTAATATTATAACTTCACAGATTAATTATTTGAGCAGTCATCCAGTGTTGTGTTCTCTGCTAATTTATATGCCTTGGTGAAACCCTCATACTAAAATTCATTTTGTTAATGTTTGTGGGTTTGCATATCACATTTAAATGATGATTGAGAACTGAACATATATTAATGGTTGCTGACTAAAACCAAAGAATATGTTGCCTAAATAATTCTGTTTGTTAGGAGTTCCCTGAAGATAAATAAAAATGATGTACCATTTGTGGTGGCTTGAATAGAAATAGCCCACCTCCACTCATAGACTCATGTGTTGGAATGCTTAGGTCAGAGGTAGTGGGAGATGTGGCCTTGGTGGAAAAGGTGTATCACTGTGGAGGCAGGCTTTGAGGTCTCAGCCAGTCTCCTTCTGCTTTTTGCTGATCAGTCTGCGTTTGGGAACCTTTCCCTCCTACTAGGTTGACTTACCTAGTCTAATGTGAGAATGTGTACCTGGTCTAATTGTAGCTTACTATGCCATATTTGGTTGATGCCCATGGAAGGCCTGCTCTTTTCTGATGGGAGATGAAGGAGGCAGGAATCTGGGGAAAATGGGATGTGGGGGAGAGTCTGGAGGAAGGGGAAACTGCAGTGGGAATGTAATATGTAAGAGAAGAGTAGATAAGAAGGAAAATTATATATATAAATGATGTAGAGCTTTCAGTTCCTTCTCCAACAGCACATCTGCCTGCACACTGCCATGCTTCTCACCATGATATTAGACTAAACCTCTAAAACTGTAAGGCAGCCTCAATTAAATGTTTTCCTTTATAAAAGTTGCCATGATCATGCTTTCTCTTCACGGCAATGAAATCTTAAGACCCCATTAATAAAATATTAAATAGATAAGAAAAATGTTTATGTGGATTGAAATCTCCAAGGAAAAGATATTTTGTGTCCCAACTGTATGTTTCTTTATTTGCTGAATCTTATGATTATTATTAAGAAAAATATCGTTTGGAGGGGAAACCAAAATGTCAATGTAATACATTGCCATGAATGTCTTGCAAATGTTTATATGTTGGACAGTTGAGGCCACTGACATAAACAACTTAGAGGCAAAACCAAGGGACTAAGTGAAGCTGGGTAAAGCAAGAGGCTATTCTCCACTGTTTTCTCTTAGAGGTTAACAGTACAGGGAACATTTTATAAAATATCCTCAAATGCATTTTTGCATACTTCATAGCAGGCTAAGAGCAGCATGCTTGTGGATAAACATGAGCACCCCCTGCATGCAATCACTCCAAGAAGCTTGCAAAGCAATTCTGGTGATTTAATTAAGTCATATGATACTTGCTAGTTTTAAGTTCTCCGTTTCCCAATTCTCATTTTAGTGATGTCTATGCCTAAAGAATAGAAAATTATAGCAGCCTTAGAGAGGAATACTAATTAGGTAAACAATATCTTAGGCAAAAGAAGTTTATTAAAATTTATAACCTACATTTGTCTGCTGTGGTTAGACTAGACACTGTATACAAACAAATTTAATGATTTAACCTTTGAGTTTTTAATCTTATAACCAAGCCAGGTTGCAATATTCTCTGCAGCAATTTACTTCTAAGATATATAATAAGTAATGTGGCATTCACATTAAAAGCTGTCAGTACTAATATCTAAAATTTCAACCTTGCAATCTTAATTTTTGTATTAATATAAAATTTCCTAATGCTTATCAATCACACAAATTCATTCTGAGAAGTATTACAGAAAAATAGAATGCATAGCAAGAACATTTTGTTTATTATTTATTTATTTTAAAAGAATGATGAAAACATTGAAATAAATAAATAAATAAATCAGAGGTAGTTGTTAGGACTTGAATAGTTGCCATAAATCCATTCATTGAAATTTTTACTTATTTTCTGTGTTGCATTACTTTGAAATAGCCTGGACAGATATTTTCATCAAGTAAAACTGATGTCACCAGAGTGGTCATTAGACAGTGAAGCAATGTAAGTGTTGTCCTCCTAAGAAGGGGTAAATCAATATACACAGACAACAGGAGGTGAATTGAATCAACTATGGCACTGGGGTCACCTGTAGAGCAGAGATGTAGGACAGAGATTGCAGTTGTTAACAAAAGATAAGGGGCATCTGGGGCTACTGGAACTGGAGAGAGTAACAAAGATCAAAACCAAGACTGTACCAAAATCTTCATTTCAGATTTCTTGCCTTCAGAATTGAGAGAACCACGGTTCTTTCTTGTTTAAAGTCACCCGAATGTGGTGACACTATGTTACTACAACCGCAAAAATCTCACAAATAAAAACAAAAACAAAAACAAACAAAACATTAATTCTTTTCATCCATGGATTTCCTTGTAAAATACAACAAATACATATGGTTGGCTTATAAGTGCGGATGAGGAAATAGGCTGAGAACTTTTCACTACTTTTAACAAGACTACACAGATAAAAGATGACTACGAAGGACTGCCAGAAGCTGGCCAGATAGATTGGTAAAATTTGATACATATGTACAGTTTTAAGTTTTTTCTTCCTCATTTTTTATCATTTGTTCTTGGTGTTTTGTTTGAATGCATTCCTGTTCAAAGCATGTCAGTAGGGGGTCCAGGGAAGTCCTCAGATATCCAAATCTTTAGTTTCAGATGACTTTTAGTATGTGAGTGCTAGGAATCAAACCACAGTCCAGAAGAACACCCAGTGTTCTTCACCAGTAAACCATCTTTCTGGCCCTCATTGATTTTTTTTTTTTTTTTTTAGACTACAAATATCATTTACCATTAGAGAAAATTACTCATCACTAGGAAAAAATATTCAAAAATAACAGAAAATAATGAATTTCCTTCTTATTTTTTCTATATTTATCATTACATCTGTATTATAATAAGACACTCATTTAAGCCGATGTTAGAATTCAGACTACAAAGTATACTCTGTTTAAGATTGCGATGCCTGGGACACGAGAATTGTACTAGATTATTGGACTAATAAAAGGATGATGAGTTGTTTAGCATTGTATTCTCTGGATCAAAGTGGATCTCAATTATTATAGCTTTGGTTAATAACACCACTTTTTCTTCCCTCTTCCTTGAACTTTATAAGGAGATTGGCATTGCATGAGAAAGAAAGTGGTGATGCACAGCATCTAGGAAAGGTAAAAGCAAATATCCATTTCTAAAACTGACCTGCTTGTCACTCAGATAACACATAATACCATCAGAGCCAAAAACAACAAATACTTCTATTTCATAGATCTGTGATGTCAGTATTTAGGATTCTCATCTAAATTAAGGTCCATTTTTGATTCACATTAACTTTTATATCACTATGGATCAAGCATATTGTGAGTACTTCTTCCTAGCATCCATAGACTGTAATGAAGGATGTTGATTAATATTAATTAAGCAGTGTTAATATTAGGTAGTGAAAGAACTCTGGGAGGAAAGTTATTTGAAGGAGATCTTTACTGTCTTCATTGGCCCTTTGTCCTGCTGGTAGAAAGCATCAAAGACTTTTCTCCTTCATTTAATATGTATAAAGAAATGATTAGTAGAGGATTACTGCATAGCCATATTATGTCATTCTGCTTCCATTAGAGATCTGCTATGTAAAACCTAGATGTGGTTTTGTATTCACTTGAGACAAAGGTTTAGAGAAGAGAATGTACAAACCAATGTAACACCACATATGTTAAGGAAGAATGACACTCCATGGAGTGACAGAAAGGCCTTCTTTCTATCCATGTCCTACAATGAAACAGAGAAAAAGAACCTCAGCAAGCATGCTCGGCTTCCCTACTCAGCTTCAGTACCAGTAGATCAGGACTACAGGGCAGGCTGCAGCCCTCCACATTCTTACCTAGAGAAATAAGAACACTGGTATTTGCCCTCTTCCATCCCTTACCCCAGCAGGTTCCTGACTTCCTGAGCCTGTCTGCTGGGCTATTTCTTATTCTATTATCCCCTTGCTGACCATTCTCACAGAGATCCCAGCTGCAAAAAAAGCGTCCTGAACATTATTGTTTCAGTTGGGGATTCAAGGCAAAATCAAAAGAACAAATTAAATGAGAGACATAGGAAGAAAACTGCAAATAGAATTGTAATAAACTACAAAGCATTGTTCAGGAAGCAGGACATGGTTATCTCACAGGCCTGAAAACACAGTAGAGTAGTAGTTTCTGCAACTGAGAAAGAGAAGCCTGTGTACACTGGCATCTGATGTGTTACATTGTTCACTTCAAAGACTTAGCATCCTATGGTGACCCCATAGGTAGAGTTAAGAGATGAAATATCTTTAGTTCAAGCTTATCCTTTGGTCTGAACCTTCACCCAATGAAAGGACAACGTTTCATTGATATAGTCCATATAATGCAACTTCCAATAGCTGAGAGCAAGACAGCAGTTCAGGTGGTAGGTGATATTTATAATGGAAAATGGTACAAAAGGCACTCAGCTCACAATGGAGATACAGTTTTTTATATTTACTGATTATGCAAAAAAATTGGCTCCCTTTTAAGGATGATTAAACAAGACTATTTCTAGCATATTCAATATGGACAAATATAAAGAAAATGAAGAAAATATAAAAGTTAAAGTGCAGCAAATCTCATGAAACCTTACTCAACTACAAATTAATTGTTATGGTTTGATAATTATACCAAATATTAAGGAACAATTTATAAATCACTGCAAATATTAAGGTTCCAAGGGAGACTTGATAGTTTCAAACTGCATTTTAAAACGAATCAATAGGACATGTAAGAGTAGAATCAAAATGTAAAAATCTACCTCTTTTTCTTGAACAATAAGAATATTCCTAGAGTGTAACAGAGTGGGGAATAAAGGATAGTCACAGGGGAAGGAAATAGAACAGTAGCTGAGAATATCCTCATGCCAGGGCCTTGCGAGACTATTGGTGAATATGACCTAAAATTGGGATCATGGATATGCTAAAGGAAAGAACAGTCTCTACATTTGAAAATGCATAAAAGAGTACTTCACATAAGGCAAACAGAAAAAGGATCCTGACTTTCCAAGGGGTCTACTTCATCCTTCCTCTGAAAGATGCCACCAGTTTTTTCTTTTGGCATTTTACTGACCTAAAAGAACAACATTGGATTCTCCCACAGCAGGAATGACTATGGTTTGTACTGGATTAAATATATTAATTTAAAAGGCAAAACAGCCCAAAATTTGGAAGAAAATAGAGAATGGTGAATAGGCAGAGTCTATAGGATATTTCTTTAGCATATAAACAGTTTTATAGTGTTGTCAAACACCATAGAACTTTAAAATGAACCATAAGGGACTGGGCCAGTGGCATTCAAAATAAGAACATCTTTTATGAACACGGGAGTCTGAATTCAGATCAGTAGTATCCACAGAAAAATGCCAGGCATCACTTCAAATGCCTGTTAACTCTAGTTTTGCATGATATAAACAAGTAGTTCCTGGAAGCCTCCTAGTCAGCCACTCTAGTGGAAAAGAAGGAACTTCTGATTCAAGGAGAGAGCCTATCTCAGGGCAGTATCAGACAGTAATAGAAACACATAGAGGAAAACTTGCAACATCCTGCTCTGGCCTCTACACACATAGCCACAGATGCATGAACCTGAACATTCATCTATAATGTGAGCGTAAAGCATGGACTTTGGTGCTGATCATGTGTTAATGCAGGCTCCTCTGGAGCAGGATGTAGTTATTGAGTGCATACTGCAAAGAAGTAACTAAGAATTCCTAACTCATTATTCAATTTTCTTTAAAGCTGAGGTGGTTCAAAAATAAAGTATACTTAAAAAAATAAATCAGGTACTCTAATGAAATATTTGTCATATTTGATAGTATCAAAGGAATAAGAGATTTATAATGTTATAGAATATAATTTAGTACTAAATGTGGAAAGGTAACCAGTCACTGACCATATATTTTCAGGAGTACTGCACACAGAGTCCAGGTTCAAATCTTGGCATCATGGCTGAACTGTATTTTATGGGGGTAGTCGCTTAATTTTCTTGGATTTTAGTTTACTGATATAAAAAACAAAGTTTTTTGTTTTTGTTTTTGTTTTTAAATACCACTTCTGAAAGTGTACTAAGTATTTTATATATAAACTCATACTTGTAAGACATTGGCAAAAGACTTTGTGATATTATTCTATATAAATGCTATAGTAAATGTGCCTTGTGTTTCAATTACTTTGTTAAGGAAAAGGCACTGGCAAATAATTACTTTCCTTAGAATTGGTCAGGGCAAACTTAAGTGAAAAGATCTATCTGAAAAAAGCATGATATAGTGAAATAAAATCCAGAAAGATGATTTCTAAAATACAGGTTTTGAATATTTATATACTATTTTTAAACAGGGAAAGATGCAGTACAGCTACTGCACAGTGATGAAAGAGAGAGAAATTGATGCACTCCAAAGTTTTTTTTTTTTTTTTAAATTAATGTACAATCAGCTACTTGCAAAAAGAAGTAACAGAACCATCCATATGGTTAATATGCAATAAACTTGGCATAATATTATGAACATATGCTACACTTTTATGACAAGTTATATTAACAGACCAGAAGCTATTCATAAGATAAAATGAATGACAAAGTGATAATTCTTTGAGAAATACTTTCAATGTTCCAGTGAGCCTGTGTCCTCTCTGCTTCTCATATGGCAAAAACAGCATAGCATGTCTGTGAAACAACTGAATATAGTAACCCTTCAAGTAATCAAAGTACAGTGGGAGAAAAGCACTTAATTCCTAACATTAATACTTAACTCTTGTATAACAATAATTAGAACCAGGTAGTAGGACAGGATTTTTGTATGCAATGTGTGTAATAAGAAATTTAATACTTGTAACATGGACACTCTGTGTACTGGTCAATTTTAACTGTCCATTTGACACAAACCAGAATCACTTGGTTAGAGAGTCTATCAGGATCAATTGGATGTAAGCACATCTTTGAAAAATTGTCTTTTCTATTGATGTATGATAACCCAGCACATTGTCAGAAGCACCAGTCAATAGGCAGGGCATCTTCAGTAGTATACAAGAGAAGCAAGCTGACTGAGATCATCAAACAGAGAGGCCTTTATGTTTCCTTTCCTCTTGACCAGTGTAATGAAACTAGCTCCTTGAATTCTTGCCCAACTTCCTCAAATGAAATACTTTAACTTCGAATTGTAAGCCAAATTGTCCCCTGACTCCATTTCCATGGCCTCTCACTAGTTTCCTGACTTATATGAGTACTTCAGTGTAAATAGATATATCTATAGATTCAAAGCTAGGATACACAATGAAAGAGAATATGTGACATTTTCTTTTTGGGTTCAGGTTACCTCACTCAGAGTAATTTTTCCAGCTCAATCCATTTACCTATAAATTTCATAACTTCATTTTCCTTTACAGCTGAATAGAATTCCATTGTATACATGAACCAAATTTTTATTATCTCTTAAACAGTTCATATCCCTGTAGACTGTCGACTTTTCCAGTCTATTGTGAATAGATCAGCAATGAACATGGAAGAGCAAGTATCTCTGTAGTAGAATATAGATTCCTTTGAGAATGCCAAGGAGTGGGGTGGTGGTTTGAATAAGAAGAGTCTCCATAGGCTCATATATTTGAATGCTTTGTCATCAGGGAGTAGCACTACTTAAGAAGCATTAGAAGGTGTGTCCTTATTGAAAGTAGTGTGTCACTGAATATGGGCTTTTAGGTTTAAAAAGCACTTGCCAGACCCAGACACTCTTTTTCTCTCTGTATCTTTTTTGTCTCTCTCTTTCCTTCCTTCTCTCTCTCTCTCTCTCTCTCTCTCTCTCTCTCTCTCTCTCTCTCTCTCTCTCTCTCTCCTCTCCTCTCCTCTCTCTTTTTCCTCTCTGCCTCTCTTTCTTTCTCACTTTTCTTAAGGATCTCAATTTAGCTAGTTGTCATCCATTTCTACAGCACCACGTCTGCATGCCCAAGTTCCCTTTCATGATTATAAAATAAGCCTCTTAAACTGAAAGGAAGTCCCCAATTAAATGATCTCTTTTGTATAAATAAAAAAGGACATAATAGCTATTGCTTTTTCTAGATTAAAACAAGGAAAACAAAACAAACAACATTAACAACAAAAACTAAAGCGAAGAGAGTTTGATTAATTAGAAAGTGTACACCTAATTCAAAGTGGGAGTTAGTCTTCAGATCTCACTGATTTTCATGATCTCTGATTATAACCTAGAAATGTGATGCTCATGATATCACATGAAAAGTCTTTACTGAAAGGCATTTAGGGTTGAAGCTGTGGAAGAGTGGCCCAAGCATGCCGTAGCTAGAAGGCTTCCTGACCCTTTGTACTTTGATTTCTGTCCTGTACTGATGAAGTCTCTCCCTCCTCTAACATGCCAGTGTCATCAATATCTACCTCCTGAAGTTACTTGTCCAGCTAGGCCACCCATTACCTTCCTATTTCACCAGTGTGTTTAGGTTTGTTTTTGTTTTTGTTGCTACTGCTATTTAGCTTAGTTCCCCATACAATTTCCTTTGTTAATAGAATTGAAAAATGTTAAACCATGTTGCAAAAATTATATTTCTGAAGGAAACTTAGTAAAATCAGTGGCTACTTTTCTTAATTTATGTATAAATCAGGTGATGATATTTCCTAGCTAGAGTCTTGCTTAATTAAATAGTTTTAAGAAAAGGGCTGTACAAACAATTCAAATAAAATGGTATTTGGTCACTATAATTTACTCAGTTGACCAGGGTACAGGACTTTGTTTTTATTACAAGGGACATTAGAGGCATCAGTATTGAATGAAAGTATGGTGCCTTGAACATTAAAAAGCTAAGCGCAGTTCTTACCTATCATAATGCTAAGTGCCAAAGGATGCAAATATACTTATCATAGAAAAATGTATGAATAGAAAAACATGATAATCATTGATATTATCATGATAGCCCACTGTTATGGCTGAGGTACAAGCACTCTTAATTTTCATACTGACATCCTAACTTCCAACCCTTGGGTCTGTGATGGTATTTGGAGACAGAGTCTTTAAAAAAAATGGTGGAGTCTTTAAACACCTATAAATGATACCAGCCATTAGTATCCTTAATTCAGTACAACTGGGGTTCTTAGAGAAAACTGGGAAGCCCAAAGGAATAAACTACTTGCATTTATACACATGAGCAGGACACTGCAGCAAGCAGAGGCCCCTATGCTCAAAGGAGCTGCCTTTCAAGGGTGGATGTCTAAACTTACTAGTGGGATATGCACAGATAACGTGTGTTTCTTACTGACTTAATGACTGAGTGTGGCCCAAGCACCTGGGAAAGGAATGCCTAGCTGGCAGTCCTTTATCTATTAATACAGAAGCAGCGAAGGCATCGGTGATTGCACATACTCATTAACAAATCAACAGTGAGTGCTACATCATACACAGCAGTTGATGGAATCGACTTTATTAAGAAACAGACTCCACGGGGAGTTCCTTCTGATGAATACAGATTTCAGACGGAGGAGGGGTGAAAAGTACAGAGCCTGCAATGGTTATATTTCACCTTTCCTGAAAACCATCTCAGACAGCCTCTTACTGGCATGAGTCAGGCTCCATCCCTCACAATTGGCAGTGTTCTTGTCCATTTGTTGATGCTTTTATTGACAATACTGGGAAAACATCACAAGGGATTCTGATTGACTTCCCTCTCATCAGCATTAGATCCAAGAGCCCCATTTAGCAATGCACTACTTGATATAAAGCTTATATGATTTATATATTTGTAATAGCTCGTCAGCCACAACTGTGATTGAATGCTGCATGAAACTAAAATGCAGCAATTAGATATTAACCAGGACCTTGTTAAATATGACTTACTTACATATCTAAGTGTAATATTTCTGAAGTGACAACCTCCACTTGCTTCTTAAAATCTGAGTAATGTTATATTTGTGATCCAAAAAATTATGTAGCAGAAAAATAATAACCTCATATAAGCTATAAAAATAGTCTTATTGAAATTCTGCAATTATAATATCTTTTAGTTGTTTCAGGACTTTGGAAGACTAAATTCAAATAATTGGGTTGTCTTCTCCATTAAAATAATTACTTTAATTAAAAGATCAGGGTGGTACTCTCTGTGCTTGTGTCCAGTTCTCACACTGTTTGTTCTGGGTATAAACAGTGATTTAATAAGTGAGATACAATGGCACACTAAGCAGTGTTCAAGCTAATCTCTCAGGGAAGGAAGTCATTTTGGTGTATATTTTTCCAAATCCAGAGTTTCTTTTTCATATATTAGATAAAGTTTCCATATTGTGTGATCAACCTTCAAGTGTGATGGGTTGTGAGTCTGATGCCAGAGGATATCAGCCTGTGTCCATTACCTGTTGATTGTTTTCATATGCAACAAAAGCTTTCAACTAAGACTCTGGCAGAGAGGTTTCCTCTATTATTCTCACAAAATCCCTTCTCATTGCACACTAGTTTAATTACAATAATAGCTATTAAACTGCTCACCAAATCTTGCTGCCCCTATTTTCCCATTCAGAACCTGCCAAAGGAAAGTATTCCTTAACTTTATTAATTTGTACAATAAGAGACTTTCCCTATACTTCTCTGTCTTATAAGATACATGATCTCTTGTTATCTTAAAAATGCTTATTTCAAGCTATTATTTTCTTGGATTTTGTAATATTTAATTTAAAATTTGATATCAAGGAAAGAGGATCAATGTTCTGAGCAGCAATATACATGGCATGTGAAATTCACATGTGAAAACATTTCTATTATTGTAGAGGAAAAATCCTCCAATCTGAGACTCTCACCATCCATATTAAGAAGGAATAGGGAGACTACACTGAGAGGAAACATGAGAGGAAAACAAAACAAAACAAAACAACCCCCCCAAAAACTTAATAAAGCAAAAAAACAAAACAGATGAGGTGATCAATGAATATAGCCAGAAAATTTCAGAGCAGCTTAAAATAATACAGAATGTTGTGTATTGTTTCTGTTTGCATAAAACATTTCAAAACCTTTTTTCTTTATAGACCATCATGTTGGATTGTTGTATAGCCCATTAGAGCTTCTCCAAACACATTGAAGTTAATCATCTCAACATCACTGTGCCAAAGCACAAGAAGATAAAGTTCATATGTAGAAGGAGATTGGACTCATCTTTTCTCTGTAATTTTTTAATGGTGTAAAAAGCTTTAACTATCACATTTATTTCCTCAGAAGAAAGGATGAGATGAGATCCATCCACACGTTGTATGAATACATGTCTTGGTTTGAGCCCAGAACATTTCTTTCTGTGTTCTATCTAATGCCAGGCTTAAGGCTAGAAGCTTCCACTCTCTATGCAATCTAATCTTCTTTAAATCCAAATTGTGAATGCTTCAGCTTCCAGAATCCATCTGGTAACCTAGCCTTAGAATGTTTCAGCTTCTGAGAGTTAGCACTGAATAAACTCACCCTTCTATCCTTTCTAAACTCGGGCTTGCTGGTTGAACTCAGCTGCTCTGGCCTAAACTCCTCTCTAAGCTGACTGTTTCAGTCTAACTTCTCTGAGATTCTCACTGAATTGCTCTGCTTGGCCTCAAAATAACTCTGGCAATTAGGTCTAATCTTCTTGTTCCTTCTTATTCTCTGGCTTCAACTTCTTTTGCACAAACTCATGAATGAACTCAATGCCATTTGCTGCACTTACTCAACTGAACTGCATGGGACTCAACTCCACTCAACTGAACTCACTTATATTCTATGCCACTTTTAAGTAGCTCATCTATCCTGTTTGTTCTCATGAGAGTTGGGCATATCCACTCTCTGTCTCAATTTGTCAGACCTTTCTCTGATTCTTCACTTTGTCTGCCTATTAATTAGATGACATTTTCAAACATGGCTACTTCCACCTACAAACTAACCTTACCTACATTGTTTGAGATTAAAGGTTTGTAGTAAGGTCATGTCTGTATTCCAGACAGAGGGATTAAAAAGGTTTATTATTCCCTCCAGATCACATAGACCAAGATGGTCTTTGGTTGTGACTCCTTTCCAGAGCAATTATGTGTCTGGATTAGAATTCCCTTACAAGGCAACAGCCACGTACATTCCATTTACACATTCAGACAACATATGCATAAAACATATGAGTCTACAGGTCTAATCTTAAAACTATGTCACTGAATATAAAGGACAAAAATGTAAGTACTTCCCTCTTCTGTATCCTGATTATGAAATTATTTTCAGTCACCAAGGGACTGAGGAGTGAATGGAACAAAGAGTAGTGCCTCACACCAGATGCTAGTGACAAAAATAGGAAGAGGCAAGTTTAAAGACAGCATCTTTCCCCTGCAGCTGTGAACTCCTCATAACCTCGAAGTGGTATTAATGGCAGGCTCTGAGTACACAGGAGTCTTTATGTAAGTGGTATGAGATAATATTGAACAGCAGGTAATCAGACAACAATGCAGTCAGGGAAGAGCTTAATACCAAGAAGTAAATGCATGATGCTCAGAAAGGCAGGGATGTATTTATAGCTCCAACTCTGACAGGGACATACTCTGGTCACTAAGCATCTTGGACAGACTCTATTTCACAGCCATAGCTGTGGCAGATAAATACCAACATTACTGAAACATAGCAGCATGACATTTGTTTGGAGTATACTTGAAGGTACATGTATTTTACTACAGCATTATTCTCAACAAAGAATAGGTGAAGTCCTACAGTGAAAAAACTCTTCAGATACATTAGTTAGCCCAGGTAAAATTTAAAGAGTTGATTAATAGTTTGAGTTAGAAACTGTGAGGTTTAATGCTGCAAGCCCATGAAGCTGCTTACAGTGTTCTGCCTGAACAACAGGTATTTCTGACTCAGTGGGAAACAAATAATACCTAGAAACTCCTCACATATTTCTCTCAGTTCAGTGACAATTAACACTTACATTATGGTTACAAAATAACAGACTTAAATCTCTTACTTTGGTATTAATTAACTGCACCATTGAATTCTGTTATTATATTGTCTCAGTCCTTTAAATTAGATTATTCATTTGTCTACAGCTTAGGTAAGTGCATCTGGAGGAAAAGTGATACAAATCTTCACTTTAGGAACAGAATTCCTTAAACATGAAACTTAGCTGTACTTTACTAATGATACACTTTTAGCTCATCTTTACCTTTACAGTTGTATATCTCACACATAGATTTACAACATTATCTTTGTAAGCTGTCATATTAGCATGATGAATAAGCCATTTGTATTTTTTGAAGTTTTTAGCTAAATAAACTGAACGTAGAGAGCTAAATTATTTGCTAAAGTAAAATTAGTGTTAGATGTGTGTGAACAATTCTAGGACATTACAGATGCAAAATTTGTAGGGATTAAGAAAAGGGGGGCATTATCACATGCCATTCTGGGATATTGAAAGATCAACAGCATGGTCATTCTTAAACAATTAGGGAAATATGGAAGAAATAAGGCTTAAAAAACTTCTGAAAATTAAGTTCCATATAACAGCTCTAATATACCATTTGCAGAATTCAAGTATATGTACCATATTCCATTCACATCTCTGACTATAAGCTATTTGCTACATTGATACCTTTTCATTCATTTATGGCATGAAGGTAAGTAAATAAATAATAAGTAAGTAGGTAAATAAATAAATAAATGAAATTATGTCATTCCATATTAAATATAAATTAATAATCCATATTTGTTTTCAATTTAGAAATTTGTTTATTTTCCTTTAATGATGAAATCTTTTGCCTGTATATGCTATCCTAGGTTATATCAAGTGGTAAATACAATCAAAATTGTCTGAAAATAGGGAGAAAACTCCTTCTTTTGTGACAGAATAAAGTGATAGTACATCAAATTAGGAAAGTCACATGAAAATATTATAGGTATAAAGTCCAATAAGGCAGAGACCACCATAGCATCACTACAAAACAGAAAGATATGTTGTGCTCTCAAGAACACTGCTTCTGTCCCATTGCTGGTTAGATTTTGCAGTTATTAAGGTCAAATCATTTTTTGTTCCAGTGGAAGAAAGACAAACTAAAGGCCTACTTCATAAAGAGAAAACAATAACTGAATAGATTTTAATATATGGTTAATGTATTGATGTACAAAAAGGATGACTACAAAATATTGAAATATAAAAGTAAAGTGCCAGTATAAAAATATATAACTCTCCAAAGTCAAGAAAATTTAATTTAAAAAACAAAAAGGTGAGGTAAAACTAACTCTAATAAACACTAACTAGTGAAGATGTTAGGGAAATCTAAATACTTTGTATATTAAGCTTGGTTATTACAGGGGACTGAGAAACTGTGCCTGGTTTCATCATATAAACAGGGTCTCTATAATCACTGATGATTGACAGCTTGCTCTGGCTCACAGAGGAAATGCATCCTAGAATTTCTAAACTAAATAAGCCCTTGTGGGGCTATTGGTTATCTCTCATGTTACCTTTTACCAGACTTAAGCTTACAATAAAAAACTAAAAAAATTAAAACTATGCAAAAAATAATGGTGCCCTCTGATATTTGCCAAAGAGATACAAAAGCATATTCTACAACAAAGAAGAGCCTTTAGCAAGTTGTGCTGAGAAAACGTAATGTCCACATGTGGAAGAATAAAATTCATATGAATAAAACAAATGAATTAATCTATCAAACTGCAAAAATGGACACAAGTAGATCAAAGACCTCAATTTGAAAGCTAAAACACTAAAACTGCTAGGAGAAAGCATAGGTGGTACTCCATCAGATGTAGGTACAGGAAATAACTTTCTGAACAGAACTCTATTTACCCAGGAGGAAAGACCAGCAATTGTCAACTGAGACCTAATTAAAGTATTGATCTTGTGCACAATCCATTGAGAAAAGAACTCCACAAAATGGTAGAGAATCTTTGTCAGATGCATAAAACAAAACAAAAACAGGAGGAGAAGCAGTGATAAAGGACAAATAAGAGCATGGTTTTGTAAAGCTTCAAGAAGTCACATTATTTTGTATTTCCCCCAAACTGTATACTATATTTGTTTTTTTAAAGATTTATTTATTTATTTATTTTATGTATGTACACTTTCACTATCTTCAGACACACCAGAAGAGGGAATCAGATCCCACTACATATGGCTGTGATCAATCACATGATTGCTGGGAATTGAACTCAGAACTTCTAAAAGAGCAGCCAGTGATCTTAACCACTGAGACATCTCTCCAGCTCCCACTATTTATGTTCTTAAAGAAGTTATGCCACGTGGGTTTACAATGCTTCCCCCAGAAAACCACAGAGTAATAAAAACCCAATAGCATGCATGAGAAATCTTCTTTAGAATGATTGATTAGGGAAGTTCAAGTGATTCAATACATAATGTTGTTGCAGCCTTTGATTGCCTCTTGAGGATGAGAGTTGGTTCCTATTGATGAAGAAACCATGCACTTAGGACCAGGAACTCAAATAATTTGAACTAAATCTAACTTGAAAGCTCTATTTCTCTTGTCTATTTTCCATGCTACCAGAAAATGCAATGCAAACTACCTGAAGAAGGAAGCAATAAATAGTTCTACTCAGCTACAAGACTTATAAATGACAACAATGGCCAGCATTGTGTAAGATCTATAAAGGGGCAATATGTTACACTCATGTGTTGGAGGTAACAGCAGCTATGTAGTTAGAATTAAGGCTCACTCACCAAAAGGGAAGTCATGCTTGGTACTTGTATTCTAGCCAACATTCTGAGCTTAGGGAGGACATGGAGCCTAGAAAAGAATCTACTACTTCCAAATAGCTATATCAGCATAAATACATTTCTTTTACACTAAATTCAGACAATCACAGAAAATCCCAACTGCCCATAATACAGGCTGTGGGGAACCTAGCCCCCGCAGAGACATTACATCACTCTCACTGCATTGATGGTCCAGGGAACACTGCAGGCAAGAGGCAGAAAGGTTTAAGATCTAGATAGCAGGAGGCTGACTGTGAAAGAGCCTCACAGCCTCTTCTAGAAATGGTTACATAAAACAAGCAAATACCAAAAACTGTAAAAGAGGCAATTTGAATAGACGTGCTAACATGGGAGAAGAAAATAGCCACATATCCTAACCCTAGACCAGAAACTATAGGAGGCCTGTTCCAGGATGAATTCCCTTTTTTGTAACCAAATGTAAGGTAGTCAGCTCTGAAACCATATACACACCAAAACCAAAATTAACTCACTATGTTGTATTTATAAATTTGTACATACATACACATATATTTATTTATGTAGCAATAATAATCAAAGAAGAAAGACAACACATTTGAGGGGAGAATGGAAGGGATAGGAGAGATTGAATGGAAAAATTATTATAATTGTATTTTAACTAAAATGTATTAAAATTAAAAACTGTTATTATACATAAATATAGAATTTTCTAAGACAGATGAATATGTGAAGGAGTTTTCATATATTTTTAATTTAACTGAATAAATAACATTCCTTTAAACAAACAAAGAAAAAGAGTGAAATCTGTGGGGCTTTCAATACCATGGTTAGTATCATACGTCTTTCATTCTTCATTCTCCCATATTGCATATTGATCTATCTGAGCGCTGATTGAAGCTGACTGAATCCAGACCCAGGGACAAAGCCCTTACATGATGGAGTTATATACGGTAACTTCACATTAGCTTTCTTGACTAGGCGTTCTCTAAATGTGTGAGTTTTTGCACACGCTGGGTGTGTCATGGCTCTCAGGCTTTCTACTTTCTCTCTGCTGCAGTTCTTACTTTGGGTGTCTACATAGATAGCTCCTTACCTTCTGCACATCTCTGTTGGTTTGTGCTATATAGCAGTTTATAGGGAAACACACTTTTTAAAAGGATTCTTCAATTTACCTCTATTCTAGAATCTCACTACTTCCTATTCCCAATCATTTCTGTATTTGTTCTTTTTTTATCTAAACTAATATTATGACACATAATTGAGACCTCATTATTTGCATTGTATACTGTAATTCACAAACTAGGGCACATTTTACAATGCCTAGGAACCTTGTCTTTGTGTGTTTATTCAAGTAATTTAAACATTTTTGGTATTCTCTTCTATTGGGTGCATTTCCTGGATTGATTCCTATTCCTGAAAAATACTAGTAGCAAGCATGTTGGCAATATCATATATGTATATATCTGCATGTACGTATATTCCCCAGGGAATCCATACCTAATGTATCTGCTCTCATGTAAGCACTGGATCACTGTATATTGACATCCATTTCAATGTCATTCCTCTTCTTTATTTTGAAGGTCAGTGTATTACTTACTTTTCCATGGCCAAAGGCAACAGGTAGGTATACATTGTATTTTCTTTTTATTTCTAGAGTGGGAATCCATTATAAATAGGAAGATATGAAAACAAGTTGGTGGAGCAAGAAGTAGGCTAATCACATATTCACCCACATATATGGAAAGCAATGAGTGTAAAATGGAATTGGGAGAAGTCTATAAACTGTCAAAGCCAACCCTGAGTAACAGAGTCCCCCCAGAAAGTCTGAATATTCTAAAGGTTCCATAGCTCCCCAAACAGAATCACCAGCTTTGGACCAAGTGTTCCAGGACATGAGCTGATTGGGCGCATTCATAATTTAAAACAACAGACTCCAGATTTACAATTTTTAAACGTGGTGTCTGGTTAAAATCTACTTCATTAACATGTTTAAAATCCAGTATGAACATGGAAACTTTGTATGCTATTTCCCCAATACAACTGTTTCTCTATCACCCATTTTAACCTTAAAAGAGGTGAAAATCTCCAATCTCTTTGAGATATTTAATCATCATTTCTATATAATCACATGAAAGATGTTCCCTTTTTTCCTCCATCTCTTTGTCCATCATCCAATCCACCTGCTCTCTTTTTTCTCTTTATATCAAACCCTTTGAATAATGTATTTCAGTGGTATCAAGAGACTAAAACCTACCTTGACTTTCACATGTATCTTTAATTCAGCTTGTCTGTTTTGTTGAGAATGAGGTATTTTCATGAATTTAAAGAGAGTGTGTCACACTTTACTTTGAAATTTTCTCATATCTTCAAATGCTTATGTTAATCACTGCATACTTAGAAACTAAAAGAGGCTGCAAATTTATTAGTTTTACAAACAATGTAAGAGAAATAAAATTGTGAAATAAACTTTGGAAAATATAACAAATGAGCATTCCTTCAAACACAGCTCATTCAATACAAACAGGTTAAATGTATTAAACTATTATTACTTAAATTCTCAAACCAAAAATAAGTAAGAATACAATATTCCTAGGCTAGATTCAAAGTTTGGCTCTATGACACACACAAATGTGATGTCATTCTAAAACCACTTTGATCAATTAATATATACAAAATAAATATAAATACTAAAAGTGAATAAATATAGAAAAGTCTGGGCTAAGTTATACAGTATTCATAAAGCTGGCTTACACAGGGAGAGGATATGCTAGATTCATAAAGCACATGGAGAGAGAAAGTTTAACTGGTGCAAACAAGCTCAAGACATAGTCCTAAGCCTAGGCATAGAGAACACTTAAAATGGCTTAATTAATTCTTTTAAAAAACAGATTCTATGAGTACCTCTGCTCTCCTTAAATACTTTTACATTTGTTTAGTTAAGTATCTCTAGATTTATGTTTTTGCACTGCTATTTCTGACATCTCTGGTTGTACTTGCTGGTTTTGTGTCAACTTGACACAAGCTGGAGTTATCACAGAGAAAGGAGTTTCAGTTGAGAAAATGCCTCCATGAGATCCAGCTGTAAGGCATTTTCTCAATTAGTGATCAGAGGAGGAGGGCTACTTGTGGGTGGTACCATCTGTGGGCTGGTAGTCTTGGGTTCTATAAGAAAGCAGGCTGAGCAAGCCAGGAGAAGCAAGCAAGCCAGTAAGGAACATCCCTTCATGGCCTCTGCATCAGCTCCTGCTTCCTGACCTGCTTGAGTTCCAGTCCTGACTTCCTTTAGTGATGAACAGCACTGTGGAAATGTAAGCCGAATAAACCCTTTCCTCCCCATCTTGCTTCTTGGTCATGATGTTTGTGCAGGAATAGAAATCCTGACTAGGACACTGGTGTTATACTTAAATCAAATACTCCAATTCTGTCATTTTAAAAATAAGGAATTCTTCTATGATCAGGTATTGAAGTGTCATTGAACAATTTATAGTTTTTAGAAACAAACTTCTTTTAAAAGCTAAAACACAGAAAGGCATTTAAAAAGCTATGATAACTACCATTGCTTGTCTTCAGCTCTTTTTGGGTTTGACAGTGTTTCAACAAAAGGATGTCACAAAACATGAAACATCCAGGTACACACACTACAAAAAACAAAACTGCAGGAAGATCTACATCTCCTTTGTTGAATAGTTTTTTTCTTTTCTTTTTTAAATCAAAGAAATGTAGGAGGAATCAAAATCAATCCTTCTAGTCTGTCTTTAAACAGAGATTATTTTTAAACATAGCATTCAAAGTCATATATATATTCAGAATGCTGAGACTTCAATCATAAAAGAAAATAAGTTCTATTTTCTTTTCTCTCTATGTTAATTAGTGTAAAATATAACTTGGAAGAAAAACAAATAAAATTATATTTCTTAGTTCTTACAAGAAAGTGTAAAACTCAATGTAGTTTTAATCTTAAAACTCTGTGATGGAGTTATGCGTAGTGATTGTGAGTTAAGTTGCTGTGCTGTATGGTTCTTTTATTTCTGGGTTCCAGGAATGTCAGGGCATGTTACTATCATGTCTCCATCTCACACAGAGCCTGACATTCATCAGTGTTGTCATTCCACTTTGGGGACAGCTCCATCTGTGGGTCTCTATTTAAGGAACACCTCTGCATGTATGCTAGCAGCAATGTCAGTGATGTTTGAACCTTGCTTTCATTAGCAGCCTTGAGAGTGTTTTGGTAGGTTGTGTCAATAGTAGAAAAAAAGCAACACAATAAAAACTATCTCTAGCTTGAAACTAGAGTTGTAATTTAAAAGGGCTTTTGGACCTGTTCTTTCCACATCAAGAAGGCTAGATGTTTCATGGTGCTACTGAGGCTTTCGTTGTCATGTAATTCACTCTCCTAGCAAGGTGAATGACATTTACACTATGTTTCAAAAAGAGGACACAGCTTAATCCACCAAATCAAAACACCAATGCTTCCTCTATGGACAGAAAAATACTTCTCTAGGAGGATATCTTGCCACAACAATCACATTTAGCACTTTGTCTGTTACTGTCTACTGCATTTGTATCAATTTCCCATAGAAATGACATCAAGTCTCTTAAAAAATGCCTATAATTTTATGAGCAAATCCTACAGTAAAAACTTTTGTAGTAATTAAATATCCATATATTGTTATTAATTTATTATTTCTAAGAATAACTATATATGCTGAAAGTTTTAAATTCTGGTTTCATAATTTTAAATCTAATAGGTTAAATATTTTTTAAATCTAACTTTACTATAGAAATTTAAAACATAAGGTATTCAGTGATTGTTATAATCAAGAAACACTTGGAAGGAAAAAGTAATGACTCAGTGGCAAACAAAGATTAATTCTTCCCTTGTAATCAAAACATTTTACAACAGGAGAAAGTATTGTAGTTATATATTTAATATAGTGACATTGAGTTAAGTAAACAGATATTTCAAGTGATAGTTAAGTACTTTAATGCAAACACTATATTTGATAATCAATATCTAAATGGATTCAATAGTTCAGATTGTCTCAGTAGTTGAATTAACACCACAGGTTATTTGTTCAGATATCCAAATAAAGACATCTTGGGGGGGAGGGTGCAGACTTCTTGTTTTGCTAAGTAGCAACCTGGGAATATATTCTTTGATAAAATTGTCCTTAAAACCTGTAATATCACACATCTGAAACTTCCCTTTTTGTAGGTCATTTGTTTCTTAATTCAACATCCATTTTGTAATGGATACCTTTGAAAAACTTGTAATTATTCTTGATGGTGCATTCACAGCACCTATTATGTAATGATTTAAAAGTTCAGTTCATTGGAAATCAGTATAAATAGAATTTAGATATATCAAATATCAATTTGTATTTAAATAAGCATCTTATATAAACTCATATATTAGTAATAACATGTTAAGTACCTGCATACATAATTCCACAATATGGACTGGGTATAGAATTTGTATAGCATAGGCTGAGCCAGGTGTGCACCAGACTCCAGTGTCACACACAACATGCACACACACAGACACACACAAACATACACAGACACACACAGACACACACAGACACACACAGACACACACACACACACACACACACCAGATTTCCCCCAACATATGGAAATCAAATTAAATCATGTGATTGACACTAACATTTATACCACTTCAGGTTTCTATTTTTTGTTGTTGTTCTTGTTGTAAAACTTATCATATTTTGCCTATGTAACACACAAATGGCTTTCTATTATTCTGTACCATTGTTGACATTTCATCCATAGCATCACCAGTTAGCTCTTCTTCCAACATTCACTTCCAGTCTGATGTAATACAGACATGTGCCTCTACCTAACCACTTTCACTTCCACTTTGGTCTCGGTTGTTAGCTTTCTCAGTATTTCCTTTGAACACATCATATGTCACCACACAACTCTCTATAGTTTGTAAATGCAACCTTCCATCCATGGCTGTGCACTTCTAGGGACACCTCAAGATCATAACTTGTGTAATACCATGGTCTCAAAAAAACATAGTAAGTAGAGTTCTGTGAATTATGACACATCATTTAATAAGGTTACATTAAAAAATGGAGAGTTTTAAATTAATCCATAAAGATGGGTTCTCATGAGTAATTATGAGGAGGTACTTAAGTCTCATATGAAAATTATATAGATAAATCAAGTGAAAAAAGAAATACAGTAGAGATAAACAAATGGATGAGTGTACACTTTCTTTTGTCTTGATTTTAAAATGTTGGCCATCTATCAAAATCATATGAGCTTAACATGATGGTGATGATGATGATGATGATGATGACTGTGAGCATCCTAAGTGTGTAAGCATCAGCAATGATGTTTTTCAAAAACATCATGCCTAGATACCAATTGACGTAATATGTAAAGGAGATTTATGCCAATCATAATAACTTTCCCTTAAGCCTAGTACACGTATGATCAAATAAAAATAAAACATAACAAAACAAAAACATAAAAATGATTTCTGCAGATTGTCCTCTGACCTTTTCATGCATGGTCCCATCCCATTTAAAAATAAATAGAAGTAAGAAAAATAAATAATTTTATTAAAAATAGGGCAACTTCAAAGTATCAAAAAGCCAAAAAAATCTCAACAAACATTGGCCAAGAATGCAAGCAATATTTATATGCATTGATAGAATTACTGGAAACCCACAAGAGCCAGGAATGAATATGACAAATGGTTACAAATGAATTTGTAAAATGATGCCAATAAAAATACCACTTTATGCTTTCATTAGACTTTTCATTCTTGCAGTTATCAAACATTAAAAATCTACAGTTAGTACCCACACACAAACTTGAATACAGAAGAGCTATAATACTTATAAAAATTATAACAGACTTTTATTATAGAAAAGTAAGACTGTAATAAGTTCACAAATCCTCTTTTTTAATACATAGATAAGTAGAAGGCTGATTTCCATAATAAAATCTAGTTGTAAATATGACAATGTGCATAGAAGGTAACCTATTTCTACATAAAAAGAATATGAACAGAATGATGGAAACATAGGACATCAGAAAAAGTTGTCTGCTTTACATGGTCTCAAAATTTGAACCTATTTCAGTAAAATATTGAATCTAGCCCTAACTTTTAGAATTAAAATGCTTATAAATGATGTTTCCCTCCTAAACTATAGCCAGAGTCAACAGAACTGTGAGACATTCATTTGAGCACTTATTTTTGACTTAAAATATGTTTAAAGCATAGAAAGTAAATAAGGAAAAACATTTCAAATGGGAAGCATTGTGGAAACACATAGAGCAGAATATGTTCAAAGTATATTATATATCACTAAAAATGGACTTATATAACTCTATAATTAAAAAATTAAAACTATAGAATGTTGAGAAAATTTCAGCTCACTCAAATAACTTTCAAATTTTAACCTCTTTGAAATTAAAAGTGATTATATTAAATTTAACAGAGAATTATAGTTTAAATGACTATTTCTATTGAATTTGGACAGATGTTTGATAAAAATAAATTACTGAGATAAAAATAAATTACTGAATATTATCATTTACATTTCATAGTGCAGATATTTCTAGACTTTCTTAGCTGCTATCAATGTTGTAACACTTGTTCATAAAAAATGCAAAAAAAAACAAATCTCATCATAGGAGTTATACTGGTCATTTATCAGTGCTCAAGAAAAATGATGTTTAATTATATATTTGGACGAGTGGATACAACATAATATAGGATCAGATAGCATAACATATTTAACTGCCTTAGCTTTCTATTATTATGCAGGATCAGCCTAAGTGTAAGAGCTCAGACACCCACTGAATATGCACCATTTTGAATAAAGGGATTGTCAAAGATGAACTACTGCATGTCACCCAACTACATAAGCCTTATCCACCCTTGATTCATCGAGTTCACAGACCCTCAGGGCAGCACACAGAAAGGCTCATCCACACTTTCTGCACTCCTCTATACTCCCTAGGGACTCTTTTCAATTGCATATTTCATTGCTCAAAATACTTAAGTTTGCACTCTTTATTGACCCAAAAGACAGGCAAGAAAATGTGATTTTATATTTCATTTATTAACTTTAACAAGCATAAAGTCAACAGGTTATCTTATGACTGTAAATGTATACATTTTTCCTCCTCCACCCTCATTTACCTCCCCATTTTTGTCGAAGACACTTGTGCTCTCAGACTCTCCTTTCCATTTTGGTCACATGTGTCCCATTAAGTCTCCCACCGCATTCCTCGGAGACCTTTCCTTGTTTCCTGGAGATGTCACTTCCTGGCTGACTCCTTTCTATCCTCTCACATACCTACACATACAAAGATTACAATCTCTGCTCCACAGAAGAGAAACACTACACTGCTTTGGTCTATTTGTAGCTCATTAATTTTTAATGTATTTGATATAATATAAAAATAAGGAAACCCATTTCCCTTGAGTTCCATGATTTATTTTTTTCCTTTATGCCTAAATAAAAGTTCACTGTGTAGACATAGCACATTTCTATTACCTATTTATCAGCTGATGGATATATGGACTCACTCGATGCCCTAGCTACTGTAAGTAGTGCAACAACAGCATGGATGTATAAGTTTCTCTGTGGCAGCATAGAGAGTCCTTTGCCTATATTTTCAGTCGTCGTGTAGATATGACTGTCCAAACAAATTTAGTTCTTTACCCATCTCTTCTGGCTTATTCAAAATTAGAATGTAGTTGTTGGAATTTCAGATTATCTTTGACATGGAGAATTAAAGCCATAGCTAAAGTGACCAGAGCAAAACACAAGAAGTCTAATGTCACATGATGAAAATAAAGTCTTAGAATTATGGACTGTCTCTTCATTTGGACCCACCGTGGGAAGCGAGGGATCCAGCGTTGATTAAGGAGCCATGTCTAATCTCTCAGAACTCCCAGACCATATCCATTCACCCAAACCTGAGCAGCTAGGGTCTCAGCAGGTGTGCTCCAGCTATCTTGTCTGCAGCACCCTGTGGTGACTGTGGTGCTCCAGCTAGAGAACCCATAGAGACAGCTGCTGTGCATTCCCTGAGAAAGGCCCCCTCTCCCACCCACGGGCAGGGCCTGCAAAGGCTTCCCATAGCCCCCACCTGCCCTTCGACTGTGTGGGAAGACACGCAGCCACTTCCCGAGTGTCTCCTGTCCCACCCAGAGCCATAGCGCCCAGAACAGATACATGGGGCTTCTTTCCACCGCGCCAGGTTTGTTCCAACATGGAGCCATGAAGTTATCTTCAATTTTGTACAGTTCCTCCAGCAGAGGCAGCAGAAGCCAAAGAACAAGGACCCAGACAATTAGAACAAATTGCCATAGTTCATTTGATGCATGCAGAGCAATTCTATAAGAAGCCAAGAAAAGTCATATTGCATCATTCAGCTAGGGGAGGAGTTTGCACTAGAATAGCCGAGTAGAGCTAGACAGCCAAAATTTAGAAAGAAGCAGAAAGATTGAGCTTATTCAGTGGAAAGCCTCCTAAATAACAATTAAATCTACTGAATAAACATTGCTTTTACAAATATTTCTAAAACCAATTAGATTTATTAAAGTGATCATTGGGTATATGAAAACATGACAAACAGCATTACTTATCAGACATATGCAAAACAAAAGCAACACAACTCTTTATTTCACACCTGTCAAGGAAATGGACATAGTATTTCAAATAGACATCTATACTTCTGTGATAATTGAAGAATGAATTAAGATTTACAATAAATGGAGTCTAAGCAAGGGTCCACCTCTGATGAGTCCATAAAGAAATGGGTTAGATGCAATAAATACTATGTAGCCATAAAAATAAGATAATAACATATTTGTATATAACAAAAATTAAAGAAGGGCCATGAATTTGAAGGAGAGAAATTGAAAAAATATCAGAGGTTTTGGAGAGAAGAAGAAGGAGGGGAATGGTGTAATAATATTGTGATATCAAAAATAGAAGAGATAATATAAAATTACAAAATCCTGATATTTGGCAGTAGATCATTATGCTGTGAAACAGAAAGAAAAAGACGATTACAGCGTGATCCTACTGCAGTGAGTGTCTAGAAATGTTGGTTTCATGGAAACCAAAAATAGAATGGAGACTACTTAGGGCTGAGAGAAGATAGAAAGAGATAGGACAATAGATACTAAATTATATAGAAGCAATTAGCTCTGTGTAACAATGTTCTTCTGATAAACTAGAGTCACAGCCACAGTACATTTATAAAGGGGAAATATTTTGAAATTATTTATGTAAAGATTTAGGAATATAAATATGTTTTATAGTACTAAAACATTGTACAATGTGGACATGCATTGCAAATGAATAATATCTCATTTTCTTTGTGTAATTTTCATTTAGAAGAACATATATATATATATATATATATATATATATATATATATATTTGAAATTTAAATTTGATACACAGAAAATGCAGGTGTTTAAGATTCATCAATTTTCATTAAAATATTCCTTAAAGATTGTATGATAACAGACTGGTAAAATAGAATATATAGTCATCAGAGAATTTCTATGAATGATTTATTAGCTGCATCAAAATTAAGAGTCCACAGCACTGGCTTCATTCCAAAAGGACACAAGTTCAAATACACACACGCACACATACACAAAAATGGAACACATGACACATGAAAACATACAAATATACACACATGCACACTTGTACACAAGTGCACACACACATATGTATATGCATGAATACACAAGTATACATATATACACATACATGCATACATAAACAAACACACATGAACAATACCTTATAAGAAACAGTAGGAATCAGCATTATGATTCTATTCTAGTTGTCACACTTCACAGCTGTCTAGGTTTCCAACTCATTACATCTCTATGTGGGGTACTTTTTATTCTATTTTATTTGTACAAAAGAAGAGATTAAGACTGGAACCAGCATTAAAATTCCTATGATATCTGAAGAAGCATTTACATGAAAGCCACTATTGAGCACAGGATCAAAGATGATCTCTAAATATCCCAGATTATAGGTCATAAACGCTGGGAAGAATTTGCCTAAATGCCAAATGAAATATTTATCCCTAATACTCCATAATTCTAGAGAGCTGTAATTGCCAACATTTTGATTTGCTAATAAAAGTAGTCTTTTAGCGAGGCATGGTGGCACATGCCTTTAATCCCACTACTCTGGAGGCAGAGGCAGGCAGATCTCTGTGTGTTTGAAGCCAGTTTGTTCTACATATTGAGGCCAGGACAGCCAGGACTCTTTAAAAAAAAAAAAGTCTTTCGCACATCTCTTTCTGGTTTTACATATCTCTGGCATACTTGCCATTTACACGTCCAAGCCTGAATACAATGTCTAATCCTTAGGTTGGCCAGTTTGCCATAGCCAGCCAAATCTCTTATTAAACTTAATCTTCTGTGTGCTGCTGGAGCTACTCTGGGAGAATATATGTTAGCAGAAGCTAAGTGTTCTATTTTTAACTATAGGGGAAAATAGTGATTGAGTTCAAGAGAAAATATTAGACTAAATCATACACATTCTGTGGAAAGATGTGAGAAGCATAGTTTTAACAGTTCATGCAAACAAGTTTTCAAAATATCTGTAAGCAGCAGAGGAGATTGGAAGGCAATTTGAGGTGATGAAAATGTTTTCAGCCAGATGGGAGCATGAGCTGAATGTTTAGTTCAGTGCTGGCACTGGCAAGATGAAGAGAGAGATGGTGTGGAATGAAAACTGACATAGGATGTTCTGTGTATTAGGATATTCAGGTGTTCTTTGGCCTCTACTCAAAGGATACCGTGGCACCCCTAGAGCTATTGCAGATGTCATATTCTGAATAACAATGGCCCCCATAGACTCATGTTTAAATGCTTAGTCACTAGGAAGTAGTGTTATTTTAAAGGAGTAAGAGGCATAAACTTATTGGAGTTGGTATGGCCTAGGAGGAAGTGTGTCATTAGAAGTGGGCTTAGACATTTCGAATGCCTATGTCAGGCCCAGGTTCTCTCTCTTCTTGCAGATCAGGATGTAGCTCCCAGCTGCTTTCATAACACCTCTTCTACCTGTTGCCATGCTTCCTGTCATGATGGTAAAGTACTAAGCCTCTGAAAATGTAAGCAAGCCCCAATTAAATAGTTTCTTTTATGATTTGATGTGATCATGGTGTCTTATCATAGCATCAGAATAGTGACTAAGAGAGCATACAGCAGTCTGCAGGTGCCACCATGAGACTTTACCATAGAATACTAACATAAACAACATAATCTATTTCCTTATGCTCTGGAGGCTGGAGATCTAAGATAGACTTGTCAAGACTGGGTTGGTTTGAAGATAACAATTCTCCTTAAGTCCTTTTATGCCCTTTTATCTGCATATCAGTCCTGGATTTCTTTTGTCTTCTATTACAGTTCATACTACATAATCACATTATATGTGTGACCTCACAAACTTAGTTATTTCCACAAAATCATCATAGGTGTCATAAAGGCTAACCGTGTTGTAGGTTAGTGAACCCTGCCCCCCCCAGACAGAAAACCTGGTAAGGTTGAGCAGATTCAGGAACTCCATCAAGTCTCAAAATTGAGAATGGTAGATCTTTAAATCTACTCCCAACCAGGTTTATGTCCTGGAACATGTGACCATGATACACCATTGAGAGGACTGTGACAATCAACCACATAGGGATAACACCTGAAGTCCTTCCGTATGCAGATGAGGCATCATTACTATCTCAGATGAAGCCAATAGCAAGCATCTGCCTTTAGATTCCAATCCACCCCTAAACATTTATATGGTCCTATTCACAAGGAATAAAGTGCAGGAGGTATTTCACCAGTGACCATCTGAGAATGCCTGTCTTATTGAGCTGGAATACTCCAGGAAAGGGCTTTCTCTCCTGAAGCTTTCATCCTAGACCTCAACTTGGCTCAGCCAGCCAGGTGTGTGAGCTTGACCACAGCTACTTACTGCTCAGTGGTCTGCACCTTGGCCCCTAGCTGCCCACAAGATCTCTCCACCTGCCACCAAAACCAGGGTAGTGGTAGCTGCAGAAGAGGACCAGTAGTTCTCCTTGCTCCTGCTTTCTCTTCAGAGAACTTTGGCTGCTCTGGCCTGGCTATAGGCCTGCTCTGGCCCAGCCATAGGCCTGCGAATTCCCATCTACAGTGCCTGTTATGCAAACCTGCTTTATGCAGACTCTGAAACTCCCTTAATGACAAATGCATCCAATAACAAAATTAAAGTGGAAAAACAAAACACACTCATATCTCAAGTCTTTTATTTTTTTCAAGTGAACTGTATGGGAGACACTGATGATCTTAAGTCATAAAGTGACTTAAGTATGTAGTCGTGTTCCACACATACCAAAACACAATGACTAACTGATATAAGGAAACAGGAATGCAAAGTAGAGCAAAAAAATCCATTTTGACATTAAAAATTCTACATTTTGTCCAAGAAATTAGCCAAGATATGAGTATGATGACAACTTTATGAGACATTTTGACTGAGTTCTTAAACCACAGATCTTTAGAATGGTAAGGCCTCTCAACATAGCTTTTTCCAGAATCTGTTAAAGTAGGAGTCCCCTGCAGTATCACTGATGGAGAAATACTGAATCTCTCCAGAACCTCTTCTATTCAAAAGGAATTCATTTTCACAGAAATCTATGCAACTGTAAATATATACTGTTTGAGCACAATTTGCATTCATTGTAATCATCTTTAAATCCCTCCCCTCAGAGCTTCGGGGAACTCAGCAGAAGAGGGAGCAAAATGCATATGAGAGCCAGAGGAATGGAAGACACCAAGAGAACAAGGCCGTCTCAATCAAGTGAGCAAAGCTCATATGAACTCACAGAGACTAAAATCACAAGCATGAGACCTACACAGGTCTGCACAGGTCTCTCCGCATACATTGTAGCTTTCAGCTTAGTATTTTTTCTGGGACTCCCAATGTGTGAATGAATGCATCTCTGATTCTTTTGCCTTCTCTTGAAGCTCTTTTTCTTCTGCTAGGTTTCCTTACCCAACTTCAATGTGAATTTTAAAATGTTTATATTTTGTTTCGCCATGTCTCGCTGCTACCTCTTAGAAGTTTGGTCTTTTCTAATGAGAGACAGAAAGAAAGTAGATCTGGATGGCAGAGGCAGTTGGGAGGAACTGGGAGAATTGGAGGGAGAAGAAATTATAATCAGGATATATTGTATGATAAAAATATTTTCAACAAAAAGGAAATTTTGTGATAAAAATGTTTCACCCATTTCCTCATTCAGTACTTTGGATCATTAGCTATTACTATTTTGCTTGTTATTTTTCATAATTATATTATTTGGGACCTAGAAAAATTATTTTGCTCCTGGTAAGGTTTATAATATACTGGCACATAAACTTCATTCATTCACAACATAGTAAATTCAGCTCATACTCACATTAGTATCTGAAATTATTGTTTATTTTTAATTTTCTATCCCAAATATTTAAGAAGAACAATTGTATCAGAAGGATAAAGAAACATTTCAAGTGGGGATAACAGTCGTTCTTTACGGTATACTTATGCTCCAGACTGCCTTAAGTAAACTATTAGTTACAACAATTAAAAATCAGGACAGGATATAATCTCTTTGTCAACATTAATGCCCAGAATATGCTTACTGATAACCTCCCAGCGATACTTGCTCTCTTCCTTCCATGCCTCATTCTCTCTAGGTGGTGCTTACCCTGGTTTTCTGTCCTTCTGCGAGCTTATCTCTTTCTGACACTTCAGTTCTTTTATGAAAGGAAAATAATTATTGTAGATTCTTTGAGTAATACTGAGTAAACTCCACTCACTCTCCAGTTCACGTCCATTCATCCATGACTTGATCTTTAACGCAAAGTATACCATTTTTCTTTATATCATCATAGTATCTTGTGCTAAGCATTCATAACTCAAAAAATTATCTATTTTACAATGTAAATTATACTTACAGCACAGCGTACTAAACACATTATCCATGGCAAAGAAAGATTAAGTACACATAGCATTATTTCATATTCAAACTAAGTGAAATGGATAAGTCTTGTCCCCAGATTATCAAAATCTGTTAATTTTACAGAATTTCATACCATCCCTTCATCATATCAGAGATAAATTTTCTTAAATTAATTTCAGTGTGACACTTCACCTGTACTTTCTCATTTCCTAAACACAATCTTGTATTAACAATATCCTTTATGTGCAAAGACAGTAAGGCTTTAAAAAAACGAATTCCATTAGTGTTGTGAACATTAATCTTCCACTGAACCTAGACATAAGAAATGAACAGGGTAAAGTTCACATTTATGACAGAAGAGGCCATGTGTTTAGACCAATGATTAATCTCAGTTAATTGAAATCCCTTCATTGATCTAATATTTAAATATTTTAAAAGGGCTACATATTAAAGAAAATTAGTCAGAAACTTGCCAAGTTCCTTGGGTATTTTGATCCCCATTTTTTCAGCTAACTTTGAATGCCTGGCAGAATCTTGAACCTGTCTACACTGAAAAAGGAAGGGGTTCTTTGAAAGGGCTGACTGAGTTTTAGTTACACTTAAGATTTTCTCTGGAAATTGGGGTTTCTTTGGCTATATCAGAAAGTCGATTCAAGGTAAAGATCCCCATAAAGGGCTAGCCAAGTAGTTAAGTTTTGCAATTATGATGACTGAGGTTCTTGGAACTTAGGAAAATTGGTGCTTGTCCCGAATTGCTGAAATTTTAGTTATTTTCGGTATCACTATTATTGTTGTCAACTACTATGGTTCTAGGAAAAAGATAGAGAAGATACTTAACTGTTTACATACTTAGGACCAGAGTGGTTGAGGAGAATAAGATCCACAGAATCAACTAAGCAAGGCTCATATTCAAACTAAGTGAAATGGATAAAGGCTTGTCCCCAGATTATCAAAATCTGTCAATTTTACAGAATTTCATACCATCCCTTCATATCAGAGATAAATTTTCTTAAATTAATTTCAGTGTGACACTTCACCTGTACTTTCTCATTTCCTAAACACAATCTTGTACTGACAATATCCTTCATGTGCAAAGACAGTACAGGCTTTAAAAAACGAATTCCATTGGCGTCGTGAACATTAATTCTCACAGAGAAAACTCAACAATCGCAGAGTCTGCATTGACTGCACTAGGTCCTCTGCATATTGGCTATTGTTGTGTAGTCTAGTGTCATTGTGGGAGATCTCAAAGTGTCTCTTACTCTTTTGCCAGCTCTTAGGACTCTTCTTTCTACCAGGTTAACTTGTTCAGTCTTGATACAAGGGTCTCTACCTAATTTTATTATAACTTGTATAATAAAAATAACTTGTTATTTAGTGAATATCCCTGGGAGACCTCCTTTTTCTGAAGGAAAACAAAAGTAGATCTGGGGAGAGGGAAGGTGTCAGGAAATTTGGAGGAGTGGAGAGAAACTTCAGTCGTGATGCAATGTATCAGAAAAGAATAAATAAATCAGTTTATAATTGTATTAACAAATACATTTTCTAGAGATGTAGCTCAGTGGCAGATTTGGAACAGCAAGAGCAACACTCTGAATTTCATACTCTTAAAAAAAAAAAATAGACCACCACATACACATTCTCAAACTCTGGCTCCTATTCATTCACAAAGTAAAGGACCACTTAGAAAGTGGTCTAAGTATACCAGTAATAAAGTCTAAGTACTATCAGAGGTATCTACATGTAATACTGACTGTAATTCAGTGATAAAAATATGAATATTATGAATAATGCTTATTTGGGACACACTGCACAGAAACTCCTCTGCGTTTTTAAAGACAAAATTCTTCTTCCTACAAGCTTAATTTTAGACAATGACTATAATAAATACACAATGACCATTGTTCTCTGTATATTAAGGAATATATAATATATTATATATTATATATATAATATATATATATTGGCTTGGTAATAGAATTACTGGTAATTTCCAAAAGGAATCTCTGGACAGGGAGACACAGACCTTTAAAGAAATTCTGGAAAGAATTTTCCAATCCCTGTGTAATATATTTGATAATTTCATTGTTGACCATCACTATTCAAAATAATTTTCATTGATACCCCAGTTCTCCAGAAATAAGCTTTGTTCAGTAGAAAGGCAGAGTGCTGAAAATTTTAAGGGATTTAGCATGTCTTACAAGGACCTGTAACCTTACAAAAAGCTACAACCTTCTTGCCCATGTGCAACGGCTGCTCTGCCTATTAATCCTCCCATTCTACTCTCTGGCAATAGTTTCCCTCCTCAGCCCTTAAGCCATTCCTAACCAATTCTAACATTGCCCTGTGAACAATCTCTTCTTGCCCTTTAGTGTGAGCTGAAAGAGAGGCCTTGCAGGTGACTGTCACCTTCTGCCTGGCCTGGACTCTTCCAAAGTAACTTAAATGTTCTTTTTGTCTTTAAATGTAGTCCTTCTAGCCCTAGCACAATGCAAATAGAGTATAGCACGTGTTTTAGTATATCTGTTATTGCTTGCCAAAAATTCATATCACAAATATTACTCTATTAAATCATCTGGTTACCTCAACCTTAACAAGTACATAGAGCAGGAAATAAAGTTTTATTAAATAAGAACTTTATGTATAAATCAGATATGATGATGAAATTAGTAGTGTTTCTGAAATAGAAATATATAATTACTCAGTGTTCTTATAGATACAAATGTCAGTTGTATGTTATGTTGTTTTAAAGCAGATCAACCTAGCAAAGTTTAAATAGTGAGGCTTTTGGTGTTTCTTATTTAAATATATTTAAATATTGAAGACCATTGGAATTCATCATGTCCATTCTTTTACACTATAAACTAAAAACGCATAATGGATTTTCCTCATTAGCAATTTAGCCAAAGTTAGATATAAATCTTGATTTTGAAAAGAAGGCATAAAAGCTTCCATAGTCAATTCACATGTAACTAGCAAGTAGGTATCTTCACATGCTAAAGTTCACCAAAAGTTTATTATGCTATAGAGGTTTTATTTTCTTCTTTTTTCCATTTTATTGGATATTTTATTTATTTACATTTCAAATATTATCTCCTTTCGTGGCTTCCACTCTGGAAACCCCCGGTTCCTATCCTCCCTCCCCCTGCTTCTATAAGGGTGTTCCCCCACCCACCCACCCACTCCCTCCTCCCTGCTCTGGCATTTCCCAACTCTGGGTCATTGAGCCTTCCCAGGATCAAGGGCCTCTTCTTCCATTGCTATCCGACAAGGCCATTTTTTGCTACATATGCGACTGGAGCCATGGGTCCCTGCATGTGTACTCTTTGGTTGGTGGTTTAGTCCCTGGGAGCTCTGGCAGGGAGGGAGCTGGTTGATTGATATTGTTGTTCTTCCTATGGGTTGCAAACCCCTTCAGCTCCTTCAGTCCTTTCTCTAATTCCTCCCTTGGGGACCCGTGATCAGTCCAATGGTTGGCTGCAAGCATCCACCTCTGTATTTGTCAGACTCCAGCAGAGCCTCTCAGGAGACAGCTATATCAGGATCCTGTCAGTACACACTTCTTGGCATCTGCAATAGTGTCTGGGTTTGGTGTCTGTACATGAAATGGATCCCCAGGTGGGGCAGTCTCTGGATGGCCTTTCCTTCAGTCAGTGCTCCACACTTTGTTTCCATATTTCCTCCCTTGAGTATTTTATTCTCCCTTCTAAGAAGGACTGAAGCATCCACAATTTGATCTTCTTTCTTGAGCTTCATGTGGTCTGTGTATTGAGGTCTTTATTTTCATTGCATTTATATGACTATACGTCAGATCAAGTTATTGCATTATCAGTAAAGAATCTTTAAGTAAAGCGCAATAAAGTGAAAACGTATAATAGGATTTTTGTTCAATGATTTCCAATCCTTGGTATCTTCTGGAAATAAATCTAATCAGTTAAAATAGAGTTTGCATCCTGAAAAGATATATTTTTTGCATCCAACTGACCCAGGAGAGCATTTTCAAAGGAAAATAATCTACAGTTAAATATTTACAATTCAATGATATTGTTTTGATATTTAGTATAATTCAGAAATGTGCAGAAATAGGCTTATACTATAACAAATTGTACTAGAAGGCATCTCACTAATCATATTTTTATCACACACAGTGGACGCTCACAATTAAGAGCAACAGAATAAATAAACTGAAAGTGCAGACTTCTGAGCGATCATAGATTTTGCCTCTGTGTGAAACTAATGAGGAAGTCATCTTCCAGGTGTAACTCAGCAGGGATCTAAGTCAGTCAACAAGATAAAGTCTCAGTGGCTCAAGCAATCAAAATGGTAGTGGATGTTGCCTCTCAATAAGGTAAGAATTGATGCCTTTGCCACATTGTACAGTTCACCATAAAACATATTTCATTGTAGAAATATTTATACTCTCTATTTTATTCCTCAGACAAAATCTGTGAATAATAATACCAGTTTGCCTCACACTAGCAGTTATTGTACTACCCAATATTAAAAAAATTATACGAGGATACAAATTTAAAGAATATATGAACTCCATATTCTCTCTCTCTCTCTCTCTCTCTCTCTCTCTCTCTCTCTCTCTCTCTCTCTTTCTCTCACACTCACACTCACACACACACACACACACTCACACACACATGCTCACCTACACACTCAAACACATGTATACACACATGCAAACACACACACACATGCACAGGGACACATACATAAACACACACACACACACATACATACACACCCACAAACAAACAGGATCCTCTACATCTCAAGTTTAAGTCAGTTGTGAGGCATGTAACATGAGTTCTGAGTTTTGGAATCAGAACTCAGGTCTTCCCTGCATTTCTTGATGTCTTTATAAACAGACTGCACTTTTGTGGACTAGGTCAGAAATGCAAAGCTGGGAGACAGTTAAAATCACATGTGACATGATGTAGAAGACACAAGTTCTTAGGGAAAAATTAGCCATTGTGTTTGTAATGTGTTCCAAATTACAGCCCATGGTAAAATAGCTATTTTGAAACTAAATTTAAAAAATGTTTAGAACATATATTAAGAAAACTAGACAATGCACTTAGAGGGTAGCAGGGAATACTATTTTTGTAAGTTATTGAGGTGCACAGAACCATGGTTAAGAACAATGACAGGGTCCAAAGCTTAAGGGGATTAAGAGTACTGATTGGAAAACAGTGTGGCCACACACCTTTCTCAGCAGCTGCGGGTCATAGATTCAATATACTATAATAAGACGCCTTAGAGACCACATACATATGCTCATAGATGTAAAGACAAGAAAATAAGTGCACAGAACTGCCAGGAAATCAGTTTCTTTAAAAAATGGAAGCAAACCTGTGGGGCATTCATCTCAATGACTTTCCTGAACACGACTTGTGATTCATAAATGTGCTCCATTCAAGTGCTATTACTGTTCTTCATTAAAACTGGTTAAGGATAAAATATATATCTAATTTTAAATTATATAAAATCCATGAAGATTAGGAAAATCAATAAAATATGCCCCTAAAATATAGATTAGTGGTCGTCACGCCTGGTATAAGCAAGTGGACTAAATTGTGCTTCCAAAGTAAATGTCCATGGCTGCCACATATCATTCTGGTTCTGGAAGGATTTGGCAGAGATAGCCCCCTCACATGGAGCAGTCTCGGTAGAACAGCTAGCCATATTGTTGACTTCTTGTTTGAATGAGAGATGCAACCTCACTGAATAAGGTGGTTATGTGATTGGGAAAGATTCTCGACATCAAACTCTTCAGGTATCTACATCCATGCACATGAGTGTACCTCTATATACACAGAAGCCCAAATAGACATGGATTATCACCATCATGCATAGACATGCACACCACACACATACGTGCACATGAAAAAATAAGTATATGAAAACCATGTCTAGCTATTATTTATCTGCCAGATGCTATTTTAATTGGAAATCTTCTGTTAAAAAAAAAAAAGCTACCATTAACTGACTAAGATCACTTCTAACAAGAGAAATAAAAATACAGTGACTTGAATAAGAATCAGGTTTTTCTATTTTAGATGTACTAGTCAGGTGGAAAAAGAGAGTTATTCCATAAAATTATGTGTGCATACTCAGAGTGTGCTTAATTTAGGATTTACCTTTATTTGAATGAGAGAAGTTAGTTTTTCTAGACTCTGCACATGTTCAGTCCCACCAGAAAAGATCAAGAGCAAAAGGGAGCAAAGAGAATCTACAAAAGACTGAGACCACTACATGATAACAAGAAGCACACATGCTTGACCATAATTTATATCACATGGCTTTTGTCTGTCTCCAAGGAGATTATAGTATTATCAAAAGAGTATAAGATTGAATGTATACTAGATTCAATTCAGAATCAAACTTACAGATCTTGATTAATTGCCTAGGGACTAATCTACTAAATAATAAATATGGAATAAAAAAACAATTTCTATCTAATTTAATAGATGAAAGACTATGCATAGTACCAATCTATAAAGTAAATATTGGTAATCTCACTGATATATGCATATTTATAATTGAAGAATCAATGATATTCAGATGTAAGCCTCTCCTATATGATTGACAATCCATTATGTTTTATATTATGTATATTATTTTTGAAAACACACACACATATAGCTATAGATATGTCATTCACCTTCTTTATTGAGAGTTTCACTCTCCAGTAAAATTCCTATCTGCATGAGGAGGAATATCATATCTTCAAATAGATTCTTCTTTTGTGATTTTCTCTGGGAGAAAATTTAATTTGACTGATGCTATTTTAGCTTACAATAGCTTTTCTAGTAAAATGTACCGCTATAAATCAGAAGATCACACATATTGACAGTAGGCTCTGAAACTTGTCTCCTGAAGCTCAACAGGCAAATGTTGAGTCTGCTTTTGATGAGAATCGGTATGCAAATCAGATAATTTATATGTAATAACATAGTCTCATTCTAGGTCAGTTCCTATAGAAGTGCATATCAAAATAAAAGCTCTTCTTGAATTCAACTAAATTCAAGTCTCAGCAGATAGGTAAGGATCAAACAAAGAGGACCAAGATCAAATTGAGAATAAAGCAATCTTGCAAGTCCCTTGAGCTTTCACTACAAGTGCTGGCAATCAGGGAAGCTTCTCTGTGCCAGAGTCACAGAGGATAAAGTGACAGATGAGTCTTCCATGTTCCATCACGGATTCTTTCATAACAACTAAAATGTACTTGAATCATTTCAGGTACCTTACTGGTGCTGGAAGAAGCTGGAGTTTCGTTCAAGCCACTTTAGCAGTCATTTGGCTACATCACAGGTCAGTGTATATTGTAAGCTGCAATGAACCTTCCTGAGACTGTCAATCTCCCTGTGAGAATCTATCAACTACCTGCATGGTTCATAGGACTCAAATAATAATAATAATAATTCTTCATCTCACATACCAAGTAAACTCAGCGTCCAAATGCATTCGTTTGCCCTTCCACATGCACACCAACAAGAGCATATGAGTGTGCACAGAGTTTGTAATAAATGATACAGAGGTTTATTTACACAGTTGTCTTGTTTTCCCTTTCTCTCTTTGAAATTATTTCCTGTGCTCTGTGAATTTCTTTAGTCCAGATTCTTGAATTTGTAATCAGCAAAAGATGGAAGCCACCTCTGGCATTTGGTTTCCATTTTTAGCTACATTTATCCTACGAACTTATACTAAAATGTTATGTGTATAATCAATATTGTGGATGGGTGTTTTTCCTCAGAAAGTCTCTCATGTTTCACACTGCCATAGAAATTGTTATTTATACTGATAAATTTGTTTGTGGATATTTTATTTCCTGTATTTCAAAATATAAATAGATAATGACTTATAATTATGATCATTGTAAACCCACACTGAGATGGCATGGATAGAAATTTAACAATGTTGATATATTGATCCTGGGAAATGTATAGTCTCCTGAACTAAAAAGTTTTCCTCTATGTACTAATGTTCCAATGCTTAGTTTCTACTGCATACTGTTAAATGAGCTCCTCACTGAGATGATCATTACCTCAACATATTTTCAGACAACTACTGCATGCCCAAATACATTGGCACTGAGAACGCAAAGGGTTATATTCTTATAGTCAAGAAATTAATATTCATGAAATATGTAGATGTATATAAATTATAAATTTTATTATGTCTAACTGCAAAACTACAGACAGTATTGAGAGGTCAATGTATTATAAAGATTTAATCGGTTACTAAAGATGGGTCACAGGAAGTGTGTGAGACCCTAAAGATTCCAAGGATGTAATGTGCAAGGGTTTGAGTCTGACGAAGGAGAAAGGACTAGACCCTCCAGATAAAGAATAACAAACTCTCTTTATGCTTACCCTGCAAATGCTGCGTACTAAGTTCTTGAGCTAATTAAATGAAAAAAGTATTTCAGCTTGAACTATTTGCAATGCTTTAGGATGCTTCAGTAAATGTCAATGTGAGAAGTATTTAAAAATCTTTAAGTAATTTTTTTGATGACACAAAAAATAGTTGGGTAAATGGTATACTGCCTACCCTCTCTACACCTAGGCAAAGGGACTAAAGTAAGTTTGGGGCAATGTAGTAACATAGAAGTATCAGGAGTAAATCCACAAAGAGCCTTCAAAAATTATACAACATCGAAACAATTCTTCCCGATGCCTTATGCACAGGAGAGATGATACAAATGTATAGTTCTGCATGAGTCCACTAATCATGTTGGACTTTTTGTTCTCCTCACCCTCTTCACACTGCTTTCTATTTCATTTCTCTGCTCAGAAACTACTGGTGACTTAACATTTACTGTATATATTTCTATTCTATTTAAAATGTAAAATGTTTCCTACCTTCAAAGTAAAATTTTAAACCTTATGACCTTCAAAGGATGTTTGATTCAGCATTCTTTGTGTGTTTCCTGTGCCTCTCATTACTGAAGTATTACTGGATTATATGGACCATAACAAAAGTGAAGAATGTTTCTTCATCAGGATTTTTGTTTATATCACTTCTCTTACCTAGCAGCTAACTATCCTGTGACATTTACATTAATGCTATATTTTAAAACTCATAATACAACCACTGATCATCCTGAATAAAATTCATCATATATCTTCCCTCTATTTAATTTAGTTCTCTAACTCTTCATTGTAACTACTACTCGTTCAAAAATACACCTGATGCACATATATGTATATGTACATGCATACGTGCATGCGTGCGTGCACACACACACATTTCATTTTATGTTTCATGACAGGCAAGCCACATATATGTTTTTATTAATTGTATTTGATCTTTGACAATTTCACATATGTTTTTAGTGTATTTTGATGACCCTTTCACTAATCGCTCTTTGCTGAGAAAGAAATTAGGGAAATGACACCCTTCACAATTGTCACAAACAATATAAAGTATCTTGGTGTGACTCTAACCAAGCAAGTGAAAGATCTGTACGACAAGGACTTCAAGTCTCTGAAGAAAGAAATCGAAGAAGACCTCAGAAGGTGGAAAGATCTGCCATGCTCATAGATCGGAAGGATTAATATAGTAAAAATGGCCATCCTGCCAAAAGCAATCTACAAATTCAATGCAATCCCATCAAAATTCCAACTCAATTCTTTATAGACGTAGATAGAGTAATTCTCAAATTCATTTGGAACAACAAAAAACCCAGGATAGCAAAAGCTATCCTTAACAACAAAAGAATTTCTGGGGGAATAAGCATCCCTGATCTCAAGCTGTACTACAGAGCAGTAGTGATAAAAACTGCATGGTATTGGTACAGTGACAGGCAGGTAGATCAATGGAATAGAATTGAAGACCCAGAAATGAACCCACAGACATATGGTCACTTGATTTTCAACAAAGGAGCTAAAACCACTCAGTGGAAAAAAGACAGCATTTTCAACAAATGGCTGGTTCAACTGGCAGTCTACATGTAGAAGAATGCAAATTGATCCATTCTTATCTCCTTGTACAAAGCTCAAGTCCAAGTGGATCAAGGACTTCCACATAAAACCAGTTACACTGAATCTAATAGAAGAGAAGTGGGGAAAACTCTCGATCACCTGGGTACGGGAGGAAAGTTCCTGAACAGAACACCAGAGGCTTATGCTCTAAGATCAAGAATAGACAAATGGGACCTCATGAAATTGCAAAGCTTCTGTAAGGGAAAGGACACTGTCAATAGGACAAAACGGCAACCAACAGATTGGGAAAAGATCTTAACCAATCCTATGTCTGATAGAGGGCTAATATCCAATATATACAAAGAACTCAAGAAGTTAGACTCCAAAAAACCAAATAACCCCATCA
>CM052700.1:75756785-75867730 GCA_028551405.1 Uromys caudimaculatus
AAAATGGACATAATACTACCTGAGGACCCAGCTATACCTCTCCTGGGCATATACCCAGAAGATGCTACAACATGTAATAAAGACACATGCTCCACTATGTTCATAGCAGCTATATTTATAATAGCCAGAAGCTGGAAACAACCCAGATGTCCCACATCAGAGGAATAGATACAGAAAATGTGGTACATCTATTCAATGGAGTACTACTCAGCTATTAAAAACAATGACTTAATGAAATTTGCAGGCAAATGGATGGAACTTGAAAATATCATCCTGAGCGAGGTAACTCAGTCACAAAAGAAGGAACATGGTATGTACTCACTGATAAGCGGATATTAGCCCAAAAGTTCAGAATGCCCAAGTTTCACTTAACAGTAACCGCTGGACTGAAAGTGAGGTCCCAGAAGGAGGAGTTGGAGAAAGGTCTGAAGGAGCTGAGGGAATTTGCAGCCCCATGGAGGGAGCAAAAGTGTCAATGGGCCTGACCCTCCCCCCCGGTCTTCCTGGAGTTTGGACCACCAACCAAAGAATACACATGTATGGACCCATGGTTTGAACCACATATGTGGCAGAAGATGACCTCGATGGCTATCAGGGAGAGAGGAGAGGCCCTTGGGCCTGAGGGTGTTAGAGGCCCCAGTAAAGGGGAATGTCAAGGTGGGAATATGGGGATGGGTGGGTGGGAGGTGGAATTCCCTCATAGAGGCGGGGATGGGGAGGGGATAGGGGGTTTTCAAAGAGGAGACCTAGAAAAGGGGAAACAATGGAAATGTAAACAAAGTATCAAAAATAAATAAAAGGAAAAAAATTTAAAAATATAAACTGAGTCCCTGAAGTGATGAACAAAAATGTTATAGACCCAACCCAAGGCTTCTCAGAAAAACAAATTTTAAGTAGAGAAATATGCTGTGTCCTGTAACTATTGATGACATCCCTTTAGAACACAAACTGTTCATATATAAATTATACTGGACAAAGATAAACAAATAACCGAGATCAAGTTTTATAAACCAGTTTTCTAATATCAGAGTAAGATTTTTCCTTTTTTAAGCAAGAATACTGACTTAAGAGAAAGTGAAAGATGAACAGGTTCCATTTTACTTAAAATTCTTCTTGCTTAAATCTACATATGAGGCATTACAGTCTTATCTATATTTTTCTACTCTCAGCTTGACCAGTACTGAATAAAAATAAGCAATGATATAACAACATTTCTTATGTAGAAATCCTATTTTTAACTTTATTTTTTTAAGTAAAGGTCACATATCTGTTATTTTTTTGCTTTTAATAACAAGATAGGCTAGGGAGGTTTGTGATTTCAGTTCCATGTTGTATTTGATCTCACATTGCCCTGTATACTCTTGATAGAGAGAGGAGAGTGAGGAACAAGAGGAGAGGAGCCAGGCCATTCACAACTCATATTCTGCCCTGATGAGCCCTGTCACTCTATGAGCACACATGCATCCAAGAAGATTCCCTTACACCCCAAGCACTACAGATGACAAGCAGAGTTAAAAAGGTGAAGTCTGAAAAGCTCTATACTCTGTAGTTTGGTGGCATTTCATCATGCAGATTTGGATAATTTTGACTATAAAAACCTTTAAGGTCCCAGTGGGCATCACATGTGGATTGTTTAACATCTCCATGAATCCTGTACTCTAGAAATCTCAATTCCTATTTAGTAGACTGAACTGTGCTGTGACAAAACCAGCACACAGATCAGGAAAGATTGTATCTCAAATACACACTGATTTAAACATCTAAAACAAATATATGTGATATATTACAGTAATACATTGCCTCTCTAGTGACTGTTTGTCACAACTGAACTTGATCATCTAGAATGTCATGATCAGGTGAACTCATAGATAATTGTAAATACTAGAAACAAATTAATCACAAAATATTCCTTTTGTAAGAGTAGCATGGTTTCCTGTTAAAAGCTGGCACACTCCCATGCCTGTGCTAGTTTCCCACAGTTCTTCCTGACTGCCACAGGTTCAGGTCTCTTCAGAATGGCTTTTGAACTTAGAAAGGAAGGCAAGGATCTTTTAGGGTGTCCTCTCACAGGCCATGTGATGCCAAGCCAAGGCTGATGAAGAAAGAAGGGGCTGCCAGAAATGTGACTAGGCTGTCACAGGAACACAGGATCCTTACCAACCCAGAAGTATGCTGAGACTGGAAAGGGGGTGATTGTTTTTGAGGTGAAAGATACTGTTTTAAATTCTCAAATGACAATTAATGGGAGATCTCGTGTCCAGCAAAAACTAGATATCATTCAGTGGTGTCATCTTCTTTCATTGCATTACAGGTTGAAATATTTTAGCAAACGTTCTCAATACCTAGGGAAAGAGACTCTGGTTTTGTATTGCAAGGCTGGGTGGCATGAAGTACCAGTAACCACATACTGTCTTCTTCGAAGGACTTCTTTAACAGTTGCAAAAAGAAGCCACTATTTGGCTCACTGGAGCCTAACTTCTTGATTTCTTTGTATATGTTGGATATTAGCCTTCTATCGGACGTAGGATTGGTAAAGATGTTTTCCCAATCTGTTGGTTGCCGTTTTATCCTATTGACAGTGTCCTTTGCCTTACAGAAGCTTTGCAATTTCATGAGGTCCCATTTCAGTCACAAAAGAATGAACATGGTATGTACTCACTGATAAGTGGATATTAGCCGAAACGTTTGGAATACCCAAGTTTCACTTTACAGTAACTGCTAGACTGAGAGTGAGGTCCCAGATGGAGGAGTTGGAGAAGGGAATGAAGGATCTGAGGGAGTCTGCAGCCCCATGGAGGGAGCAACAGTGTGAACTGGCCTGACCGCTCGGTCCACATAGAGGCTGGACCACCAACCAAAGAATACACATGGAGGAACCCATGGTTCAGACCACATATGTGGCAGAGGAGGGCCTTGTTGGCCATCAGGGGAGGAGAGGCCCCAGTAAAGGGGAATGTCAAGGTGGGAATATGGGAGGGGGTGGGCGGGTAGGTGGGAGGTGGAATTCCCACATAGAGGTGGGGGAAGGGGAGGGGATAGGTGGTTTCCAAAGAGGAGACCTAGAAAGGGGGAAACATTGGGAATGTAAATAAAGTATAAAAAATAAAATTAAAAAAAAAAAGAAGCCACTATTAACTAAAAATATTTTCCTCTCTCTGAACTTGGTCACACATTCAATGCACTGTATATATGTAATATACTTACTATTATCGTCTGGGTTAGTGACTATAGGCAGAGAGTGGTAAAGGAAGAAAACCAGGTATTTACAGAGTAGGAAGCACATCAATGACTTTGAAACTGTGTTGGATAATTTAATATTAACATGGCACAAAGTATATTAATCTGAAAGGAGGGAACTTCAATTAAAAATATATTCCATTTGGCAAAATACATTTAGCTGTAGACCATTTTCTTATTAAAAGATTGGGTGGGGAGGACCCAGCCCATTTTAGGAGGTGGCATCTCTGGGTTGGTTGTCCTGTTCTATAAGAAAACAGTCTGAATAAGCCGTGGGGAGAAAGTCAATAAGAAGAATCTCTCATGGCCTTTGCATCAGTTTTTGCCTCTATATTCCTCCTTGTTTGACCTGACTTCTTTTTTTAAATTAAATTTATTTATTTATTCACTTTATATCTTGACATCACCCCCCCTTGCCAGTACCCACCTCATTCCACTCTCCTCTTCTCCTTTGCGAAGGGGGGGCTCTCCTCTGGCTATTAGTTCCCATCACTTCCCTCCCCCAGTCCCTCACATCAAGTCACAGCAGAACTACAAGCAGTCTCTCCTACTGAGGCCAGACAAGGCAGACCATTAAGGGGTTGGGATCCCAAGGAAGCCAGGCAACAGACTCAAAGACTGCCCCTGCTCCATTTGTTGGGGGACTTGCATGAAGACCAAGATCTGCTACAAATATGCAGGGGCTCCATGTCCAGCCCATGCTCAGTCTTTGGTTGGTGACTCACTCTCTGGGAGCTCCCAAGGGTCCAGGTTAGTTGACTGTCTTCCAGTAGAATTCCTGTTCTCTGATGATGAGCAATTGTAAGGGAATGTAAGCCAAAGAAACCATTTCCTCCCCACAAATTCACAGCAATAGTAACTCTGACTAAGAAACATTTAAAATATTCCCTTCTATGAGAGTTAAGTTTATAAAGAGAGGTTTTTAGGAGTTTGGGAAGATAGCTCAGTCAGTAAAGTACATGCCACAAAAACATAAAGACCTGAGTTGGGATGTGTAACAACTATATAAAAAGCCAACCCAGTGGCACCTGCCTGTAATCTTGATGCTGCCTAGGCAATGGAAATAGAGCTCCTTGGATTTTCTGGTCAGCAAGTCTTTCTTCTTCAATGAGCTCCTGATTCGGTGGAAGACCTCTCTCAAAACCATGTGGCTTGTAATTAAAAAGATACCCAAGTGTCAATCCTCAGCCTCCACATGCACACACATGCACAAAGGTGCTTATACACATAAAAATGAATGGATATTAAAATAGATAATAAAACACATGTATGAATTGAAGAATAAGTAGAAATAGACATTTTGAATGGGCTTGTGAAGGAATACATATTCATGATATAAAGAATATCTTCTTTAAATGATGGTAGTAAAAAACAGGCCTGAAAGAGCACAAGGAAAAGGCAAATTAATAGGCTATAGACTGAATTAAAAAAGTATAGCGAGATAGTGCCAAAAAGAAATATTGGTACAAAATTGAGCACTCAACCTTCATTAGAGACCTTCTGCTATGCACTGAGAGCCTCACTGGCTGCTTATCAATGGATAGAAGATGTGACAATTGAAGTTAAGTCCTTCTGTCTTCCTGGCATACACTACTGACCTTTCCCTTAATTATACTTCCCTACCTTTGGAACTGCATCTCTTGAATAAGCATTCTAAACATCCATTTTATCTCTCTTTGTAGTAGACTCATTGACTGGAAGCCATTTAAAAGAACCATATTTTTTTTTAAGTTGAAAGCTCTTTGAACTTGTTTCTAAAGAATCTCTTTACCCTAAGCATACCAGGCTTCTCATAGAGTGGAGATTTTATATCAAATAGTCTCACTTTTTGTGCACTTGACACAAAGGTTTTAAAATAATATGCTAAGATTCACACGTGTTCTAAGTATAGGGCACTCCTTGCATTTATATAGGTTAAGTCTTTTGTATGGATCCAATGGATACTGAAAGAGAAGCTACTGTTACTGAAACACAGTTGGGGAGTGAACACCCATAGCCTTGTACACATTCTTATTTTGTATGGATATGGGACTACACAGCTGACCTTCTTCTTGATATGTTAGATCATTCTCCTGGCATCAAGGCTTGGAAAATAGCAAAGGATTTGTCTTCATCATTGTCAGAGTGATTTATTATTCTAATGTTTCTAGATAAAGAAAAGAAAAATAAAACTAGCTACCTGTCAGAAAGCTACCTGTTAGCCAGCCATTGAGCTCAGAGTTGAACTCAAGCCATTGCTGCTGAAGAGATCTTCCCATTGTGTACAAAGAGATTGTAGCACAGTAGTAGAACTTATCCTGAGATCATGCCTAACAGTTCAAAAGGTTTCACTTTCTCTTGTCGGGCTATTATCATATAAAAACAAGATCTAAAATGCAGTGTCCAGCGTACTCATGGGGGTTCACATAGCTGAGCATCGTCATAACTAGAAAATATTAAGGGCAAGTTCTGGAGAAACCTACACCTCACTGTCACTATTGCTCCTCTTTACACCCTGAGATAATTTGATAAGTGTCTTACATTATGATTCTTACCTCCCCATTGTGATTTATATACTTTAAAAATGACTGCATCAAAAAAGGCAAACAAAGTTTTTGAATTCAAGACTTCCCATCCTACATGGCTCTTCCCATCAAATTTAACAAGTTCCTGTGTGCACCTCTGTTGCTTCCTACCCAGAGGCACATCTATAAAGGAAATCTGAGTACTGACTCAATCTGTTTGAATCACCTATCTCGCCACAACCCCTACCTCTATCTTTTTCATACTCCTCTTATTGGGTATTATTAGTTCCTCTACCCAAGTTGACTGCACGTAAAATCAGTCAATTATATTTTCTTACATGCTTTAGTTAAACCATTGCTTCCCCTGTAGACCATGATCTAGTTGATACTCTCTTCATAGAAGCATGGGCACTGACTGTGGGAATTAGGGCTTCTTTTTACCCTCCCTCAGTAGATAGTCACTGTTCGTGACAATTTTCTAGCTGACTCTCTCTTCAGAAGACAGGAATGTGAGTGGCCCTTTGTATGAGTCTACGGCCCTTCAACTTTCTGTACCACACACTTTTCAAAGACAACCCTATCTTCTCTCATGGCTTTCAGCATAATTATACGTTGAACAGTTTTACTTTTATATAGTCCAAAAAGATTTATTCTGTGTGCTATATCTCTTCTTTTCTCCCCCTCCCCCTATCTTTTTATCTACTAGTTTTTAAAAATTTCTTCCTTTTTATTATTAGATTTTCAGTGAAAAGTGCTCTCGAACATCTGAGATATCTCTTAACATTCACAAATATTTCATCAAGAAGTCCATCCCAAATAATTGCTTCTTTTTAATTTTCTCAAGCATTACAGCAAACAATCTTCCTTTTACCCACAATCAACACAGTTTTTCAAACAGCTAACAAAACATACTCTCCAGGGATCTTGGTAAAACCCACACCTTCCACAAGATTGTTTGGTTTGTTGTTTTCTTCCTGGAAACCTAAGTCATTCTATAGAGATGTCAGCCTGAGTTCCCGCATGGACTTACGTTCAGAATCGAATGCATCATTTTTCTATGTGTGCATGTGTGAGTGCGTGTGCGTGTGCGTGTGTGTGTGTATGAGTGTGTATACAAGATAAAGATGTGGACATTAGAAGACAACTTTAAGGAATCAGTCTTTCCTTTTATTTTGTGGATTATAGGGATCAAACTCAATTTGTTATTCTTCAAAACAAGAGCCTTCATCCCTTTAGCCATTTCAAGGGACCTTCTGCACATTTTCTTAATGCGGCCTGTACTGCAATCCCACTGAAATGCTGCATGATAGGCTTTCTTACTATCCTTGTTTTTATTTGAATATTACCATAAACATCATTTTTATGCAACTCAAAACAGTGTAGCTTTTGCAGGCAGCATTTATGCAGATAGATAAATAATATCTAGATAAACAGATAAAGTAGTACTTACTACATATAAGTAGTATTTACAAAATATAAAACTGTCTTCACTAATTGCTTCTATTTTCATAATTACAAGTGTAGCTTCTTGGGGCTTTATCTGCCTGACTCTTTGCTGCATGTTCCATGATCATGTTCTCAGTGCTTAGAGAACAGCCTGCCATGAAAATGAATGCTTCCTTTATCTTAGAATTGCATAGTAGACACATTAAATATCTCAAAATGCAAGAAATAAAGTTCAACATTAATGTTTGTTTTCTCCTCTGAAGCTCAACTAAGAACTAAAATGCTGTTGACGATACCTAGAATCTGAGACCAGAATGTTGAGAGGGGCCAGTGCCAAGGGCTGCTAACCATGGCAGGCTCTGCTTGTGGCCCATGCCCTAGCCTTAGGTAACAAAAGGTCTCCTGCTTTCTAGTATGAAGTCAATATCAAGTGAAAGAAAGAGAATGGGAAATGAACAAAACCACAATTATGAGAAATACAAAACCACTGAGGTAGACAGGAAGAGAAAATTGTTTTTATTTATTTACAATTCTTTCACCTTGATATTGAATGCCAAAGAAAATGACTTTTACAATTGTAAGTTCGATGTAGCACTTAGAGCTAAAGAAATTCTATGTTAAAAAAAATCTAAAAAGGAACACAATATTTAGCTTATCTAACTAAATCTAGGAAATTACTACCTATTCTTAAATAGTCCTTTCAAATCTAGATATTAAAATAGTATTGAAAAATATACTGATTCAAGCAAGGCACTCAAGTGTATTCAGTTTTTATGAATTAATTCTCTGTGACCTTTACAAAGTGATAAAATTACAATATTGCATTTAACACCACCACAACAGAAGTGCTTGCTAACATAAATATTGCTACCGTCTTACAAAAAGAAAATGTGAGGTCCAAAGAATCTAATAGAGCTTACTTTCTCCTCCTACCCTTTTCCTTATAGGGAATTCTGAGTCTTCTCCTAATCCATTATCAATCTGGTTCCTTTTGTTTTTCTTTTTATTGATAATAGATCCTCATCTCATACAATATATCATGATCATAGTTTCCCTTCCTTCCATCCCTCCCCACATCCTCTTCTCTCTGGATCCTCTCCCCTTCTTTCTCTCATTTAAAACAGAACAATCTTTTAAGAAATAAAAACCAAATATGATAAAACATCACAAGATGAAGCAAAAAGCTTCATATAGACATTGGACATGGCAAACCAACAGAAGGAAGAGTTCCAGGAGTAGGCAAAAGAGTCAGAGACCCACTATTTCTCACAGCCAAGAGTTCCAATAAAATAGTAAACTCATAACTATAATATATACAGAGAGGACACAATATAGACCTAGGATAAAGGCAAACAGACTGGAAAAAATGTGTATAGCAGAATAATATTAGGAGTCAATTTATTACTTTTGTTTGCTTGTTTTTAACAGTCTTTTGCCTTTATCCTAGGTCTTTGGGCTATGTAATTTTGGTTCTAGGTTACTCAAGCAATATTGGTAATGGGCTTGTTCTCATGAAGTGGGGCTTACGTCCAATTAAACAATGGTTGGCTAATATCATAATTTCTGTGTCACCCTTCTGTATCCAAGTATATTTTACAGGTAACACCACTGTTTCTGGGTCAAAGACTTGTGGTTGAGTTGGTGTCAGTATTCCTCTGTCAGTAGCTTGTGGAGAGTACCTTCTAGAACCAAAGACACTAGATTGTTGGATGGAAAGCTCCATGTAGGCACCACCATGACTTCTCCCTGCACAGTGAGCATTGTGGATATTGTCCTTGGCAATGGGGTCCCACTGTCAATTTGTAAAGAGCGATCTTTTGTCATAGGAGCAGCCTGAGTTTGTTTGGGGATTTCCATGAGACCCCCTTGGCCAACAACTCAATTTAATGCAACTCAGACACACAGCTGGAATCTGTGCCTGGCTACAGGAGATGATCAACTGAAACTTCATATTCTTCATTACTATGAACCCTCATTAAGAGGGTTCATAATTTCCAAGAAGTTTCTGTTACACTAGCTTTCTACACCACAACCCCAAATGCCTCCAGTTCTAGCCATCTCTCCCTGTATTTTCTGCCTCCAAGCTTCTGGTTTTATCTCTCTCTCTCTCTCATCCCTAACTACCCACAGTACACCAGAAAAACTATTCCATTTTCTCTTCCCAAGGAGATTCATGTGTCTCCTCTAGACCACTCTTTCACTAACTACTCAGAATTTACAGATTGTACTTGGTTATCATATACTTAATGGGTAATACTCACTTATCAGTGAAGATATAGCATATTTGTCTTTTTGGGTCTGGGTTACCTCACTCAGGATGATAATTTTTTCTAGTTTCATCCATTTGCCTGTAACTTTTCTTTATGGCATTTTAACAAAACAGGTTAGTAGTACTCCATTGTGTAAATGTACTACATTTTGCTTATCCATTATTTAGATGAGGGTCATTAAGATGGTTTGCAATTTCTGGCTATTGTGAATAAAACTGAAATGAATATGGTTCAGCAAATGGCTTTTTGGGTTAGCAGCAAGAATCCTTTGAGTATATGCCTGAGAGTGGTATAGCTGGATCTTGAGGCAGATTGATTCCCAATTATCTGAAGAACTGCCATATTAATTTCTAAAAGATTGCATTCCCACCAGCAATGGAAGAGTGCTCCCCTTGCTCCACATCATCTGCAACATGAGTTAGCATTTGTGGTTTTGAGCTTAGCCATCCTGACAGGTGAAAAGTGGAATCTCAAAGTAGTTTTGATTTGCATTCACTGATTGCTAAGGATATTGAACATTTCTTTAAGTGTTTCCCAGCCCTTTGAGATTTCTCTTTGATTATTGTCTGCTTAGATATGTACCCCAAGTTTTAAACTGAATTTTTTTTCATATATCATTCCTTGAATTCTTTATATATTTTGGATATTAGCCCTCTGTAGAATGTGGAGTTGGTAAAAATATAGTCTCATTCTCTAGGCTGCCACTTTGTTTTGGTGTCCTTTGATTATCAGTACCTTTTCAATTTCATGAGGTGAGGTCTCCTTTATTAATTTTTTCAGAAATTCTTCTACTGTGCCAATGTGTTCCAAGCTACTCACCACATTCTCTTCTCTCAGCTTAATTGTATCTGTTTATTTTGTTGTGGGGGTGGTATTTGATCCAGTTGGACTTAAATTTTCTGTAGGGTAATAAATATTTATCTATTCATATTCTTCTATATGCATATGTGTTTAATAAGCACCATTTGTTGAAGATGCTGTATTTTTTTCAGTTGTGTATTTCTGGCCTCTTTATAAAATATGTGTTTGAGTTTATTATATCTTGGTTTTAAATAAGATTTCATTGATCACTGTCTATGTAAAATTGATTTCTGAACTACTCTCTGGAGGAAAATGAATCAGCTATCATGCCCTTCGTATTTCCAATCTAGGAATGCTGGCTATATTAGTTTTTTGACATATACATTTTAATCATTTTTTTAAAAAAATATTAAATGTTTCCTAGTATATTAAGGAGATCACATATTCATTTTATTCACTTTTGAATATTGGCCTTACAATGTTATTATTATTATTATTATTATCATCATCATCATCATCATCATTATCAGTGAAAATAAAATTCCACAAGTTGCCTTTTATTTTTCAGTACCTAGTTTAAGTCTGCAGAAGTGTTACTTAATAATGAAAATAGTTAATTTATTTCACTACAGACCAATTTTGAACCTTAGTAATGTGATGTCGTCAAAGGCAGGTTGATTGCCTAGCATACTTAGGGCCCTTGGTTCCACCTACCTGACTGTAAAATCAACCCACAAAGGAAGATTTCTACAATGCTACCACAACAGTCATTATCACAGTCTTACTCTTATTGAAGTCTAAGCCTTTTGTTTCTCATACATTTGTTTTTCTCAGAAATTTTCAGAAGCAGCATTTTTATTCTTCCTAAACAATGAGAGCAAGTAACTTCTTGAGGCCATCTTCAGAAGTCACAGCTTCCAGATTATTTATCATTTTTAGTTATCATCACTAAGTCTTACATCTGTCTGTCCCATTAATGCTCAAGTGTGGACACTACATTGGGCACTCATTTTCCTTCCTGCCATGGTTTCAACTAGTAAAGTCATTGAACTGCGAGGAAATGCAATACTTCTTTTTATCTTGTTTTGTTTTAGGGAGTATACACACTGATGCACCAAAATAGTTGCATGAAAATGGGTTTTGAGGAAAATCAACCTTACCCATGAACAGTCTCTACTTTGATATCAATCTAGTTTCTGTCTATAAAGCTATTCATTATGATTGAAATTTGAAAAAAGTACTATTCGTTGTGTGATGTTTGTCTAATAATGAGCTGTTGAGTGAAGCTCTGTTTCTTTCTAATGGTTCACAGTTGATTTCAAGGCATGATTGTAAAGTCCACTAGAAGAATCACAAGGATAAAGAAGAAGTAAACATTGTCCAAAGTCCTCATTTAGTGAGTAGTACCTGATATTTCCAGAGACTATAATGTTGATCTCCTTCAATTAACTTTAAGGAGTCAAGTAAATACTTAAAAGCCTAAGATTGCTACTTTTATTTTAAAAATGACTTCATAGTATCAATCCATAGATCCATAATCAAAATAAGATATTTTATTGCTACAAAATTTCATTTGTTTTTCTGTTCTTCACTTAAAAATGCACATGTGTATGCTTCTCAGTGGACTAAGGATGACATACTCACTTATTACTCTTCTGTATGATTCTTTCATATTTCAGTATGATTTTATCAAAATATCCATTTAGTATCACACTTTTGTGGGGATAGCTTAAGTACCAAACAAAACAAGCACAACAAAATCAAAAATTAAAAATGAAAGAAAAAAGAAAGAAAAAGAAAGGAAGATAGAAAGTGTGAGAGAGAGACAGAGAGAGAGAGAGAGAGAGAGAAATAGAAACAGAGAACATTTACTCCTGTAAATGTACTAATAGGTCTCTTCACACCAACTTTTCACTCTTTAAAACTTTCTAAACCATGTGAGCATTATTCGGCAACTTCTGTCGAAATATTCATTTGGATGAGTTCATTTTCACTTTTGATTAATATTAACCTGGGTATTATCCTTTTCACAGACATAAAAATTCTCTGAAATTGATGATTCCTTTTAGTTTGATAGATAAGCAAAGGGATCTCTTTGCTAATTCTCTCTCTCTCTCTCTCTCTCTCTCTCTCTCTCTCTCTCTCTCTCCCCCTCCCTCTCTCTCCTATAAAGATTAAGGAAGATACATTTCAAAGGATGTAATATAAACAGAAAATCAAGGAAAATCTCAGTTAAACACTCCAGGACATTTTCTTTCTCCTTTTCTTTCTTTCTTTCTTTCTTTCTTTCTTTCTTTCTTTCTTTCTTTCTTTCTTTCTTTCTTTTTCTTTCTTAAATTAAATTATTTTATTTACATTCCAAAAGTTGCCCCCCTTCCTGGTCACCCTCTCCAAGTTCTTCACCCCATTCTTCCTCCTTCCTCCTACTGCCTCTAAAATGGTACCCTCACCTGCCCACCTACCCTCATCTCACCCCACCATCATCCTTCTTCCCTGGGGCATCAAGTTTGCATAGGACTAGGCACATCCTCTCCCACTGAGGCCAGACAAGGCAGTCTTCTTCTACACATGTGCCCAGGGCCATGAATCAGGCAAGTATGCACCTTAGTTTTTAGCTTAGTTTCAGGGTGCTCTGAGGAGTCCTGGTTTGTTGACACAGTTGTTCTCCCTATGGGGTTGTAATCTCTTTCATCTTCTTTAGTCCTTCTCAGTTGCTGGTAGAGCCTCTCAGAGGACAACCATGCTAGCTAGGCTCCTGTCTGCAAGCACACTATGGACTCAGTAATAGTGCCAGGATTTAGTGTGCACACATGAAATCGATCACAGCTTGTGACAGTTACTGGGTGGCCTTTCTTTCAGTCTCTACTCGATTTTTGTCCCTGCATTTCCTTTAAACAAGGACAACTTCCTTAATATTATAGCTGTATAAATTCACTTCATTTAGAAACCATTTCATAAATGGGAAGTGGACATGCATTCTAAAAATGACACTATATTCAACATCCTTCTACATCCTTTAGAGAAAGGAAATTATTTGCAGCAACATGTGTTTCCCACTTACTGCAGCCATTGGGGATGTGCTTATGTAATTATAGAACTTTCCGCCTGAGACAAAGACTTTTGAACCTTGTCAAAATTCATATCAATGTCTATAATAGCCTTTAGGACATTGTCTTACTCAACTGTCACCCAAACTGTATTATAGCAGTGGAAGAATACCCTAAACACAGAGATTATTATGAAGAATATTTCATATGAGATTCCTCAGGATTCACAGCACCAGAGCCAAGTTACAAACAGTGTGTGTTTGTGTGTACACACCCTTACAAACACTTCTATGAGCATTAACTTAGTTATCAGAATGGTGAAATGAATGATTGTGACAATCATTCCAATGGAGACCTACTTTGTATTTGAAAAAGCAGAAGCTACTGTCTACATATCATGGCTGCCACTGAGCACAAAGAAAGGCCAGAATGAATTGTGAAATGTTGACAAAACACAGTCATGGCACATATGTCTTACCTATCTAAATTGTAATTCAGATACCTGAACACTTCTGAGTTCATTCTATCACAAATATATTACAGCATATCAAAGAGCCTTACTAGTCACATTAAAGGGATATACATTCAGATTGGCAATAACTTCAGAAGATATACATGGACCACACAAATCTTGAATTAAAGATAAATTATTGTAAGTGGCTACTTCATAATTAGATGTACAATAGTTAGAAGTAGCTATGTGAAGATTTACTTCATTCTTGTTTATTTCTGTTGTGAAAGACTAAGTTACTTCAAAATGAAGTCAATCCTGAAAGCAAAATTTATTTGTATGTACTTTCTGGTTAACTCTACCCAGAAAAAAAAAAAAGATTTCAAGTGTGCAATAAAGTGATCCTAAGACATGGAACAAAATGTGATTATGAGCTACTACTACCTTAGGAAACACCATGGAAAGATTTTGTTAGTGAATTTTATTTGATGGAATTATAGGTGGAGATATGTTTCATTGTGGAAATCACAAGATGAAATCAGGAAGGATTAGAGTAATTCATAGCAGGAATGTAATAGGAATCAAACAGATAGATATAGTTGAAAATACTGCTGTTATTTATAAATCTATTCTAGTAGTTTAGGTTGGTGGCTGGTGTGGAAAATTTGTCATGAATATCAATTAATCTAATTCTTATGCAAATCTATGAAAGATGTTTGTTTGCCTGCTTTAATAACAGTAAAGGTTAATGAAGAAGAGAAAAATGTGTGAGATGCAGTTTGCCTGTTTAATCTCAGGGTTCAAGTCTGAGTCCTGAAGTCCTGTGTGACAATACTTCCTGTTAACACCAGTGAATGCTTCAAATTTGTAATTGAATATGAGAGAATGACATGTAATAAATCAAAATCATTTTGCAAATTTTGAGTGTTAAAGCTTTGCAGAAGGAAAGATTCATCAGAGATTAAGTTTAAATAAAGTCGGATTGTGATCACAAAAGAATAGTCTAGCTCAGAGTAGAAAATTCCACAGCATATGGGGAGAATTATTCAATATCTACATTAGCCATCTCTTTCTTTTTCCTTAAATGAAGTACTGGATGGTAAGGAAACGGGGATGATGTCGTAAGGAAGTGGGGGTGGGGGCACTTCATGGAGACAGGGGTGATGGGGAGGAGGTATGGGATGTGGTGGACCTGGGGGGGGAATAAAATCTGGAGTGTAAAAAACTAAATTAATACATAATTTTAAAATAAAAAAGAACATCTCCATTCTTATCACAACTTTATTATATACATGACACCAGGAGAGATGCATATGCTTTCAGAAAGGAAGAGACATACAGTCCATCTGGAATGAAGCTGTTTCTGCAGAACTGATCCAGTAAACTATATTTTATATTTGAGCACTGCATACACAGCTTATACTGGAGTTTTAGGAGGACAAGAGAATTTGAAATATACTACACAAAGCCAAAGAAGTCCTTATTTAATTTGCTGTCAATGAAAATACTGAAAACAGCTATTGTTAAAGTACTATTGGATGCATGCCAGAGATGGCACTGACTACAATGAATATATCACATAGGTAGACTAAAAAAAATAGAAAGGGGAAATCCAGTTATCCGAGTACACAGCTTACTCATAGCCTATCAAGGATTTGAATTTAGAATAAACATAACGTATGTTCATATAAATCTGCAACATCATCCGTGAAGCAAAGTTATGTATTTTAATAATAGGATTATTTAAGATCTCAAGTAAAATTTTTTTCTAAATTATTTTCAATGTGAAATGGACAGAAATCCTATCAAAAATCACACACAGTAAAAGGTTTTACACATTTGTAATTAAGTTCATCTTAAAATAATTTCATCGGGTATTCAGAAAGTGCATTTTATCATAGTGCAAAGTAGATAATGGTATTTGGTTTTGATTTTGGTTTTGTTTTGTTTTGGTTTTTTGTTTTTGTTTGTTTGTTTTTGTTTGTTTGTTTTTCATTTTTTTTGCTTTGTTTTTTTTCGAGACAGGGTTTCTCTGTGTAGCCCTGGCTGTCCTGGAACTCACTCTGTAGATCAGGCTGGCCTCGAATGCAGAAATCCACCTGCCTCTGCCTCCCAAGTACTAGGATTAAAGGCGTGCGCCACCACTGCCCGGCGATAATGTTATTTTTAATGCTTAGACTATTATTAAACAAGAACTTTTACTTTTTTTTTTTTTGGTTTTTTTTTTTTTTTTTTTTGGTTTTTCGAGACAGGGTTTCTCTGTGTAGCCCTGGCTGTCCTGGAACTCCCTCTGTAGACCAGGCTGGCATTTTTAACTTCATGATTTTTACGCTACAAATTGTACATGTAAATAATTTATAGAAATGCATTACAGCATGATTTATGAGTTAGTAAGTTACTATAGCTTCCTACCTACTACAATTATCAATATTTATTTAATTAAATAATGAACGTAGGAAAGGACTTCCTACTGCCACTTTCCTAGATCAATCCAATATCTAAACAGGCCATGGATTTGAAAGGGAGCAAGGGACACAGGAGTGAGAAAGGGAAGGAAGGGATGAGATAGAAAGCAAACAGAAAATAGTTATGACTGAGTACATAAAATAAATATACATAAATAAACCTTAGTATTTGTTTTTAAATAAAAAGCAAAAATTTGGGTATCTCAATCCAATGTTTTCCTATGTACCTTGTGGTTGCTGTCCAACCTGTATGCTACCATTCTTTTGTCTGTGTCTAGAATGACCTACCAGGGCTGACATCCTTTTTAATTCTCCCTGACTGTTTTTGTCCAGTCTATCCCATTTACCAGATATCGTACATATAATTCACTGCTTGTAGTTTAAGCATCAAATGTTAAAGTTATCACATTGATAGGTTGCAACATTTAAAATAATAATTAGCTATTTTATGAACACTCAGATGTTTATATGTTAGATTGGCACATAAATATTTGCTATCTACTATGGAGAGAAAGTAAATATGTAACATCCCTAGACGGTTAAACTCTAATCATGTGTTTGTGGTTACTGGGGGCTATAAGATGTATTTTTTTTGACACTCAACCAATTATGAGAATACCTGTATGCAGTTTGTGAATGCATAGGCGTTTGCTGGGACACACTCAATGTTCTTCTTCCCTTTCCTCCATTGGAACTGTGCTATTTCCCAGGGCTGATGATCACTAACACAGATTTTCATGCCTGTAACATATAACATCATGTCACAGCTCCACTGGGCAGAATGCATGGGTTTATGGACCTTTACTAAAGCTTTGTACAAGGCTTTGTTTTTTCAAAGAAAGTTTCCTATCAAATTAATTCCTCCTCCCCTATAGTACTCCACCTTGATTGTTGGGGGGGGCTAGTTGGATTATATTAATAACTAATAGATTTTATTAAAATCCATTTAGAATCAAATAGTCAACAAATTATTTTACTAATTCCTTTAAATTTTAGCTAGGAAGGAATTTTTTAATCCAAACACAAGCCTTCTAAGAGTTTCCTTCATATTCACTTACTTTTACAAAAGAGCAGATATGACCAACAAAGACCAGTTAACATATACTTACACCCTCAATGTAGATTAATAGAAAATTAACTAGATTCTTTCATAAGCTACCAAACTTATGACAAAAAGGGTAAACGTAACATGTATATGCTGTATAGAAAGAACAAAACGAAAAAATATACTATTAATCTCTTTTCATAAGCATGCATTTCTTTTCAGTATGTTATATTAAGACATACCCTATTGCTCATGGTTTAGAGAGACCAGGATAGTTCTGCTACGTATGACCATAAATAGTAATTCATAACAAAGTCAATAGTAGGTTTTCCTAAAGCTGCTTGCCTTCATACAAAAAAGCTGCCTTTTCTAAAATAAACTAAAGTGTATGGGTTGTCTAGTCTTCAAATTCTATAGTGTTAAGTACCTTCCAAGTACTCTGAGTTGTATTAAATATAAATAACACAACCCTTGTTCCTTTAAAATTGAAGATTGCCTCAGAGGAATGGGAACGCCCAACTGTGGATCATCTGAATGCTTGAGCTGGAACATAAATGATAACCTCCAAAGTTGGAAATTGGGCTTTTATTTACTTGCTTGCCACATCTCCTCCAATTTTCACCACATTCAGTGATTTAAATGGTGTAATTCTTTCTATTATTGCATAATATATTAGTATTCAGGCCCACCTTTTTACACAGTACAAATTTTGATAGATGAGTTAGGCTTCTGAATAATTCACTATCTGCAGCAAGGATCTGAAATCACAGCTTTGTGCTCTGATTTAACAGATTGTTTATTCTCTTACACCAGCCAGAATGCTGGCCATCTTTGCTGGCACCTCAGTGTTATACAAACATCAGTAATGAGCAGGGGAACATTTTCTTCTGCTCTGCTAAAAGACCCTATGTTATTACCACTTTGGGAGTGTTTTATGCCAATTGCTAAAACACCCTGGCACCTTTTCTAAAGAAACACCTTTACTCAGTCTGCAGGCAGTGAGTCATACTGGCTTAAATCTGCAGAAGAGAAAATGATTTTTTTTTAAAGTTTGAGTACATATTGAAAATGCATAACGAAATTGTGGCAAAGTAAAGTGAATTTAGCCCCATTATGATCCTTTAATTTTTGTACGGTTAATCTTAGTTGAAAATGCATCCAATATCTCTTTGCTGGAAAGGAAAGCAAAATGATGTAGTATTATACTTGTGTTCATTGGATGGGAGTCAAGGTAATTTTCCTTTGGAGAGGAAAAAATAGCCTCATTTAAAAATGTTTGAGAGTGACTTTTTTTTTCATTGTATCCCTTCAATGTAATACTGTATCATCATGATAAATAAACAAATGGGCTGTTATGAAGTGTGAAGACTGTGAAGAACTAGAGTAACCCAAAAGTTATCGAAAGCAGCATAATTAGTGAATAAAAACTTCACATAAAATACTAACAGAAGTTTTATTGAAAGTATCTGTTTCTTTTCCCCCTCAGAGCAATTAAGATGAGGAGAGCAAGAGAACAACAGTTCATTGAAACCTTTTTACGTTCATCTTAACATAGCACAAGTGAGAATCCATATTATCATAACTCATAAAATTTCCTTGCATCAATATGTTCATGAGATCAAAAATACAAGAGGCTAGCTATGCTTGTCTTATTCATTGATGTTGTGGTTACTTTTTCATTCTTAATATATGGGGTAATAAGCAGATGAATCTACTGTTATTAAGTTACCTTACTAAGAAGGGGTAGTTTGCAAAAGTTAAGTTATAAATGCTAGTAAATATCTGAAAATATGATCCACCTACTAAGAACCTGAAACATGAAAATCAATGCACCCATACATACATACATACACACACACACATACATATACACAAACACACACACACTACTCTTAATAAGAAATATACTTTGTTCTGTCCTTAAATATAAAATGGGCTAACAGTGAATAATTATTTAGGCCCATACCTGTCAGCATGTAACGTTTTTTACCACAATTTTACATATTGTCGATTAGCATTTCTCTAAAATTGTCTTTTATTAAGTAAGTTTGAAAATTGTTAACATAAGCACATATAACATATACAGAATAGTTCCAAAAATATTGAAATCTTAGTTCCAAAATCTTACACACATTAGTACATTAAACAATCTTAGAAAAACTTTAGCGATTGCTTAAATAAAGCAAAGGTTAGGCTATTTCTTATTCTACCATAATGATATAGGAAAATACAATTTGAGCATCTCAATCAGTATTTAAACAAAACTGTAACTATAAGCAAGCTACAAAGGGTTCCTGTTCCAAGAGGAAACAATTTTAGCATAGATTTCATTCAGTAATTGGCTGAGTCTTTGGACATGCATAAGAAACTTAAGTTCATATAGAAAAAAATATTTTTGATTTCTTAGAATTAACACAGCATACCTCAATATGTCAGAGGAAAAAATGTACAATAAAGTAACCAGAGTATTTTTTGGTGAATATGGTTAAGTCTAGAATGTGGATAATAAAGTTGAGGTCCCTGGTAGTTTAGTTTGCAAACAAAAAGTCCCTCAATGATCTCTGTCTTCTGGTATTTGTAACAACTCTTTTGTTGAAACTTGGACCACTGAAGGTAACCTGAAATGATTGCTTCATTCTTCAAAAATATTAGTAGAATATCACAGAGTTTACTTTTAAGATCACGCAGACTCCCATTCCCTCTAGTTTGTTCTGGCTTTGATATTCCTTAACCTAAAGCAAATCAGTGTCTGGGTGTGACACAGTACTAAGTATTTGGTCACAGTCTTTGGGAAAAAGGACTGTTATTAGATACTTGGGTAAGCTTATGACAGTGTTCCTAATCTACTTCTATTCCCAGACATACCTTAGTAAAAGAACTTTTAACTTAATCTATAGTAAACCATGGGTTAAAGGTACTAAGAGGAGTATCTTCACATTTCCTTCATATTAAAATATATGATGCACTTATTTTAAGCTGCTTTGGTGGTTATTACACAGCAGTTGGAAAGGGTGAAAATTGGCAAATAGAGACTCAAAAAATTATAAAACATTTGTGAAGGATAGACACATTTCCTAAGTGAAGAGAGCTTATATATTTGGAGAAAAATCATTGCCAGCACTCCATGTGACACAGGATTAATGAGAAAACTATATGAAAACTATGTACACAAAACAAATAAACAAGCAAAACTCAGTGTGAAAACAAACTTGTCAAAGGATGTCAGGGCAAACATACTGCAGATTTCCTTTGCACATCCATGCCTCTGCAGCATGGCTCACAATAACTAAGCTGTGAAGCCAAGCTAGGAGTGATAGAGGAAAGGGTAAGAGTATCTGCTAGAAGCATGGTGGTTGAGATTTCACCTATAAAAGGGAAGAAAGTTTTTTGCAAGGAAATTGACAGAATAAAGATCATCATAAAATGTAAGTTAGTCTAATGTAGAAGAAAGAATATCAGATACTGTCTACTTTTACTTTTAAGATTTTAAAGATGCATGAATTCATGAATGTTCCTAAGACATGAAGTCATGCATGTACATATGACAGGGAGAAGAATTAAGTCAATTAGAGGAAAGGATCAGGAAACTCTGAGAAAAATGGGACAAGCAGGGTTATGAGATGGAATATACTCACTATATTTTATTCATGTTTTACTATGAGGCTAGAAAGATGACGGCTCATCAGTTAAGCATGCTTGCTGCTTTTCCAGGAGATCAGATTTTTGTTTCCAGAATCCATACCAGGAGGCAAACAAACATCTGTAATCTTATTTTGAGGGATATCCAATTCCATTGGCCTTTGAGGATATCCGCACTCACATGATTTGCCCACATTCGGAAGTGCACACATCCGTGTAATTAAAAATAAAACACATCTTGAAAATTAAATGAAAATAACATTACAGTTAAAAATGTATTGGCTTGCATATAGTAGCTTGTAACAATCTCACAATGAATCTGCCATAATAAAATTTAAATGCTTTCTTTGTCCAAAGCATATCATCAAACAGCTTTCAGGCTTTGCCACATGATTTTAAGTTGTGACTTATAATTCCACGTATTTCTGATGTCTTCTGATCACTGATAAACTCATATCAACCTGCAGATACTCCATCTCTTCCTCCTTCCACATATTTATTTATCTATTGTTGATCTTTCTGTCTTCAACAAATCAAATAGAATTTTAAATCAAGAGGTGGATGGGTCAGCCAAAGCAAATAATGAATTTGTATAAAACCTTATTAAATGTGCCTACAAACTAAGAAGCTGTGTTTTAAAGGAGGCAATACCTGGATAAGTTCAAATTTATTTTGCCCAAATTCATCTTGAACTAACTCTGTGTCCCAGGCATGCACTGAACTTGAAATCCTCCTTCTTTCGCCTCCTGAACATCTGTAAAATGTAGTTCAGATTTAGAGGACTTACCTCACAGGAGAAAAGTCCTAGATTCAAGATCTCATACAGGGAAAAGGGAAGGAGGGATGGAAGATTGGAGAGAGTGAGGAAGATAGGAAGTAGAAAGAAATATATAGTATGCTCTGTGGTATTATATATGATATTTACAATTTTTCAATTTCTAATTAGTGTTTGCTGATATAAGTTGATTGTATTATTATATAATAATTGTATTATTCTAAAGCTTGATACACTTACAATTTCTTGTAGTTTTTAGTGTATATTTCCTTATTCCAGAGATTTTTTTATATAAACATTCATTTTGAAACAGATACTGTAGTGTTGTACATTAAAATACAATACATGGTTTCAAAGAAAAGTTAATAGAATATATAGGAACTGAAATAAGAGGGTTAAAGGATTAATCATGATTTGGGTAGAGGGATGGAAAAAGGAGATATCACTGGTTAGGTTAAACAAAATTCAGTATCTATGAAATAGCTCTATAAAAACAACTAGCTGGGAAACTAATTACAAATACAACTTACAAACAGAAAGTCAGATGGAATTAGCCTGAATGAGTGGACAATACAGCTCCCTAAGATATGCACTATTAAATAAATAATTGTAGTTCAGGAGATGAGATGCCTCCCAATGAGTTATTGATCAAGAGCACCACAAAAGTCTCCAAAATGGTATAAGCTACTGCTATTGCTCTTGGGTACTCATATACCTATACACTAAGACCTGATTGCTGAAGAGAATACACACTTCATATGCTATGTCTGGTTTTCATAGTACTGGAAGTTGCAGTACATGCACACGTGGAAGAGAATCCATCAACAGTCTTACCTGGCTCTGAGTCCTGTATGCTGCAATATCAGCCAGCCAAAAGGTATCAAGTATGTAATGATGGCATCACTTTTGTGGGCTAGCTAAGGACTTTCTAATTGGTTTGACAGCTTGCTACAAGGAGATAATTTTGTGCCTCTAATACTGTATTTCTAGTCAAAACCCCATGGCTATACAGTTCATAGATCCTTGGTTAAACCCACTATTGTTGGGCTCTGTTGTTAATTTGCCTTTGAAATATGTAAGTCTAAACCTTAAGCCTGGCCTTCTCTCAGCTCTGTTGAGAGAGGCTTCTTTTCTTAGGGTGAAGTAGTCAATAGACAGATAGGTCCAAGGGCAGAGAATGCTCTACTCTAAATGTGACATCTATATCAACACTTCACACCATCAAAGTTGGGAAACAGCACAGAAGATGAGGCATAAAAATTCTAAGTACTTAAGGATAAGGAGCAGTACTAAGAAAGGCTGTCTTCTGGTTTTGACATGGCTAACGTCAGCCATGAACTCATAGTAGCTATGAATACCTGCAAGTCATATACGCAATACCTAACCAGACAAAATCCTGATGTAAATGGGTTGGACGATCATCATTTACTGAGCTGTTACTAACAACCGACAGCTTTGATGAGCCACATATGTACACATATGGGACGCATGAACTAGACTTGGTGGGTTATCAACCAAAAATATACACATTAAGGTGGGAGCAGGATATATTGGAAGTGTATTTGGGAAGTTAGAACAAAGAAATGAGGAAAGGTAATTATTATCATTGAATGTCGGAAGGACATTTTCAAGAATAAAGAATTTTTTAAAGGAGGAAAATACTCCCTGCCTCAATAAATAAAAATAAATAGGTTAGCCAGTTACTATATCTGATGAACTTTGAGTCATGCAGATTTGCTTTTTAATGGATAATTCTGTTCTCCAACTTCAGCTTTATAATGGAGATGTCAATAAATAATTCTAAATAGTTCAGCTAAACAGGTATGAAATCAGTATAAAACTATGCATTACTCTCAGCACAAAGTATTTATAATTGAAAATGTTTGTTCTGTATTCCAAAAACACCTCTCTAGTCCAAACCAGAATCAACCAGTTTTTCACCCATAGAAATCTGCAATAACATCACTGTTAAACACATATTAACTTAGCATATATATCACAAATACTTGAAGAGTTAGTTACATAGAAGAGCCTCATATGTCACACACATACACACACACACACACGCACACACACAACCTCAGAAGATATTGAATGTCTTCAGTGCACCAATAGATTTTGTTTTACTCCCATTTTTTCCCCCTCCACAGCAGTGAACTCTACAGATGACTGCAGTAAAATAATGTATGGTCATTTATTTTGTCAACATGAATAGTAGAAGACACTAGTTAGGCAAATAATATGATACTGAATCTTGTAGGGCCTTGAACAGAAGATGAAGAATTTAGAGCTAAGTCAATAAAAGACAAATGATCTTTTAAAGGAGAAGGACTTAGTAAAATTATTATATAAAGATTAAAATGTCAGGACTGTATGAAGAGTGAGAAGGGAATTCTAAACAGCTGAAGCAAATTATATGTATAAATTTGAATGAAAAATTATGAGAAGCACAGCTGAGGAGATTATTTTAAAATTGAAAATACACCCCAACTCCTCCAAGAAGCTAGGATAGCCATTCCATCTACTTCATTCAGATAGTTTATTCCTCTTGCATAGGACCTGAGTTATTTTCTAAGCACCTACAAGGTTATCTGTAACTCCAGTTCTTGAGGAATTCATGGTCTCTTCTGGCATCCCTGGAGATGAGGCAAGAATGAGGTGCACATACTTTACAGATAATAAAAAATTACCATTTCGTAATTTTTCTTCATATATGAAAATGTTATCTAATTGTTAAAAAATGTGTAATTCCTTAGCTTAGGTATGTTTATATGTGCACAACACAATAGTGTGATTTTTCTAAATTATAATATAGACATATATTCAGGGACTCACACATGTATATAAAATTAAGAATAAAACTTTTAGACAGCAGAGATATATCTAAATGGTAGATAATTACTATGCTTAATATTTTTAGTTCAGACTAAATTACTGGACTCTTTTTACATGGAGGGTATTTTCTCATGGTTTTGTCTGTTTATATAGTAGTAATTAACAGGATACATTAATGAAAAAATATACTGAAATTACTTTATTTTTAAATAATATTTCTACACTTTTATTTGAAAAGCCTATGGAAGTTTGATAAATACTGAAGAGTAGAAGTTTATGTATACAAATAGATAATTAAAATTTTAATTACAATTCTACTTCATCTAATAATTCCCTAATAGGCTATTAGTTAGCTAGATAAAAGGGCATTATTAATTAAGATTTAGAGACTGTCATCTCAGAGAAAAAAATCTTTATTTACTAAAGTCAATGCTAATTCATTCTACTGCTCCTTCAATGAATCAGAAGAACTCTTAAGTTTAGCTTATGATGAACACTTTCCCTGAAGATTCTCTGGAGAATGAAGCAAAGGTGCAGCTCCATACTGTGAGACTTAAGAATCAATACTCAGTGATCGCAGACCAAGGCAACAAATTATTTCACTGCACTGACCCCATTGTATGGGGTGTAGAATTGATTTTCAACCTTCGTCTTTTTTAGCTTAGCCATAATGGATTGACTACTTCAGTGACTATCAAGACAGGACACCTGGCTCAATATGCGTATCACAAATCACTTTTTTATTACAAAAGTTAATGATGTTGAGCTTTATGCATTTTACATAGCAAAATTTAGTAAAGAAAGTAGGCCACTACGATATACATATCAAACTATAATTAAGTTGAACATTACACATATATTTACCAATTAAATATTTTCATATATAAAGCAGACTATGAAATGGTAAATTTTATTATCTATAATTCTTAATGAAGACTGCTTTCCTAAACAAATATCATTCCAATACCTCGATAAATAAAACTTAAGAGTTGAATAAATCTAAAAAAAAAAAAAAAAAATAGAACATGACACAAACCTGAATGTCATTTCTAGTTGCTGGTTAATGCCAATGTTGCAGGCAGGTTAATTTTGTACACAGGGAGATGGGGTGATTTTCTGATGCAGGTTTGAGAGAGGATACTGTTGTATGTGAGTGGGTGAGTACCTCTCATCGGTGGGACCAATTGACCTTGTTGAAATTTGGACATTTTTTGATCTGCAAGTGAGAGTTTTAATGTATTATGCATCACTGAATGAGTCGAATGGCTCAGCTTTCATGCCTTCTCAGCTGTCACTTTAGGGATCAAGAATCTAATTAAAGAGACATTACAAGTATAAGTTCCTAATAGCAGGTGATTCCAAAGACTGGATTTCGCAGTAATGGCCAGCAACCCAAAGACATCACCATCATTCATTCCTTGTACTAACATTTGGTCCAGTACTCTGTGACATATGCAGTTGTTTGTGTAATATGTGAAAATTAGCAAAGAATAACACAACTCATTGTCTTATGAAATACAAATGTATTAAGATATTATAATGTGCCAGGAAATGCACTACAGGAGCTACTTATATAGTCCATGTAGTCTTCACAGCGCCATCACATTTGCTGGCTGAAGGTAACCTGTGTAAATGTCCACACTTGAGAGCAAAGCAGATGGTTGTTTCCCAGACTCTACTGCAAAACCACTTGCCTGCACCACTAAGGTTTACTTGTTTTATGAGGTGCCACGGAAACATTATCTTACCACTAAATTATTCTCACATATTTTGGACTCTTTCCAATTATGAGATAAGTTTGTTTCATTTGATTTTATTACATGTGTTTGTGTGTGTGCATACACATGCCAAAACCCCATTACATGTGTGTTTATGTGTGTGCATACACGTGCCCAAAACCCCATGTGGAGGTCAGACGACAACCTGAAGGAATCATTTCTCTTTTTCCACTATTTGGGTTCTTGAGATTAAATTCAGGTCATCAGGCTCGACAAGAAGTTCTTTTGTTTTGTTTCAGGCATGTACTAAAATATTCATTTAATGGTGAAATCTTTGGAGTACTATAGTTGAAACTCAGCAGTTCTTTTTAACACATTCAAAATGTTTTTGTTTCTTTTACTTTCTAAGGAAAAGTTTCTTAAATAAAATTCATTCAAATTCAGTTTTTATGTATTTTTCAATAACTAATGTAAAAGAACACATTATAGGAATTTTATGATTTGAAAATATTAATATATCTCCATATATAGATTTGAAATTCCAAGAGGGATAACCGAATATAGAAGGAGGGTTTCAAATTCAGTGCACTATTCCTGAGTGTGAGATGTCAGAGAAGTTTAGTCAGAGAGGATGCACCTAACCCTCAAGATATTGGAGATCACAGGGGGTTTACAGGTCTAGTGGGATGGCGGTTGGGGGATGGAGACATCCTTGTGGAGACAGGGGGGCGGGGAGGTGGTATAGGATATGGAACAGTCTGAAGGTGGACTGGGAGGGGAATAAAATCTGGAGTATAAAAAAATAAAAGATTAAATAAAAAGGATTATATTAAAAATGGAAACAAAGGTAAATGTAAAGATATTAATAAAGTAGTTCAGAGGAAAAAACATTACACCTTACATATCACAATGCATATTCCTTTCTATTACAGAGAAAAGCATGTTAAAAACATTTATATAAGTCTGTTTTGATAGAGTCACCTTATTACCAGTATTTTTAATAAAAATGTATGTATATTTAATATTACAATACAGGAAGTGATTAAAAGTATTTTAATAAAATTCTATGAGTATTTAGTATTACAAAACATGAAGTGACATAATAATTGTTCCTCCTGTCAGTCTAAGCTTCCTCAGAATTTTCTCTTTTGTTTCCTTCATAATTAACAAATTACCATGAATTATTATTCTCCTTGATGTTTTTATTTCTTCTTAGAAACTATTTTAAAATATCAGTTTTTGATAATCTGCTAACAAAAAGGAAAAAGACATTCTAGTGTCCAATATGGTTGTGATAACTTTGTTTCCTTCTTACATGTGTCACATAGAACTCTTGAAAGCATCATGTTATTGTGTGAATTCCCATGCCTATGCCTAGGCTTTATATTCTTTGTATTTGAAGTGAAAGAAGACGTCCCTACCTTGTAGTCCAGTTCTCCCTGACCTGCCTTATATTTCTATTCTAACCCTTATATATGCCTGCTTTGTTTTTTAGCTCAGTATAAACAGGTAGAGTAGAAATAAAATAGAAGGGACATGTTTTATTATCTCAACAATAACTGAAATGTAAACTTTGTTCCCCATCCTTGAACATATAATCTAAAACAACCAATACTATACAGAGTATTCTGGTCTAGTTCTCTTCATAAATTTGAGAGTGTTTCCTGCATTTTTTACAATTTATCTTTATTTTGTACTGTCCTCAGTTTTTGTGTATACTGCTGCTATAAAAGCTCAGTCCAAAAGAAAGCTCTGTCTCTATAAAGCTAGGGTATTGTATTAGATGTTTGTTCAGTTTCTTTCTTATTAGAAATCTGTGAGGCTCTAATAAAAACTTCATTTTTCAAGGCTATACGCATCTAAGAGCATCTTTCTTCCTGAACTCGCTCAAGTCAGAAAATTTTCTTAAAATGGAGGGAAGACACTAGAGCTTGTAGAGCATTCATTTCCTTGGCTTTACGACACCTGAGATGATATGATCATCTTCTCTGGAGATTCTTGTCACTCTCTCTCTAGGAAATGATGTGTCCTGGATAAACTAGCAGCCCTGATTCAGATTCCTTATAGTAACTCTCAGTGAGCCAAAGCATCAGCCAACACTCTGCTTTCAGGTGACTGAGTCAGCCAATATGGGAAGTAATTTGTGTGTGCAGTGCCACCTCACTTACTCTTTTGCAAATTATAATTATGATACTTCTCATTTTGATTATCATAAATGATAATATGAAATCTATGGACTTTTATCATATTAAGTTATTGTTAATGACTACTTAATTGGAGGTTCTCCTAGCTCAACATAACTAGTTTGCTTGTTGAACATAATGAGGGTAGTTATATGCATCCAAGTAAAATTTAAAGCAGTGTTATGGATGAGTATGTAGTGTTCTTAAAATGGCTCATATGTTGAAGACCTCTTGGCAGCTGTAAATCTCATTAATTAAGAAGTGATTGAATCACAAGAGATCAGACTTAGAGGTGGATTAATCAAGTCAAATACTTATAACTTGATGGCTTATTAAGAAGTGTGGAGACTTGTAGAGGAATATCTGTTGGAAAAAGTTGGGCCAGCAGCCCTTCTTTGGGAGGTGAGGCTTCTGTCTCTCTGTTCTCTATTCATGATGAGGTGAGTTATTTTGCTCTACCATGTGACTGCTGCTGTGATGTATAGAGTCACCTCCAGCTCCAAAACAATGGAGGTACTCAATCACAGATAGACATCTTGGAAATTACAAGCCAAAATAAATCCTTCATCCCATTATTATCTTAAGCATTTATCAGAATGATTGAAAAAACTAACCACCACGAGCAGCAAAGAGGAAAGATTGTAACAAACTGCTCAACCTCTATAACTTAATTTAAAGTATTCATTTTACTCTCAGGAATGTTAAATAATGCACGCTAGCATTTACATAGAATTCAGTATTTAAACTGCCCTGAGCACGTTTGCTTACACTTTCACAGCCTTCTTTCATTTCACTACCACCAGTCCTGTGCTTTACAAGAAAGAAAATTAAGGCACATAGTTTAAGTATCGTTCGCCCACTTTGTAGAGCCTATAAATCTTTATCTTGCTTTTGTTCAAGAAGTATAAATTCTGACTGTGGAGTATATTAACAACATTTTTTAAATGTGGCATTGGATCGGTGGTCATTTCTAGTATATTAGATTAGTGCATTGCCAGCACAGTCTTCAGTATTTGCAGTTGTAAATATAAAGCTGGGGAAGAGAGTGGGTTAGAGAGAGTGATGTAAGTGGTTTTAAAGAGGAGAAGTTAGCAAGGTAGGTGACCCAACAGGATAAATGTTTCTGCCATTAAGGCTGACATCTGTATTTGTTTTCTAGGAACCATATGATAGTAGAAGAAAACTTCTCTTCTGAAGCACACACACACGCACACGCACACGCACATGCACACGCACACGCACACATACACTAACACACAACATAAACACTCACATGCATACAAAGTAAATGTACTTATCAGAAAGGGTAAAAAAAATGAACAGTGTGTTATTGTTTTATTGCAAAATATGTTATCTTTAACCCCTGTACTATGTACATTTTATCTTAGGTTATTAATCTGATGAATTTCATCATTAAATTTTTTGGGTCCATGCTTTTAGGGTTCATGACCCTACTTTAAAACTAATCTTTTCAGTGTTATAGAACATTAGCATGCAAAATTGATTGTAACTTATGAATAGTCTTAAATAATTATAAAGACTTCGACTTTGTCACTGAAATTGATTGAGGTTACTTTGGTTTAAAAATACATGTAACTAGCGTTAATAAAAAATGACCCTACAGATATATAATGATGAAAATATTAAATATGCATAATCACTGTCTTAATAGCTATTTTATTTTGCTCAATTAACAGAGATTATGAACACAAACAATAAAAAGTAGTTTGTTTTGACAGGGACATGAAATTCCAATGACTTTTGTGGGACTAATTTTAAAAAGAATTATCTACACTTTTTCACCTCATCTCCCACATTGGTTACATTAGCTTAAATTAGTCATGGACCTGGCCCCTTCCTGACCACTCTTTATTATGTGAATAATTTAATCATGATAGACTGTAATTTTTCAAGAACTAATTCTGACACACTAATGTTTCATTTTAAGATACAAAATAGTTACTGCCTCAAAGTACAGACTGAATGATTGGCCATTACAGGCAGAAATAGTGATTTTAGGTTTCATGAAAAGAGATGCATTTCTGTCAAATTCCTGAGGGGTCTTCACAAGACACATATTCAAGCAAATGCTTCAAAGCAAACTATCTGTTATGTTTCTTTGTTCTTCATTATTTATGGTCAAATGCTGACACACACATATACACACAACTGTCTAAGAACACAATTTAACATGTGCACATATTTTAGTAGTTTATCCACAGATTTTAAAAGACACTTTGTGCAAACTGTACAAAATGCTTATTTGTAAAATTTATTTCAATAAAGTGTGCTCCAAATTGGCATTATTTTAACACATTTAAAATTTACTTTTATCATTATACATATTGCCATCTAATTAAAGACAAGTCTATGTTTCTTAAAATAATTAAATCCCATAGGAAGAACAACAATATCAATTAACCAGACCTCTCAGAGCTCCCGGGTACTAAATCACCAACCAAAGAGTACATATGTGCCAGATTATGGTTTCCAACACATATGTAGCAGAGGATTGCCTCATCTGGTATCAGTGGGAGGGAAAGCACTTGGTACTATGGAGGATTGATTCCCCAGAAATGGGAGATGCTAGAAAGTGGAGGTGGGAGTGGGTGAATGGGTGGGGGAAGCAGTTTCTTAGAGGTGAAGGGAAGAGGGATGGCAAGGGGGACTTATGGAAGTGAGAACAGAAAGGGAACGCCATCTGAAATGTGAATCATGAAAAAGCACAAGAGTAAGATCCGCAATAGGAGTCAACTGACAATGGAATTATAGACTTTTATATTTTAAGTAGCTATTTTAATAGTTTAATATTTTAATACTTAGCATGCTATAACATACTTAACGTATGACAGTATACTTTACATTCATGGGTTCTTATATTTTTATTATAAATATTCAACTGAGAACTAATGATGCTCATGTACATAGAACCCCATGTCACCACCAGGAAAGGTCAATGGATTCTGCGAGAACACAACTGTTTCTGAGACTGTCACTGTTGTCATTACCAAGAGCTATCTCAGCAGCCATGAGACCCAGTAATGCCATTACTCCACCAGAGCAGTCAGTGAACAGTCAAGTAACTGAGCTCTTCTTGGACAAATGTAGAAACCCCATAGTATTACAGAATCTAAGGATATACCTTAAGGAATAATTGTGTTTAACATAGATCTCTAAGCTTTGGTTCCTTATTTTCAGAACTGCCATTTAAATCTGCATAAATACATTAATTTTCAGTATTTAGAGAAAAGGACATCCTTGGAGAGAGTGACTATAATTTTAAAACTAATGCTGTCCTTTGTTTGCATTCCATAGTGCCTCAGTTCTGTTTCATAGAGAGCTGTTTATCCTGTTTGAAATGCTTTGTTTTTGATGCTTTCTGACATTTTCTATGTGATACATTTGATTAGTTATTAAGGAATTCAGATTAAAATGGTATATGTATATATATATATATTACAATTTTACTGTTTTATTTGTAAATTGCTATAATAACAGTAATGATATTTAGAAAACAAAAGTGTCTTGCCATTACCTCCACTATTAGCTTTTTATTTATATGTAAACAGATAAATGATCATTTTCACCTCCTGTTACATTTTTAAAAATTTAGTAAAATATATACAAAATTTGTCACTTTACACATTATTTTCTACAAATAAGTAGGATGGACATACACACATACAGACTGACAGACACACACACACATACACACACACACACACACACACACACAAACACAAATGTGCACATGCTGTTGTAGAATCCTTATGACCATGTCTCTTTAGGGCTTATTATTTATCATACAAAACTGTGAGGTTCCACCTATTTAACACTAGCCTTTCACTGTTCTCCCAAGCTTCAGGCCCTGTTCACCAGGAACCAGGAAACCTCGGAGCAGTGGAATCTTACAGTATCCATCCTCTGCATTGTATTGTTTCACCCATGAAATGTCATCAAATTCTTTTTATATTGGAGTTTATTCCAGAACTTTCTGTCTTACTAAGGCTATATAACATCCTATTTCATTTACATACCACATTTTTATTGACTTATTTGAATCAATGAAAATATTCTTAGTATAATTGATAAATATTATTAAATATTATTGATAATTGATACAACATATTATTGATGATAATTATTAAACACATGAATATATAGAAATCTTCCAGATCCAATGTCAATTATTTATGGCACACATATTAGATTATTGTGTTCCTCCTCTGGATTCTGAAGCTGAAACCAGAAGATGCTTATAAAAATAGTGCAGACTACATTATTTTTTTACTTTTTTGGTTATATAAAAAGATTACTTGTATTTGTACAAAATATATTTCTTAAACAGAGTCTTTCCTATCCATTTCAAAAGCTATTGTATGGGATAAAATGATAAAAGAAGAAGCTTTGAACACTGCACATTTCTTCAAACATTTAGAAAGAATAAACTGCACACTGTGCAAAATGAAAATCCAAACAAAGAATTTGAGAATTAGTTTTCTAATTTTATTTTAGCCTGCACTTTACCTACAAAATACTTTATGATAGACTTTTCTTTGAAAATAGATATGAGAAAAATAGTAAAGGATGTGATAAAATTTACTTAAGAAAAAATATACACTAAAATAAAATCATCCTATACACCATGTTTAAAAACACATACAGAAAACCTCAGATCTGAGGTTCTGGGAGGTGAAGAATCAATTTTTAACTTGTGTCATTTTGCTTCATGAGTCACTACATATGTTCAATTCTGTACCCTAAAGACCTTTTCATGTAAAAACTGAGTGATAAATCAGTGTTCATTCATAGTAGGAAAACTATAAAAACACATTTCTGGAATGTGGTACTTAGCAGATTCCAAAATGAGGCTCTGACACACCAATAACTGGCTAAGACCAATTATTATATCATGTCTTAATAGTTTCATTAGATCATCTTAGTATCATTATGAAACTTCTCTTCTAAAAAGGATATATTTCTTTATTTTCTTCTATGTATCCCATTCATCCAAGTCACCATCTTCTCCTTCCCTTTGAAGAGAAAGGCCTGAGCTATCTCATTTCACATACAAGTTCATAGGCACAGCCATATTTATTGGGTGCTCAGTAACACTTATTAACTTTAATTTACAACTTGATAATCATTGCTACCAATCAATCTTATCCACTAATGCTTTGAATTTAATACGTTCAAAATAATTTTAAAACTGCAGATGGTATTCTCATTAGATGAACTATTATAGCAACTTTCATTAAGCAAGGAAACAAGAAAGAGTCTTTGTCAGTAAATAGTAATGGTTCTATAAAACTGTGACTTTTCAAATCTACTTGATAAAGGTTCTATATGTCTTTTTTGATAAGGTTTTCATTATGGTACCATGAAATGATGTAATAACATTGTCTATAATTGGAAAAGTTTAAAACAGTAAATATGTCTTTGAGATAATTTGTGTGTTCTAGGTTCCATTACTATAAAACAATCCGTTAAACATTAAATAAAAAGGTAAGGAAGGGCACAAAGTATGATCCTTGATCTGTCCATCTTGATGCTGTCATAGTAGTTTTAAAGTTTTGTTCTATTTGAGAGTTGCTATATTTTTGGAGGTGTATGAAACTGTATTTAAGATTTGAGTAAATTTGTAATTTACACCTGTGTAGAGTCCTTCTGTATGTCTTCACAGTCATCTTTCACACACAACACTATGCAAATAAGAAAATATCCCACTGTTTCTTTTTAAGTCAAACAGTTTGGCTGTCTAAAACATTTCTTATTTTTTCTGGGGAAGATTTTCTATTTGCTACTCTAAACATACTCTGTTTTTTGTGCATGGAATGTGTGTGAAATAACTTCAGTTTCAGTTACTACTTAATACTTAGGGTATTTTTAAACATGGTATGTACTCACTGATAAGTGGATATTAGGCCAAAAGTTCAGAACACCCAAGATACAATTCACAGCAACCATAGGAGTGACCGTGGGGTCCCAGATGGAGGAGTTGGAGAAGGGACTGAAGGAGCTGAGGGGGTTTACAGCCCTATGGAGGGAGCAACAATGTTAACTTGCCAGTCACCCTGGTGCTCCAGGGGACTGGACCACCAACTAAAGAATACACATGGAGGAACCCATATGTTCTGCCACATATGTGGCAGAGGAGGGTCTTGTTAGCCATCAGTGGGAGGAGAGGCCCTTGGGCCTGAGAGTGTTAGAGGCCTTCATATAGGGGAATGCCAGGGAGGGAAGACGGGAGTGGGTGGGTGGGTGGAGGAGCACCCTCATAGAGGTAGGGGGAGGGGATGGGATAGGGGGTTTCTAAAGGGGAGACTTGGAAAGAGGAAAATATTTGAAATGTAAATAAGGTATCAAAAATAAAAATAAAAAAAAAAAAGAATCTATTTGAGCCTACAGTTCCAGCAGAATTAGTCTGTGATGGTTGGGCAGTAGAACAAACAGTGCTAGTCATGGTGGCAGAGCAGGAAGCTGAGAGATTTCATCTTTGACCACAAGCATGAAGCAAAGAGAACAAACTGGAGATGGTACAATTCTTTAAACTTTCTCTCTGTTTTTGTTTTTTTGTTTGTTTGTTTGTTTTGTTTGTTGTTTTTGATTTGACTTTAGAACTTCTTACAGTTATTTATTTGTTTTGTTTTGTTTGTTTTATTAATCATTTTATTAGTTTACATTTCAAATGATATCCACCTTCCCCATTATCCCTCCCGTCCCCTTCCCCCTCTCCTCTTTCCCCTTTGCCTCTATGTGGGTGCTCCTCCTCCCACTCACCCACTCCTGCCTCATAGCTCTGTATTTTCATGTTAGTTTATAGAAGTTAGCAATGAAGATAATGATATGACACAAAAGCTGGAAAAATGTCATCTTTTTGTGTAAAGAACTTCAAGGACTCACTGAGGACTTTAAACTAATAAGTGAATTGAACAACACAAATTCCTTTCTTTGGAACAATTGTGCATGAGCTGCCTCAATATGTCCATGAAGTCCATGAAGACAGTGTACATGACCGCTGTAGGGCCAAGCAGCTCTGACTTAATGTAGTGTGCCTGCAATATCACAGTCCTGCTCACGTTCCTAACTGCCCTCATGTTAATATTTTCAGTGAGGAAATGGCTAAAAGCACAAGACTCCATGGAAAGTCAAAGGGCAGAGGAGAGGAAAATAATAATATCATCTAATTTTCTTTAAAAAAAATATTGAATTTTTGGCTGGAAAAGAAAATATGTTGAATTCAGTTAGTGAATTTTAAGATTACTTGGAGAATGTTAATATAATTAATTATTTAGTGTAATACAATAAGTTATCACTAAGTATTACACATACAGACACACACACACAGACACACACATACACACACACACACACATATATTTGAAACTACAGTAGTATCTAGAAGACTGCCATTGAATACTTACTGAATATGTAAAGGTACTTTAATATAATCTCCAGGAATCATTGGTCTGTATTGAGTAGTATAGTGTGTCAATCACATCTTTGTATGTAAGCTTTCATTCATTCATTGGTCAGTTCTGCAAGTTCACAACATTACTTTGTTATCTGGTGGACTTTTAAACTTCTTTTCAATTATTATTTCCTCCTAAAATCAAGTAAAAAGATGTATTTGCTTTATACAAAATGTGGGAACTCTGGTGCCATTACAGACCCTGTGGGCTCCCAGACCTTACAGTATCATGTACCACTCATTCCTGTGCATTGCAGATTTACATTTCCTGTTTATTTTCTATGTTCTTTCTTTCCCAGTACCACAAAAATCAATATGCTGCCAGTACAGGGTTGTGAATGATGAGGAATTTAATATATTTGTTTTAACATTATTTTTTAAAACTCCCTTATGTTAACTTCAGTATCTATATTTAATATTTTATGTGAAAAAATGTCTTTGTGTGCTAGTCTGAATTTGCCAGTGGTGCAGTTTAGAATCCACATATTTAAAAAATATATATTGTAATTTCTTTTAAGCACCTTCTTTATTTGTGACAGGATATCTACTTGTTGAAACTGTTGAACACAAAATTTTAAGAAACTCTGATTTTTAAATATATAATGTATATTTTTCTTTGTTAGGTTTCATGTAATTTATAGGCATATTATTTAATTTATTATAAGAAAATATATATACCTTCAATCTAGGGCATATGAGTTAAGACTAAACTAAGTTAAAATAATTCTTTAAGATCTCGGTTTTTTGTACTATATGATGAAATGATAATATATGAGTTCAAACTGGAATGTTACAGTACCCTGGATTGCTGATGAAGAACTATGGCTCAAATGTTGATATTAGTAATAAAGACAGCACTAATTAGGCTTAAGACTTATGGAAAAGAAGAGAAACCATGAAATTGGGAGGAAGAGGCATTGGAGGACAGGAATATGGGTGGAGGGAGGTAGTAAAGAGTGCATGTTATTAGGATTGATGGCTTATTTTCAAGGAATATTTATTATCTTGGAAACAAACCATTATTATTATTATTATTATTATTATTATTATTATTATTATTACTATTACTTTTTTTGCAGTCCAGTGGTTGCCCCCATCCCAGTCCTCACTCCCACAGGTCCTCATCCCATTCCTCCTCCCTCCTGTCTCCAAGGGGATGTCCCCCTCTCCAGACTTCCCCACTCCCTGGGGCCTCAAGGGGTAGTCTTCACCCACTGAGGCCACAACAGGCAGTCCTCTGCTATGTATGTGTCAGGGAGCTTGGGCAAGCTCATACATGCTGCCTGGTTGGTAGTTCAGTGTCTGAGAAATCTCAGGGGTCTGGGCTAGTTGAGACTTCCTGTGGGTTTGCCCTCCTCCTCAGAATTTTTGAGTGTGGGATGGCAACCCAATCCACTTGATGCCTTGTCTTTCTACTGGATGTGAACTCTGAAAGTCCCTCTCCCCGCTGTTGGGCGTTTCATCTAAGGTCCCTCCCTCTGAGTCCTGAGAGTCTCCTACCACTCAGGTGTCTGATACTTTCTAGAGGGTTCCCCCACTTTACCTACCCCCCTCCCCCATGTTGCAAATTTTCATTCATTTTTCTGGCTCTCAGGGCTTTTCTCCTGTATTCCCCCACACACATCATGTTCCCCTCTTCCCCTCCCCATCTCCTCTTCCACCCAGGTCTCATTCTTTGAGTTTTTTTTCTCTTGTTATAACTGTTTTCATTTCTTTATATGATGTCATCATTGACAATACAATCAATAAATAAAGTTTTTCTGGATAAGTTAGTGTTTTCATAAGTCAATATTTAAACTTGATTGAAGAATTTCAGGGTTTTGTGAAAGTTGATTATGGTCTCTTAATGTAATATATTCTTAATTTTTTTTTAAAGAGACTGTAGTTCTGTTATATATTTAGTACCTGTCAAGTTCTTAACATTATTAGACTATCCTTTACTCCAAGATGCAATGCCTTGCATTGATGAGGTAACTAGACTTTCATAGTTCATTTGTTGCCAACATCACTCACTAGTAAAAGAAATGCTACTTTCAGGTACTTAGAGTCATATATTGGATAGACTCTTGAAACAACTAAATGAACTATCTATATTCAAGGTCCTAGTCATATATTTTTATTACCAGGACCATTGCTATGAAAGGAACACAACAGGACAAAGACTCCAATAAGGTCCTTTAATGAGTTACTGACTACATTTTCATACATAAATCTATGTGGATTCAAGATCTTCATGACTGTTTTAATTGGATAAACAACCTGATTGAAGAAGTAATAGCTAGAAACAGTTACATGAAAGAGCCATCATAAAAACAGTCAAATTAAACACTCATCGTCACCCAGAGAGTAGAGATTCTGTCAGAAGAATAAATGTGGCACTGAATTTCCTAGGCTATCATGTTTTTTATTGTTACTTTTACTGGTGAATCAAAAGAAATTTGATCATATGTCTCATCAGGAAGACATAGTCTGTCACTCATCCACTGTTTCTTTTGTACTTTCAACATCGTAATGGACTATGTATGCTCTTACTAAGTACATGTCAAAAAATGCAGACATGAATGGATCATGGGGAATCTAACACTATCCAACACTCCTACATTACAGTTCCTGCATTTAAGCCCTAGGGAACCTCAGAGAAGAGGGGACGGAAAGATGGTCAGAGCCAGAATACTAAGAAGTTGAATGTGAAACAGTCTTTCATAAAAATGGTGTCAAAAACAAAACAAGAACAAAATAAAAAACAAATGGACACATTAACATGGAAGTAATTTTTTACATGGTTTCAAATATAGAAAAAAATTACAGGCAAATATTAACTACTGGGTGGAGGAGAATTAGCCTTTTACAGGGATGGGGCCTTAGCGGTTTTCTAATACAGTATGATCAGCCTTGAAATAAATAAATGAAAAGAATTTCATAAATGGAATCAGCATATTCTATTTATATTTTTATGCATTATATGCATGCATATATATGGGAGAGAGAAAAAGCTGGGAGGAAGTAATGATATTCCACTTCAAATAAAACCAAGAAAAGTGCATGAGTGAATTGGCTTAAACATGAACCTAGAAACATTTAAGGATCAATTAAATTAAATGCAATTAATATTTTATCTAGTTGACTGCTTCAAGATGCTCAATAATTTTATTTGTTCTATTTACAATAATAACTTCAGAATAATTTAAAGTGGATACTTACCTTAATCATAATGTGTTCTTTTACTGTAGTATATTCTCTTATCTTTCCTGTAACTATAACAGTTATGCCTTTGATAGTGTGAGGTTAGTTTCATTAAAAAAGAAGTAATGGAAATATTATATCTTGTAGATTTAACTTATCCTGTACAAATTTTACAATAGTGACAAAAAGAACATTACATAGTAAAAAATATTAAAGATACAGAATTGGGTGATACAGTTATTCCTATGTGAACCTGAAATCTGCTTCTGACATCTACTTGTCCTATAAAGATTTCATTGAACATTTCTTTAGGTGCTTCACAGCCATGCGAATTTCATCAGTTGAGGATTCTCTGTTTAGCTCTGTTCCCCATTTGTTGATAGGGTTATTTGGTTCTCTGGAGTCTAACTTCTTGAGTTCTTTGTATATATTGGATATTAGCCCTCTATCAGACTTAAGATTGGTAAAGATCTTTTCCCAATCTGTTGGTTGTCGTTTTGTCCTATTGACAGTGTCCTTCGCCTTACAGAAGCTTTGCAATTTCATGAGGTCCCATTTGTCAATTCTTGATCTTAGAGCATAAACCATTGGTGTTCTGTTCAGGAACTTTCCCCCTGTACCCATGTGTTTGAGGTTTTTCCCTACTTTCTCTTCTATTAGATTCAGTGTATCTGGTTTTATGTGGAGGTCCTTGATCCACTTGGATTAAGCTTTGTACAGGGAGACAGGAATGGATCAATTCGCATTCTTCTGCATATAGACCGCCAGTTGAACCAGCACCATTTGTTGAAATTACTGTCTTTTTTCCACTGGGTGGTTTTAGCTCCTTTGTAGAAAATCAAGTGACCATAAGTGTGTGGGTTCATTTCTGGGTCTTCAATTCTATTCCATTGACCTACCTGCCTGTCGCTGTACCAATACCATGCAGTTTTTATCACTACTGCTCTGTAGTACAGCTTCAGGTCAGGAATGCTGATTCTCCCAAAAGTTCTTTTGTTGTTGAGAAAAGCTTTTGCTATCCTGGGTTTTTTGGCGTTCCAAATGAATTTGAGAATTGCTCTTTCTAAGTCTATGAAGAATTGAGTTGGAATTTTGATGGGGATTGCATTGAATCTGTAGATTGTTTTTGGCAGGATGGCCATTTTTACTATATTAATCCTGCCAATCCATGAGCACGGGAGAGCTTTCCATCTTCTGAGGTCTTCTTTGATTTCTTTCTTCAGCGACTTGAAGTTCTTGTCATACAGATCTTTCACTTGTTTGGTTAGAGACACACCAAGAGACTTTATATTGTTGCTGAGAAGCACCTAAAGAAATGCTCAACATCCTTAGTAATAAGGGAAAGGCAAATCAAAACAAGTCTGAGATTCCACCTCACACCAGTCAGAATGGCTAAGATCAAAAACTCAGGTGACAGCAGATGCTGGCGAGGATGTGGAGAAAGAGGAACAGTCCTCCATTGTTGGTGGGATTGCAAGCTGGTACAACCACTCTAGAAATCAGTTTGGCGAACCCTCAGAAAAATGGACATAATACTACCTGAGGATCCAGCTATACCAGCCCTGGGCATATACCCAGAAGATGCTCCAACATATAATAAAGACACACGTGCTCCTCTATGTTCATAGCAGCCATAATTATAATAGCCAGAAGCTGGAAACAACCCAGATGTCCCTCATCAGAGGAATGGATACAGAAAATGTGGTACATTTACACAATGAAGTACTACTCATCTATTAAAAACAATGACTTAATGAAATTTGCAGGCAAATGGATGGAACTTGAAAATACCATACTGAGCGAGGTAACTCAGTCACAAAAGAACGAACATGGTATGTACTCACTTATAAGCGGATATTAGCCCAAACATTCAGAATACCCAAGTTTCACTTCACAGTAACTGCTGGACTAAGAATGAGTTCCCAGATGGAGGAGTTGGAGAAGGGACTGAAGGAGCTGAGGGAGTCTGCAGCCCCATGGAGGGAGCAACAGTGTCAACTGGCCTGACCCCGCACCCAGTCCTCCTGGAGGCTGGACCACCAACCAAAGAATACACATTGAGGGACCCATTGTTCGGACCACATATGTGGCAGAGGAGGGCCTCGTTGGCCATCAGTGGGAAGAGAGGCCCCAGTAAAGGGGAATGTCAAGGTGGGAATATGGAGTGAGTGGGTGGGTGTTTGGGAGGTAGAATACCCTCATAGAGGTGGGGGAAGGGGAGGGGATAGGTGGTTTCCAAAGAGGACACGTAGAAGGGGGGAAACATCGGAAATGTATAATGTATCAAAAAAATAAAATAAATAAATAAAATAAAATAAACAAGGGGAAAAAAAGATTTCATTTCAGTATTCAGAGAGTAGAATGGATTAGGAGAGACAGAGATATAGGTAACTTAAGAGGAAAAAAACGTCTTTCCAAACTGTGAAACACTTTCTTGAGTCTTGGCACAGGAGTGAAAAACCACAATCTAATTATTCACCAAGAGTATGTTGCCCTTCATTTGTTTCATTCAACAAACGCAGTGTTTTTATTTCAACAAGACAAAGCACAATCAAGAATAATGTCTGTGTGTGATAATTCAGAGCGAGCCCCATCATCTACAGTAGTGGTTATTTAAAACTTAATAATTCTTCTTTAAACTATTTTAGTTTCATATGCTTCAAAGTATAGTGCGACTTTGAAAAATGTTCCACACATTTTATGAAGTATTTGATAAATTACCCTTTGTCCCTGTGTTTCCATAACTGCAGTAATTGCAAAAATAAGTCAAGAGTGTTAGCCACTTAACTCGAATAAGTTAGTTAGTTGAAGTCATTTAGAAGAAGGCATCCAGTTAATACATTCTGTAGGAATAACTTTTAAATTACTGTTCTTATTTAATACCATTAGTTATATATTAATGAAAATGACATAAATAGTTTGTATTCATTACTAATTACATGTTAACAAGCATCCATGCTCTATACACGGCTCTTTTTGTTGTATAAATAAGCAAGCTGGGAAGCTAAGAGCCAATATCTTCCAAGCAGACATTCTATCCATGTTCAGAGCCCACTGTCCAGCACCAGGCCACAAGGCATTCAAAGAGCTCTTTAGAAGCTTTTTCTTCATCTTGGGAAGAATCTTTCTACGACTCTAATATTCCAGATTCCCTTGAGGTTCTTTAAAGTCTACATTTTCTAATTATACTGTTTCATATCTTTTCCTTTTGAACTATTTCCAATTTTCAATAATTTGCCTTCAATCATCATCCTAACTAGGGTCTTTGATTTTCAGCAACAGCATCTGGGTGTACATGTCATTGTCCCAGGCTCTGTTCAACAAAGAAGTGTACATCTTTTTTTTAACAGAATAAGTGGACTACCTAAACTACATTTAATTGTGGACCTTTTATTATTGAATTTAAAAATATTACCAGCTCTATCCCCCCTGGTTGTACTAAAACACAGTCATCCTTGCAAACCTTAAATTTCTTTACCTATGATAATATTTTAAAGTGTTGGATTCACAGCAATGATAATTAAAACAAGGAACAAATAGTTGGGGATAGTTATGCAAGTTAATCGCTGTAAGTCAGTTGAAAAACCATCCACCTGAGAGTGCTAAAGGCCTGAAAGATGGATCCTCACAGCAATTTCTATTTTACGGGGAAACACTGTGGGAGAGTAGTTGAGCTTTAGATGACTAGAATAGTGCTTCATTACATTTTTAAAAGGTATGCAAAAACCCACTTGGAAATACAAGCATATGACCTATCTGGAACACAAAAAGGTTACAGTCTGATATATTTTTAAAAGTCATTAATGTTATCCCCTGTGTAGATTAACATTAACAAAGTGTTTCTTAGGAGGAAACACAGATTTTCAACAATAAGAGGCCATGTGTACCCATTTTCCTTTGATAATAAAAAATATTTTTAAACAAAATAAGTAGGTTATTTGTTTTGGTTTTAATTACTTTGTTTTAATTTTTACAAAATCTCTTTATTGCAAAGACCTTGCAAAGGAAAGCTCAGACAGCTATATTAATGTATCTACTCCAGCAAGCACTTGCCCAGAACAGAGTTTGCCTGTACTTCTAAATGAAATTCTGTACAGTTGAAACAACCATTCTGAAACTACTGAATCTTAAACATTCAGTATCCATTAAAATGTTTGGAACTTATATAGCATAGAAACCTACAAAGAGTCTATTACACAGCTAAACTTAGAAAAATAATTCCTTTGATATCTACTTTCACAATCATGTGACTTTTCCTCCTGTTCCATCCTTTCCCAGCATCGAAATCTACCCCTGCTTGATTTCCTTTCTACATGATATAAAGTACTACATATATAGCTTTCATTTAGTTTACATATATCCACCTATACATTGTAGGCCAGGATACAAATACGGAAAAAAATATTTGTTTACTTTTCTTTCTAACGTTGGATGATCTAGCTTAATATTACACATTATAAGTCCTTCCAATTTCCTGCAAGTTTTGTGATTTCATTTTTCACTAAAGCTGAATAGTATTCCATTTTAGATATACCACATTTCTCTTTTCCATTTGTCACTTGATGGACACCTAGGATAAGTTACTTAGCATACAAATGGAGCACCAACTAAAAGTCTATGGTATGTTATATGATGATAGTTTTATTTTAATTATTTGAAAAACATTCAATTTTGTTTCCATAATGGATATATTGGTGTGTACCTCAACCAGCAGTGAACGATAGGTTCATTTTTATCAATATCATCTCCAACACTTGTTGGTTTTCTTGATGATAGCCTTTCTGAATAGGTAATATTGTTTCTTAAAGTAGTTTTCATTTGTAGTTTCCTAATAGCTAGTGATAATGAATGTTTTTTTTTTAAATAGTTATTGGACATTAGAGTTTATTTATTTATTTATTTAGTGATGATTATTCAAACCATCAGCTCATTTGTTGATTATCATTTTTTTACTTTTTTGCATTAAATTTCTGCAATTCTTTATAAATGCTAGATATTATCTGCTCATCTGAAACATAGCTATAGTAAAGGTTAATTCCCATTCTATAGGCTGTGTTCTATGCTGATAGTTTTTTTTGTTTTGTTTTGTTTTGTTTTTTTTACACAGAAAATCTTATTTCATGCAGTCCAATATGTTTATACTTAGGACTAGTTTCTGCACTATTGATGTTATATTCAAAAAGTTCTTGCAGACCCAAATATCTTGAAGGGTATCCCCTATGTTTTTGTTCAGAAGTTTCAGAACTCAGGGTTTATTTTAAGTTCTTTGATCTCCTTTGCAAGCAATTCTTCTGAAGTTGGGTATCCGGTTTTGGCAGTATCCTTTCTTACTAGTCTCTTTTTCTTACTAGGTGAAAAGAGCCTAGTAACTTTGTCAAATATTACATGGCCACAGCATTGTTGCCTAATATGTAGGCCATATATTCTATTTTATTGGTCTACCTGACACTTTTATGTCAATACCAGGTTTTATTATTCCTATATTCTTTGTAGTATAATTTGAAGTGAATATTTTAATGCCTCAAGCTGTTGTATCACTCCTTAGGCCTGCTTTGGCTATTCCTGTTTTCATATGAATTATTTCTTTTCTTAGTCTTTGAAATTTGTCATCGTACCTTTGATAGGTATTGCATTAAATAGTAAATTAACTTGGGTTGTATAACCATTTTCACATTTTGCAATCCAGGAATAAAAGTATTCTCTCTCTGTCATCTAACGTCTTTTATATTTTATTTTATTATATTATATATATTATAATATATATTTATTATATTTCATTATATACTTTATTTATTGTATATTATTATTTCAAGGGTTTTAAACAATTAGGTCTTCTTCAAATAGGAAATAGTTTGATTTCTTCTTTTCTTATTTTAATCCCTTATCTATTTTTCTCTTTACTCTTCATTATACTTAAGATTCTAAACACTATATCAAATAAGAGAGGGGAGAGTGGAAATTCTTGTCTCAGTTCAAATTTTAGAGGAAATATTCTCAGGTTGTTTCAACTTAATACAAAAATGGCTTTAGTTTTATTGGATACAGTCTTATTATTTCGAGATATGCTACAACCATTCTCAAGTTATCAGCAATTGTTTTCATGAATGCAGGTTTTCCTGGCATCAATCTAGATGGTTATGTGGTTTTTGTCTATAAGTTCGTTATGTGTTGTGTGACATGTATTGCTTATGTATGTTGAACCAAGTTTACATACCTGAATAAAAGCTGACTTGATCATGTTTCTAAATTTGCTTTGTAAGTATTTGTTAAAAACTTTTTCACCTGTGTTCATCAAAGAAATTGATCTGTGGTTTTCCTTGTTGTTATATTTTTACCTGTGATTTTGGTCTGTAATTTCAGAATATACTGGCATTGTAAAATATATTTGATAGTGTCTCCTTACTTTCTATTTCATGGAGCACATTAAGAAAAAGTAACATGAAATCTCCCTTGAAACTCTGTTACAATATAGAGGCGTAGCAGTGCAGTCACCAGTAATGGGCTTTTCTTTGAGTGAAGGCTTTTGAATACAGCGTTGATTTCACTGGTGTATTATGTCTCATTAGTTCATTTACATCTTCTAGATTTAATTTTGATGACAATATATTTAGTCATTCTTCGGTTTCTTCTAGGTTTATCTGTTTTTCTGAGTATTTATTTTCATAGCAAACTTTTATAACATTCTATACTTCATCAGGGTCTGTACTAATGACAACTTTATGATCTCTAGTTTCCCTGATAATGGTCTTTGAACTGAGGATTATTTTACTGAACCTGGAATTTACAAGTTTAAACCACTGGATGTGATTTCCTAACACTGTTAGGATCAAGCACAGACAAATGAGTCGTTTGTATTATAAATTTGGAATAAGGCAAAGTATTCATAATATGTCACTCATCATCTAACACTGACGGTACTACTAGGCAATAATTAGCAAAGCATTGAATACCCTAAATCTTTTCAGTTATCAAAACTCTGGGTTGCATCTGACTAGAAAGTCACATAGAACACAGAGCAGAAGCCTTGGGAGACCAAAAGGGGACTAAAAGTGAAAGAATTTTGTTATTCCTCATATACAAATGTAACATGATTAGATAACATAACTCATTTCGTTAATTTCACAACTAATCTTCATTCCATACACAACAACATGTAAACCAAAGGAAGTTAAGGAGTTCTCCACAGCTAAACGTGAAGCGGTAAGAAATTTGCAAGAAGCGAGGTTTCTCTGCGTCATGATTATTATCGTCTATCTCACATGAATTTCCTTGTTCAAAGTAGCTTTAGCATCTTCAGTTAAAATTAGGCCTCTTACTTCTATCAAATAGACCTCAGTAACTTACCTTTTCTTAAAGCTTACCAAGGGTGCTTGGTCTTGACTCCAATACCACATATCACTTAGGTGCCAAGATTGTCACATTTAACAGATAAGGTGTCTTCACTAAATCATGGCTTCCTTTAAGGCACTTTTATCATGAATGATAGTCTTATCGAAATTTGTACCAAGGAGCCACTAATGCATTTGAAATGGACTCATTAATAAGCGAATATATAGAATGAAATTAATTGGAATACTACTTTCAGGCAAAAATGAATTTCACTGTTTGTCAGGCATTTCGCACATGATTTAGTCAATCTCATGACACATATTTTGTTCCCTACACCCATGATAGATTTAATGAAACATTAAAGGCTTTTAAACTGGAAATGTGTACATATTTTAGGATAAGAATCCTGACATACATATAATACCAGTTATATTCAGTGCATGACCTATCAAAAATATGATTAGACCTTTGAAAGGACAAAAATGATCATCTTGTTGCAGTGTCAGTCATTGGCAACAGTATAAAGACAAGTAAGTCCTATATCCTGGAGCTATCACTCAAGGTTACTTTGCCAACCCGGAAACCTCAGACATTAAAGTCATATCGTATCCACCCTCTTTTCATTGGACTGTTTAAACTATGAAATGCCATCATTTTTCTTGCACATTGGAGTATATTCCAGAAATTTCTGTCCTCTTAAGGATGAATACCTTATAACCCATCTCCAGTTGTGTTTGTGAGTGTATGGAACATTTTAATATTTTCCAAAAATTTTCCATTCACCTTCATTAATAGCAAAGAATCCGATGACCAGTGGCCACTTAAATATTTGTTCATGTACAGAGATACAGCTGAAAGGAAAACACTATTATTTAATATCATACTTAATTTACAACACTGAGACACATTCTAACGGATGTATTTCTACTATATGTCTGATAACATTTTCATTGCCTAAGAATATTTCAAATTTAAGCATACAATGCAATAATCTGATCAGGATTGTAGGCATTATCTTAATTTAAAATCAGTATGGTTTAGAGAGATGACATAACATTCTAAGGATACTTTTGGACATATGTAAGAAAGAACAATTAATGTCAGAAGTTAATGTCTTGACAAAGAAAATAGAAGTGTGTTAAAGATTCATAAGACTTGTGTGTCTACAAAAACAGGTTATAGCTATGCTTATAATTATGGTGGATTTTGAGCTAATGTTCTCTAGCAGTGTAATAAGGTTTTTTTTCACTCTCAGATGAGCTTTGTAACTGAAGCTATACTATCTAGTATAAAAAATAATAATTTCAGGGATAGTTTCCCCTTGAAAATTATTTGTAGAAACTATTGCCTAAACTTATCTCACATAGCCAGATATAAGCAATTATGAATTACAGAAGTTGGAAAACACACAAAGTATCAAACATCACAAATAGCAGGCACATAAGGATTTAAATGGACCTTCCAGATTCCAAATAAGGTAAATGTACTGGGGAATTTAAAATTAATGTCATTATAGTTTTATCAGTTTGTTGCACTGTCCAATGAGGATTGTGTGGAATTGGTGACTCTGAGATAGCTCCTTCTGACTAAGTTCTGAGTTAGTTATATTATAGAAAATAATATGCTAAAATTGATTTTCATAGGCTTGCATTATTAATGTAACTGATAGTTTCATTTTGTAAAAATGACCAAAAATTTTGGAGCATTAATACCATGAAATTACTGACTTGTTTACATTTTTAAAATATTTGTAGAGTTATATAGTTTGTAGGAAGAGTGATAGAGAAAAATAATTTACTCAAGTAACATGTTAAAAGAACTAGTTGTAAGTGAAAAAAAAAATGTGTAGTTCATAGGAACCATGAAATCTAAGTGTCCCTAGTACTGAATGAACATTGCTATGATCATAACTTCCGCATACTTTGGAAGGGGTTTCTGTGCATGCATGTTGTATGTGGTCAAAGTCACTGTTATAGTTTAATGCATGCAAATGGTTTTGATAAACTTTAGGAGAACTGTTCATTTTACCAATGAAACTTTACTAGTGTTAGCTCATCACATGGTAATTCACATGAAGAATCCGTGGTTAAAGCCTTAAAATATTCCTTTTATAATTTACCATAATATTTAGGAATTATTATAAAGAAGGCTCTTTAGAAATCTGCCCGTTTCAGAAATAATGAAATATGATGTACGTTTATAAACAACTTAAACATTGGAAGTAATCGAGGTTCATAAAGAAACCAAGTCACAGACACAGTGCAGTTGCTCTCATTTAGACTGATACTCCATTCCAGATTTGTTCATACTATAACATATTTCAGTGAGCTATTCAAAAACACAGCACAGTAACTACAATAGAGACCTTGATCTTACTTTTAGCCTGGGCTAGAAATAGATGAGGAAGGCTGAAAACTGCTTTCATGACAACTTTGTTTTTCACCAGCTTTGCTTATTGTTCAATGCCTCTTTAAAAGTGGAAGCAAACTGTACTTGAAAAATATAAAACAATACTAAAGAAAACAAACAAAAAATGAAAAAACTAGGAACTTGGTTTCCTTTGAGCCGTGGCTCTTATGTTTACAGCATCCACCATATTACCTGCATCCAGCAGCACACAAGCAGAAAGACAACCACAGAGATACGTCATTCATTTGGTATCTCCATTCTTGCTTCTAGCATTCCTGGTATTACTGCACTTTTTCAGAAGAAACGGACACCTAGCTACTCAACAGCCATTACACTTAGTAGTAAGCACAACACCTTCTCTGGAGTCTTTACTTAATGCTCTTCTTTCAGTGACTCAAACCATGGTTTTAAGTTCTCCATGATATATCTTTGAATGCCTTGCTCATTTAAGTTTTGAAACTCGACTATCTTCTATTCATCATCCAATATAATGGGGCTCTGTCTCTCCAGTTGCTACTCTACATAGTTTTTATCAAAGGCATTTGATCTTTTTGCCTTCCAAAATTCTGTAGACATTTATATTGATTGTTTTTGTAAAAATATGAAAAATCTGTCTGATTTGCAGACAAATAATTAAGAATTGCATTATTATGGAAAATGACAATGTAGAATATGAGTCCTATTTGTGTCATATTCTCAAACAGTGAAATTCAACTTTATGGTGTATTTTCTAAGGTATTTTACAATTAAAATCCAATAATACAGTCATTTAGTAGAACTACCCATCGCCTTAAAATTCTCCTAGCATGTGGCCTTATGGACAAATGATTTAGGCTTCATTAACCACACACTGAAAATTTAATCTCTTGTCCACTCTCTGTTCTGTATAAGTGTTGCATACTCTGATAACCCCACACAATCTTTTCCCAATGTTAAGTAAGAAAAGATATAAATACCAATAACATTCTTCACAAAATCTGGAAAATTCTCCCATTTTATATAACTATTCATAAAACCATAAATTAAGGAAGCAAGCCTAATCATAAAGGTCACACATTAAAGGTAGCACATTACCTCATCTCAAAACTATACTAGACAGCCACAGTGACAAAGATAGCATGCAACTGACACAAAACTGACAAGCCTACCAATGGAACATATTAGAAGGCAGAGGTAATCTACACAGCTAGGGACACTTTCCTTTCCAAATTTGTTAATAAATTGTACTGAAAAGGGTTTTCAAAACAATGAACTCATAAAACTAGATTCCCAGTTACACAAAAATGAAATTAGATTCTTATCTCTCACCTTGTATACAAATCAACTAATCACAAATCAAAATCATTAATTTAAATTTGAAAGTAAAAAAAAAACCTACAGAACAGAAATATTTCAGAATGTACATACATTAAACAAGCCTCTGACTAGAACTGGGAGCAACTCTACAAAGGGCTAATTAATAGTATAGGAATTTTAAAACATATGCAACAAAGAAATTATCAATAAATGAACACATCATATCAGAATAGAAAAAATGGTGCCAGATAAACTTAAAAGGTCAATATTTGGACTAAAAAACTGCAATTTTTTTTAAAAAGTCAAAATTTTTCATCTATAAATATAATAATATTTCAAACAGATTTTTCACATGAGAAGAAATACAAATTGTCAAAAATATATTTTAAAGTGTACAACATGTTCAGAGAGCAAAGAAAGGCATTGAAAGTACTTTGAGATTCCAATTGAACATAATCAGACCAATCAGAATGGCCATCATCAGGAAAACAGGTGACAACAAACACTACGGAAATGTATAAAAAGAGCAATATTTATCCACATTTGGTGGCAGTGTACAATATTGCAGCGAGTTTGGACATCAGAGTGGAGACCTTTTAAAGACCAAATATCAGGATTCCCTTATGATCCAGTTGCTCATATCTTGGCATGCAACTCAGACCTCCACAGATGACTTCAGAGTTAATTACACATTATATTTCTGGTTAATCTTTTACAGTAATGAAGACAGAATTAGTCGTGACAACCATAAACAGACTAATGATTAGTGAAAACATGGCACTTATACACAATGTAATTCTATTCAGCCACGAAAAATAAATCATAAAATTTTAGGAAAATCATAGAACTAAAGAAAAAGAATATAGTGAATAATATAATCCAGGTTCAGAAAGGCAAAAACTTTATGTTCATGCTCATATGTATTTTCTAGTCATTTACTGTTAAATTTGCATATAAACATAAGCATAAATAAAAATGGTGTCAGAGAAGCAAAGTAGGGAGGGACTTTTGTACAGAGTAAAACTGGGAAAGGCAACCTGAATAAACTGTATGAAAATCCTCCATGGTAGTTTGTTACTTTGTAAATAATTTTTAAAAATAAAATAATTTATCAACAGTACTCTTACTTAACACAGTAATACAGGAATAGCAAAGTCAATTAAGTATTGATTCACCAGAAGATGAACTTTAAAAAAAAATCTACCAGCAAGGAGAATCTATTTTATAAACAAATATACAAAGTTAACTCTATTATTTGATACTTTTTAAAAAGGAGAAATAGACACTGAAGCTCATTACACAAGAGTCTTGAATGGAAGGTACAAGACATTAGAGGAAGGGCACATTTCCAATGCTACAAAACATACTCAGATTATTTAATTCAAATTTAGGATTGTAAATTCTATCAGAATAGTATCAAACAAAAATCATCATTATGGATAGGAAGTTATTTCAAATGCTAAATAGATACCTGCCTTGCAAAGGAAAACCCTGAATTTAATTCCCAAATGCAAAGAAAATAATTCAGAGCTAGTGTACTGCCTGCAATTCAGCATTTGGGAGGTTGAAACCCACAGATAATTGGGTCCCGGTGGCCAGCCAGACTAGTCTACATGGTGAGGCCTAGCCCAGTAAGAGATCTGTCTCAAAAGGGAAACAAAGCAAAGGTAAAGCAAAATTAACTCAGTCTTAAAAGTGCCATTCAAAGTTTCCCTTGGGTCTTTATATGTTCACGTGTGCACATGAGCGTGCGTACACATGTGTACACACACAAACACACACACACATACACACACAACAAACACATGTTAATGACACAAACACAATTAATTGATTATATGCCTGTCATTTAGAATTATTTCTTGTTATTATTTGGCAACCAAGAACTCAGGTTAACATTGGTAGGGTACTGTGCTGTGTCTCACGAATAAAGCATCCTACTGCTGCAAGTCCTTCCAGTAAAGGTATAAATCCTCATACTTGGATCACATCCTTAAATATTGTTTATGAATCTTGTAACTTTTCAAAACCACAGATGTTATTTACTTTAATTAGTATCCACAGATGTGTTCATCCGTGAGAGGCATTTATTAGTTTCTTGTGATTTAGGTACAAAGGATAAGTCTTTCTCTCAAATTATCAGAAAACTAGTTTAATGATTGAAATATAAGTAATTATTAGTAAGATATTTGCATAATTCCAACAAAGCTAAAGGAAAATGAATGCATGTCAAAATAAAAACAGAATGATAAAATTGTAAAATACCTGACCAAAGTAACCTAAGGGCAGAGGGTTATTTAAGAGTATGGTACAGCTGGCTAGGAAGTCATGCAGCTATGGCATTCTCCCAGTGTTCAGGAAGTTGAAATGAATGCTCCTCTCTTTCTGCTGTTTATTTGGTCTGGACTCCAGGTCAAGGAGGGTTGCCAGCCATGTCTGTCTACAGTGATTCTTCTTATCCCAACTTACCCACATTTGAATTTCCCTCACTGATAGTTTCAGGGTTTGTCACCTAGGCAAGGCTAGATCCTGTCAAGTTGACAGGCAATATTAATCATCACAAATCTCAAATTCTAAAGAACCAAAATTACAAGAAAAGTTTTACATGGAACAAAGTCAACAATCAGAACATAAGAATTCTCAGATCTGATGCTATGAAATCATGTTTTGAATTTTATGTATTTTCAATCGGGCATGTTGATTTTTTTTATCGTAGAATAATATATTTATTTCTTTTTTATTGGATATTTTATTTATTTACATTTCAAATATTATCCCTTTTCCCAGTTTCCCCTCTGGAACACCCCTATCCTATACCCCCTACCCCTGATTCTATGAGGGTGCCCCTCTCAACCACTCAGTCCTACCTCACTGCCCTGATGTTCCCCTACACTTGAGATTCCATCCTTCACAGGACCAGGGGCCTCTCCTCCAAGTGAGAACTCTGCTGATTGTGTAGAGATGAATGTAGTAGTAGCTTTGAAGGGATATGCAGGGTGTATAGAATAATACTGTACTCATGTCTATCCAGAACTGAATCTTCTTCATGCTCACTATTGCATTTTGACTCCAAAGTTGCCTATATTAGCCTTGGAATTAAAATATTTTTACTCAATCTATACATTCTGTAAATGTAAGCACATGCTGCCATAACTTAAAAATAAAATTCTAAGCTGTCATTCAAATTCATAGGAGGATAATGACATCTAAATTAAACTCCTTGTAAATGTATTCATACATGTATTTAAGTTACAGGAGTTAAGCTAAGAACAAAAGTAAGCATTACTGACAGCAGCAACCAGAGGTTTTCAGCCATCTTAAGATGTGAATTTTATTCTTAACTTACACATTGACAATTCTGGGTAACCAGCTAAGGCAGAGCCTAACTTGGGACAGATCTAACAGTTTGACGCTCAGTTCTAGGCTTCCAGTTTCACAACTTCACCTTTGTGTAGATGACATAAGTGGGGTCCTGTGCTTTAAGAATGGCTTATGTTCTTTTTTTATTTAATTTTTGTTAGATATCTTATTTATGTACATTCCAAATGTTATCCCCTTTCTGAGTTTCTCCTCCAGAACCCCTATCCCATCCTCCCTCCCCCTGCTTCTATGAGAGTGCTCCCCCACCCATCCACCCACTTCCACCTCACCACCCTGGCATTCCCCTACACTGGGGCATTGAGCCTTACCAGGACCAAGGGCCTTTCCTCCCATTGATGTCCTACAAGGCCAACCTCTGTTTCATATGTGGCTGGAGCCATGGGTCCCTCCATGTGTTGGTGGTTTAGTCTCTTGGAGCTCTGTGGGGTCTTGTTGGTTGCTACTGTTGTTCTTCTTATGGGTTGCAAATTCCTTTAGCTCCTCCAGTCCTTTCTGTAACTCCTCCTTTGTGGACCCAGTGCTCAATCCAATGGTTGGCTGCAAGAATCTGCCTCCGTATTTGTCAGGCTCTGGCAGCACCTCTCAGGAGACAGCTATATCAGGCTCCTGTCAGCAAGTACTTCTTGGCATCTGTAATAGTGTCTGGGTTTGGTGTTTGTATATGGGATGGATCCCCAGGTGGGGCAGTCTCTGGATGGCCTTTCCTTCAGTCTCTGCTCCACGCTTTGTCTCTCTATTTCCTCCTTTGAGTATTTTGTTTCCTCTTCAAAGAAGGATTGAAGCATCCACACTTTGGTCTTCCTTCTTCTTGAGCTTCATGTGGTCTGTGAATTGGATCTTGGGTATTCCAAACTTTTGGGATAATATCCACTTATAATTGAGTGCATACCATGTGTGTTCTTTTGTGACTAGGTTACCTCACTCAGGATGATATTTTCTAATTCCATCCATTTGCCTAAGAATTTCATGAAGTCATTGTTTTTGATAGCTGAGTAGTACTCTATTGTGTAAATGTACCACGATTTCTGTATCCATTCCTCTGTTCTAGGACATTATATTCTATTTCATAGTTTTGTTCTCTTTATATCTGGCTTTACTAATACCTTAAGACATGAGGGCAAATTGTCAGCTTACACCAGTACCAGCTGGTTTATATACCAAGAGAGTTAGCAAAATGTGTGGAAAACATTATTATTTCACTTTAATTTTCTGTTTACCTAATACAAGAGTGAGTTTCTTCTATCTTATATCCATGATATTATGGATGACAAAAGCCTCCAACTCTGTTATGCATTCAATTAACCCGTTAAAGCAAAATACAACTTTTGACAAACAATAAAACAATGCTTAGGGTATCCAACTAAATCCTTTCATAGTTTGAATTTCCATCTTTTGAATCAGATACACTTAAAAGTGCAATTTTAAAATGAGATTTATATAACATGGGTACGTAATCCCAGTCTGTTCAATGTTTCAGCTCAATAGAAACAAAATACAAAGGAACAAAAAGTAAACATGAAGTATATTTTAAAAAATCAACATTCATTTCACACTGGATACAGAATGATCATGAATATTTGTCTGGTTCACTTATGTTTGCCTACTAATTTACAAAAATATTTTGAGGAGTCTCAAAGTCATCCTAAGCATGGAAGCCATCTCAAGGGAAGTCATGATGTCAGTGACTGAACATGTGAGGATGGTGGGAACAGGTGGAATGGTGGGCAGAGCTCATATCAGGACAATTTAGAAATCAGCTTTACCATCCATCTTGAAAGTCAAAATTTAATACTCATCAAGAAAAATATATTCATTTCATATAACAAGATAACAGAAGATAATTAATCTAAATAAAATGAGAGATTTAGACATTTTTATATAGTACAATCCTTACATCTGTTTCTTAGTTTTTGTATTTTTTCAATATTTTCCCCCAAATTTCTTATTTTAGTTTTCTTTTCTTTCAAGTGGTATTTTAGAGAAACAGTTTTATACTTTAACATGACATTTTAAACTTTCAAACAGGTGATTAAATAATAGGATTCATCATCAAGATTTTAAAAATTGCATATCTCAGATTAAAAGTAAACATCCTTTAAACTAGGACAGTGATATTCAAAGTTGAACAGGGATTAAAAACTTGCTGAACGGATGATTAATCAGGACTCTCTAACTATATTCACAGATTTGTCATTTACCACATTTTAAGTACAAATCTGCATTAATAGTATTAACACATTCTCAGTTTAGGAGGGAATATTTTTGCTGTGTGCATGACAGAGTTAAAGCCATTGTTTAGGGCAAGCAATACATAGTCTTAGGGATCCTTTGAAAGAATTCAAAACAACTAATAATAAACCGGGGAATTCAGACAATATTAAGGAAGATGACTTAACTACATTTTGCTATATTTTTATCTAACATTCTAAGTAACTATTTTAACATTAGTCATTGTGACGTAGTACTCCACTAAAATGGTGTTTTTCTCTCCACATTATTTTTTCAGCCTTTTATATTAGAAAATCTCCCATTCGTTTTTCATTATCTTTTATGACCTCAAAGCCTGCTGACATCTATTATTTAGTCTACTTTCAATATTTATGTTCTTTTTAAACTTCTACCACATTTATCTCCAAATGTTCTCTGCTCTGACAATAAATTTCCTTTAATCAGCCCAATACTTCTGGAGGTATTTTTTTTTCTTTTCTTAACCATGAAATATCTTGAAACCTATCTACTACATTTATATTTACTTTCTTTTGAATTTCTATTATCCATCGTATATTCTTCCGCACTCACAGTGAGAATATACTTCTGCTTTTGTAACTAAGCAATGAAATCATTGCTTGCCTCATTTTATTTTCCTTTTATTGATTTATAATCAGCGAATATCACTCTTAGCTCTAAAGTTCCCTGGTTTGGTAAAAGTACATTCATCTGTTGGCAAAACTCTTAGAAAAATTAGATTCATCAGTTCAAAAAAGCACCTCATCCATTTTAAAGTCAACTACTACCTCCAACTCCAGATGCTCACAATCAGTATCCCTCTGCTGTTTTGTATTGTTATATAAATAGACTTATCTAATAGGTATATTAATTCATAGTAGGATGCCATAACACTATCACCACAGGATCATCCCCAACCTGTCTGTGTGTTCCCTCATTATATCCTGTGGATTCTTCAGTTCTTTCTTTATAAAGATACTCATTTCCTTTATGAACTCATTTCTTGTTTACTCCCGGATATACAACTATCAATTTTGAATGTCATCTCACATTTCTAATAATCTAAAAATGTTTGGCACAACAATCTCTACCTAATTACATTGGGTTAAGTATCCTTCTCACTTTGATGTTCCCTTTGTGCTACAAACTCAAAAAATTTACCATTAACTGATAGCTTTCAGTAATCAGATCTGAGTATTGAGACTGACATCTTCTCATTGCTTATGGCACAGTTCTCCTTTATCATTTATTGTTCTGACGAGTTATAGTCACAGTAATTACTATGGGTAAAGGATCAACGGCTTTCTTCACTCTGTATCTAGATCTTTTACTGAAATGCCTTTACAACATTCATCTTTACAGTTATGTCCAGTTTCAGTACACATTCTCTATAATTCATCCTTAATACATAAAATCTGAGGAAAAGTATATTTTTTAACATGTAGTTTTCCTGAACCTTCTTTTTAAGAAATATAGTATTTTTCATTTTTCCAATATGCTTTCCTATCTCTATTCGGGTATCAAAAATAGATGAGCAAATATATTGATTTAGGTTTTTTTCTAAACCTCTTATAATAGTACATTCTTGAAAGTGTACAGGTTCTTTTCATATGTATTATAGCTTCCTGTTTAGTGTTTTTATGGAAATCAATGAGTGTGTCTCTGTTTCTTATACCTTGTTTTGAACTCTTTTTCTTCTATTTTTTTTAACCAACTTAGATGTGATTGCTTCTCTTTATCATATTATATTAATTATATTATATTATAATCCCAAGGAACCTTTGTTTTCTACTAAGAACCAGAAAGTGAGTGGATCCAAATGTGAGGTAAGGTAGCATGAACTGGAAGGTAAATATAGAGGGGAAACCATGATCAGGATATAAAAAATGAAAAGTTCCATTTTCAATAAGGAAAAACCAAATGAAAGTGTATTCCTTATATATGTGGATACTAGAACTATATTTTAAGATTCTATAACACAAATAATAGCTTTTGTATTTATTTTATAAAGTGTATAATTCAATACAACATATCAAAATTACAAATTACTGATTTATAGAAAGAACAGTGTAAGATCAGAGTCCAACCTGTATCTTGTCATGCATATTACATAACCCTCAGGCATTAATTTCCATGGTCTCAGAAACACTCTTCTTACCCTCAAAAACCTAGAAGCATATAGCTGCACACTGTAAATTTAGAAACCCCTCTATCTCCACTAAAGAGTTCTAAATCCTATCTTTTAACCCCTCATCTTTGTTCCATACAGATCAGGCCTCCCCATTTTTTTAAACCAAAGCCAGAAAAGGTGAATTTGTTCAGCACAAGAGTTATGTAAATTTCAGATACAGTGACCCTAGCCCGATATAGAATATAAAACTGCTTTTAAAATGCAGGACTTTTGGAACATTATGCAGCAAGGTCATCATTTTGTAGAGAGTTCAATATCTAGAAAGAGTTTTAACACTTATAATTAAAGATCAGAAAAAGGAAATCAATTATAGTCTAGCCTTTGCCATTCCATATTGCTTATCTTCTATTAGTGGTGTTAATGACTGACACTGCTGTAAGTGACTCATCATGAGGCTGTTTGTCCAAAGATGAATGATGATAGCTTTCACATACTATTCAGAGGCGATTAAATGAACTAAATAACCTGAGTACAGTAAAAAAAGAAAATGAAGTGCCAGCTTATCCAAATGAATCCAACTCATAGGGAAAAAATTGAATTAATGAAAATAATGTCTTTCTTAAGGACTTCTTTTCAGAATATTATGTCTTGAAAATTAAAGAAATAATATTAAAATAATGTCAAGTGATAATGATGCTATGATTGTCAGAAAGAAATATATAAGGTGAAGTTTTCTAGGGCAAATTTGCTGCTTTTACCAATAGGAAATAGATCTCAAGGAAATAATAAAACAAGGGTAATATTTGGCCTCAAACTATAGTAATATTGTTTAGACAGACAACAAAGCAAGCAAACAAACAAAAATCTAGTGGAATGTATGAACCAGGTTTATAGAAACAGAACTTAGGGTTAAATTTTTGAGACTCAAAAAGACTTATAAAAATAATTAATTTCTGATTGAAATTAATACTTCTGTCTAGACTTTGCCAAAATATCCAAGGATCATATAACTTGATGTTATATATTTGAGAGTGCTTTTAAGTAAATTAAAATCAGTGATCCCAAATTACTCTTAACCAATTAATTTGCAAAGAATGCATAATTATGAAAAGACATGAAAAGATAGTCAGATAGATGGTAAAATTACTTGTTACAATGCTGGAGTTTGACAACTAGGATTCTTATGGTGCATGGAGAAATTCTATTCTTGCACATAACCCATTGTAGCAAGTTTGCATATGAAGTCACAATCTGTGTTGTATGCATATGTGCACATTATCATGCACACAGACACAGGCACAAGATACGCATGAGAGAGAGAGAGAGAGAGAGAGAGAGAGAGAGAGAGAGAGAGAGAGAGAGAGAAAGTAAATTCTGAAGACAGCACCACAGAGCATCAACCCCTAGCTTGAGTCTGAATCGCAGTCATAGCAATGGAAGTTCTACCAAGGTGAGGTGTTTTGTTTGTTTGTTTGTTTCATAGGCTTTAAGGTGGGAATTTTTCTATGTTCTTAATTTTGCACATTTGAGTACATAGTTAGAAAATCTACTGTTTTTAAAAAACTGAATAATTTGTGACTAAGTAATGTGTAAAGAATCTAAATAAAATGCAACAGACATGTATTTTAAACTCCATAATGTTAAATATCTGATATATCTCATATCAAAGTGGAAAATTTTACAAATCTGAATCAGTATTAGAACCATCTCCAATCAGAAACTAAAACATTTACATGTCTGTTCTCATGCTTTTGAATAAGAAATTCTAAAGCCATAAAAATAGGCTTGGTCTGAGGATTAATTTGTGATTAATTCTATCCTCAAAATTGACCATAGTAGCACTGCTAGTGGAATTCAAGGCCTTTTTAAATATATTCATTAATTCAAAAAATACTCATTGATTTTTAAAACAAAATCAATCACTTAGTTAACTCAAAGAGCTATTTACATATGTAATAGATTTCCCTAAATCCTACTCTCACCCCACCCCAGAACCAATTGGTTAGTCTTGGTGACTTCTTTAGTCACACAAATTTTGAAATGAAATGCCCTGTTTCTGTATTAATTATTCTACCAAATATGTTCTTAGTATTGCACTTGCCATAAAGTAAAGTTTTTAACAAACCATTCATGTATTTATTAATACAAAAAGACAGGTTAATTATGCCAACCTTTTCTCTAGACACCCAAAAGACACTAATATCCCTCTTTATATAAGTTACTTTACAGTATACATATACACAGAAGAGCTCATAAAAATAGCATAGTGTGTGAAATGCTAAAATTATTTGAGGAGATTAAAGCAAAGTAGACTGAGAGAGGCAGGGTGAGGGATATTCAAGACTACATAATAAAAAACTCATTCTATAAATTAGAATACTTAAAGTATCTATAAGAGTAAGCAAGGTATCACACCAGAAGATATTCTTAATGGGGACACTGCAAATGCAAAGCCCCTATGGGGTAATACACCTGGATGTGCTTGAGGGACAAAATTTGGTCATAGTGCTATATTGAGAGAAAAGGGGTAGGTATGTGGGATAAGACAAGGATTTGAATGGCATTGCTTTTCACTGAGAACAGAAAGGAAAAAATAGAGTATGATTACTTAAATGTCTTGATTAAAGTAATATATTCTCAACTGATTCCTTTGGTTGATATTCTCAAAAGAGACTCTTACTAACGCAGATAAGAGAAAAATTAGTAAGGAAGTTCTTGTTGAAAATGCAAGGTAGAATGGAAGGAATTTTTTAATATAGAATTCATCAAATTCTTAACATGTAACTTTTGTCCTGCATGATCCTTTGTTCATTGTGAAAGAATTAAAGCCAAATGTCCTGTGAGTGCACACTTGAGTGACTTCCCACTTTGGCAATGGTAAGGTATTTGGCTATGACCATGTCCAATAAAACAAGGCACACCAGTATATTGGTGGAATAACTGAAATAGATAGCAAAGTGTATAATTAATAGGATGGACTTTGGAGTTTGGAGTAGAGACCTACTACATCCAACCAATCCCAGTCTTTGTGTGTTCCAGTTTCCTCATTGTGGAATAAAAGCAACAATATTGCCATTTTCAAGGACTATTATGGTGGAATGCTGATGAAATTAAGTTTAACAACACTTCCAGCAATTATTAGCACCTCATAATTACACAATAAATGTTATATATTAATTTAGCGTTTTATGGATAGAGAGAAAGTGCCAAGCTATATTAGCCTTTGTAAGACATTGGTGGGGCATCCCAAGATCAAGCTGGCCAACCAACCTTGTTTAGTCGGGGAAAGCAGGGATCAACTGAGAGACTGTCTCAGTAAATAAGATATACTACAAGAGAACATGCTGCATCAACCTTGGGAGTACACACACACACACACACACACACACACACACACACATTCATATATTCACACATGCATAAGTACTATACACCAATGCATACATAAACAGTCATATAAGCACAAATGAATGTGTACTACACACACACACACACACACACACACACACACACACACACGCAAACATACACAAAATTGCATTGTGACATTAAAACAATAAAATGAAATTTTACCACTCATTAATAAAGCAGTGGAAGTACAGAATTGTCAAGAAAGTCACCCAGCCATAAACATTAGCACAAACTCATCAAAACTGTCCACTAAAGAACATCAAAACTTCTCCTATTGTTTCACAAGTTTTACAAATTCCTGTTCTCTTTTAGTCTCATTTGCTTAATATATTTGCTCACTTTTCCTTCAATTTGGATATTTTGCAATGGGAGAAATGTGTGGAGTGTAAATAATTCAATTGCTTAAAATATTATGAAAATATAAATTTTAGATGAATTATGATCATTATCATATCATGCTTCTATGCTAATTTTCATGCTATTACATGATCTAGGTGGTGCTGATGAACTTTTTTTTTTTTTACAATCTATTGTGTTTCCATACATAGATAATGAATTCTTATTTATAGTTTATCTTATTTTTTAAAAATCAACCAACAAATATTTATTTCCAGGGAAATTTGACCCAAATAATAAACATGTTCATTTTGAATGTCTTTAGTATGTGTGGAGGTGTGACTATGAATTGTCCCTCACAAGCTCAGTATCAATATTTAAGTCAGCCTATGGCAGGCTGTAAAACTTTCAAGAGGTGAGAAGTAGTAGGAAGATGTATGCCAGTGGGTGTTGTGCCTGTGAGGGTAATAAATGACATTCACATTCCCTCTCAACTCTGTGCCAATGAAGAAGGGAAAAATAGCTTTAATCCCCACACTCAAAGCTCCCAAAGTATTCTGTCCAAGCTCATGGAGCCACATAACAGTGGCCCAAACCCTCAAAATACCTATAGGACAACTCACAGACCATAGGATGCTCAAGAAGAAGGAAGACCAAATGTGGATGCTTCAGTCCTAGTTAGAAGGGGGAACAAAATAATCACAGGAGGGAGAGGGTAGGAGGGACTTGGGAGGAAGAAACGAGGGGGAGGGGAAAACAGGGGCAGGATTAGATTTGGAGGAGACAGGAGTGATGTACAAAGGGTCTAAATGTTGAACAGAGGTGTGAGCAATGGGGGATGGGGAACTGGAGGTAACCACCAGAAAGTCCTAGATGCCAGGGAAGGAAAAGGCTCCCAGGACACAACTGAGATGATCTAAGCTGAAATACCCAACAAATGGGAGGGAGAACCTGTAGAGACCATATCCAGAGGTTACAGGATGGGGCCACCCACTCATCTCCAAAATTTTAACCCAGAATTGCTCCTATCTAAAGGAAATACATGGACAAAGAGTGGAGCAGAGACTGAAGGAAAGGCCATCCAAAGACTGCCCCACCTGAGGATCCATCACATATGAAGACACCAAACCCAGACACTACTGCTGACGCCAAGAAGTGCTTGTTGACAGGAGCCTGATATAGCTGTCTACTAATAGGCTCTGCAAGAGCCTGACCAGATGAGGATGTACACAGTCAGCCATCAGCCTGACCATGAGGACCCTAATGAAGGAGTAAGGGGAAAGACTGAAGGAGCTGAAGGGATTTGCAACCCTATAGGAAGAATAACATTATCAACCAATCAGACCCCCTAGAACTCCCAGGGACAAAACCACCAACCAAAGAGTACACATGGAGGGACCCATGGGTCCAGCTACATACATAGCAGAGGATTGCCTTACCTGGCATCAATGAGAGGGGAGGCCCTTGTTCTTGTGGAGGATTGATGTCCCAGTGTAGGGCACTGCTAGTGAGGTAAGGTGGGGGTTGGTGAGTGGGTGGGGAGCACCATCATAGAAGCAGGAGGAGGGAGATGAGAGAGGGGGTTTGTGAAGGAGAAACTGGGAAAGAGGATAACATTTGAAATGTAAATAAATAAAAGAAAAATTAGAAGGTTTAGAAGGCAAAATAAACAACTCTTCACTGAAGTTACTTTGTGAAATATTATTCATGGGCATGATAAAAATAAATAACACTGTTTTACTAAAACTAAAGAAAACTAAAACTGTCTCAATCTACATTATACAGAGTGTTCGTGATCATAAAAAATGAGTTCAAAATGGTTAATAACTTGCTAACTGTTCATCAACAAGAGGGAACATTTAAAAAATTTAGAGAAAATAAATTATCATTAGACCACATTCGGTATCCGAGTCTTAGCATTAAAGTTATTAAACAAAATATTTTAGAAAAAAGTTAGAACTCTTGGAAATGATGTCTGTGATCCTTCTTGCTTCCTTAATAATCAGTTTGCTACATGCTACCTAATGACAACATAACAGCACACAGAACATTTAATAACTGTAAAATGAATTGTGTTTCAAATAACAATATGATTGAAAATTCCATTAACAGAGAGTATTGCCATAGTGGTAGATTATAGATTAATCAAAGACTATTAAAATTCACTCCCACTGTGTTAATGATTTCTTGTTCTTTCTGTATGCAGCCTAGTGAAGTTTCTTTTTATTCACTTCGTTAACAGATGATGAAATCAGGTTCTACCAATCTCAACAGCTATGAAGACACTTCTTCAACTTTACCAGTCATGGTAAGTATAGGGACAGATAGCCCAATTTCTTACAGTGCAGAATTATTTGGAAACACTCTATTTAAAGTGAGACTACCTATGTATTTAATTTAAGCTCAGTTACCTAACAGCTAATATGTAAATGTGGATAAACTGAATAGACAACTGATAAAATTACTGTTTTTCCAAATTCTATATGCTGTCTACTTCAGAAGTTAATGACAATCCCTGCTGTCTGCTTACTAGTCTATACCTGCCTTCATTCATGAAAACCTGAGTCGAATACCACTACTACTTTCATCACTGAACCCATGTGGCATACATATTTAATGGCTTTTGATTTGTAACCCCGGCTGCTGTTCACAAGCCTCATTTGGTTTATAGTCCTATATATTCCTTCCTGAATCCAACTATCCAACTGTTACATGTTGATTTGTCCTGTCAACTCCTGTTCCCAGCATGCCAGAGATATGCCCTGCTGTTGAAGCTTTTTAACAGAATGTTCTTTAAAAAGACATCTTCTGCCTGAAGTTACCCTGTTTCAGCTCTCCATATGATGCCTATGTATTTAGCCTGCCAAACTGACTGTGTCCAGTTGCTAGAGTTTCATAATATAGAATAGTTTCCAGTTTACCTATTCCTAAGTAGTTTAGTAGCTGATTCTTTTTACTTGGCTATGATTAATACGTAAAATAACAATGGAGAAAATGCCAATGTATTAAAGTTTCCCCAATAGAGTAAATACTTCATTAACCTAGACACAAATGGAATAATAAGTAGAACTTTAAAGGTTGTACCTGAAAACTTAAAGATTTAGATCAACTATTAAATATTTTTTAAAAATTCAAAGACATTCACTAAAGATTCACAATTTTGGAAGATACAATTCCCATGACACTTTTATCAACATGTGTAATAAATAATATCAGAAGAGTATAAATCCTTTTGAAAAGAATTTATTTTCACTATACTCAAATTATTGTCAACCTAAATGATGCATGCTAAATATGTTTCCCAGAAGATTGCAGAGCATATACCTATTCAGACACAATTGTATCTAACTCTTTGAAGTCGTATTTCTAAACCCAGTGAATAATTTAATTACAAATACTGGCCACCTGGCAAGAGAACTAGAATTTTCATGCATAAGCAGGTACAGTGTGGAGACCCAAAATGCAAGCTACTTATTTTATTTCTGTAAGAGTAAAACTGCTTATAGGAAGAAGGCAAAATAAAGAAGTTATGAATATGAATATTAAGCACTCTGTCTGACTTCTGTCCTGGATTTACTTACCACCAGGACTGAGCCCTACTGAGAAGTACACCTGTTGCTAGACCACAAGAACAGGAATATATCCTGTTATGTTGAACTTAAACTATCAGGCTTGCTTGTTCAGATTTGCTAGCAAGATTATATTCTATATTAATGTAACTACAGCAATTTACACAAAGCACTCCCAGGAGCTTTAACACATGATTGCTTTTCAGCTAAGTTAGAATCTATATTATAAACTACATTCTTTTAGAATGATAAAGAAAATACACAACAAAATCTCATCATGCAGGGCATTAAGTGACCACACACTTGTTTTAAAAATCTTAGAGTTTTAAATCATAATTATCTATGAAAAGTATTGATTTCAGGAAAATATCTAGAAAGAAATATAGAAAAGAATGTATATTAGATCACCCAAAGAGAAATAAATTAAAATAACCTAATATCAATCTCATATTTAAGGGACAGAATCATACTCAATTAACTTTAATTAAATTGCTTCATTAGCTTGGTTTTTCCTTGACACTGTGAAATCTCTCCTCCTGATTTCATGAAGGATCACTAAGAGTTTCCACCATAACAAATTGCTTCACTTAAGTTTTATTGCTGGTCACATTTAATGACCTGGAAAGGATATGCAGAGAATTTCTGCTATTTTAGTTTGATGATACTTGTAGTAACATATGCTAAAAATGTTCAATTTCCAGTGGCTGAGGGAATACATGCAGAAAAATCATGATTATTGAAGATTATCATTAATACTTCAAGTTAAAGAACTAGAACAAAATAGACTTTGACTACATCTTGTTTGTTTTTGGAAAACAAACTGTATATTTAAACTGAATTAATAAAATAATACAAAGGTGAAGTTGAAGATCGTTTCAATTATGAATTTATTTTTTTCTAATCCTACCTTGGCATTCAGGTAAATGATTTATCTAAAGTTGCTCAAATGGAAGTCTAATACACTGGAGTAAACCTGTATTTATAAAAATTATACAAACATACACACACATAAACACAAATGATAGTGTATGATAATTTACTAATGGCAAAGTTATTTGAGTGCTTGCCTCCTTGAATACATATCTATTCTTATGTAATTTTGTTACATACTAACCAATAGTAGAGGTGAAACTTAAGATGTCATGAATCAGACTTTTAAAAATATTATTGAGGATAAAATTAGATAAGTTCAGAATAATCTCTGTAACCATTACTATGATAACTATGAAAATAACTGTAGAATGAACGTGAAAGAAATAAAAAATATTTTCATACAAAACAGTTTGAACATAGGAAGACTCTTTGATACCATCTCTAAGGACATAGAAGTAGATATATCTTGTGAATTTGAGTCCAATCCAATTAAATAGTGAGTCCTAAGCCAGTCAGGGCTGTGCAGAGAAACCTTATCTCAAAAAACCAAAACAAACAAACAAACAAACAAAAACCCAAATCAAACAAACAAAAAACAACAAACAATAATAAAAAGAGTCTAATAAATGTAATGATGAAAAACCTTTCTGAAATATATATTAAATTTTGTAAATGACTGAAACTTATTTTCCATATTGTTTCAGCATGAACAGATTAACTTTAATACTGAAGAAATAGTAACCATGTTGATTTTTAAATGTTTAAATAATAACAATTTAGCATCTGTATATAAATGAGTCTGTGAGAGACTGATTTTAAATATAAGTACAAATTTACCTAAATCAAGTTTTCTAACTCCTGGATAGGATTCATAGTAGTGGAAGTTTCTATGCATGCGACTGTTGGAGAAAGGACACTGATAGTCTTGATCAGCTGTGAGCCCCAGGATATAGAGTGCAAACCCTCCAGTTAAGAAAATTTTGCTTGTTCCACAGGTGCAAGTAATGAGATGTTAACTAACGTCTTTCCTATAATCTATGCCTGTCATTGAAAATACTTTTGAAGAAATATGACAGAGAATTAAAGAATATTGAGGTGGGGGAACATAATTCTGTTGTATAGCATTAAGAAATCATCAAACATCTTTATGAATATATAGGTTTACTTATATATTACCACTGCAAGCCTTAATCAGAGAGGTATCTCTTTCCAGTGAACTACTGCAGCAAGGATGGAATCTTATGGCTGTATCAAGGTAAATTAGTAAGTAATTTTAAGTCATCAGGCCTAAACAAGATGTTTACCATCTACTTCATGGCTCCTGGAACATTTGTAAGGATGTGGCAGAAAGAGTGTAAGAACATTGTTTCATATTGATACAACAAAAACATTGTCAAATGGTTTATTTCTCAAAATGCATGCTTTATATATACACATGCAGAGGGAATCCTATAATCTTAGAATGAAAACAACATGCATTTCAACAGGAAGAAGCTTGGTGGCTTTAGCAAAGTAAAATACATTAGTCACCAAAAGCTTAAACAAATAAATTTAAAAATAGACAAATTCATTATGGTTCTACTCATTAAGTAAAATCAGAGGCATAAAATAGGATATTAAATGCAATGACCCCATGAGAAGGTATATAGTTCCACTCTTCCAAGCTGGGGAGAATTCAACAGAACTAATGTATTTTTATTTCTGAACTTCAAGTCTCTACATGATAGTACATTGAGTTGTGAATTATGTACATAAAAGAATCTATTAAATTTGAAGAATGGCAAAACACATGGAAATAATATCTTCTTGAAGGAGATGCTTCTAAAAATTATGGTAAAATAAGAGGAAACCATTGCTTATGCATTAATAATTGATTTGAGTAATATAATCGACAATTTGTATTATATGTATACATAATTAACTATTTTAAATGCACATGGCTGTCATCTATCTTCATATCTAATATGAATTGGAAAGTTCATTTGATGGGTCAGATTTTTTGCTCTTAGCTAATATGGTAAACGTACTGGCAGATATTTGAAGTGACTCATTTCATGTCATGATTTTATTGGCTGGGAGACTGGTGACGGATAAGAATCTCAAGTCTGTCAGATCATCTAAGAGCTGAGTAGTCACTACAATGTGTCGTGTTCTCCAGAGCAATGCAGACACTAGCACATAAACTAACTAATCTCATTATGTTGACAGCTTTGCATAGATTATGTATATTGAGCTCACAAGCACAGTGATAATCACTAGTGAAATTATATGCTAAGTAAGTTTTGACTAATTAGTTGTTAGAACTTCTCGAAAGAGGTTATTTCAAATAAAGCATAGAAAAATCAATACATTTTAATTAAATTATAGAACATATATTCTTCTGCAACATTAAACCTAATGCAATAATATAAAAATTTAAGAATAAGCTATTAACTGAAATATAATTAAAGAGCCATATTTTTTAATGTCTTATCAAGATATTGATTGGTATGTGTTCTCCAGACATACTTTAAAAATATTTTATTTGTTCTTTGAAAATTTTATAAAATGTTCAAGGATTTTATTCACTTTCTCCACCTTGTCTATTCCCAAATCTACCCTCTTCCTCACTTATTCAACTTCGTGTCTTTGTTTTTCCCACAGAGATGAATTTGTATTGCACAAAAATTTTTGGATGTGTGACCTTCTAGTGTACTTGCCCTCTCATCAGCAGCAATACATCTTATTAGAAAAAAATGATGTCCCTCTCCAGGAAGCTATTGGTTCTTAATACTCCCTCAAACAGGGGTGGTGATTCGTGCCCAATTGTCCTTCCATGATATCATTCCCTGGGTCTTGCCCATTGTGTGTTTCTGTTTTTATTACCATCTTCTGCAAATATGTTCCTCTAATAAATGTTAAAGGGTACTCTACTCTATGAGTATCAGGTTAAATCATGAGAAGTCAATAAATACAGGTCAATTTGTCATAGCAAAAGTAGGAGAATTGAGTTGGAATTTTGATGGGGATTGCATTGAACCTGTGGATTGCTTTTGGTAAAATGGCCATTTTTACTATGTTAATCCTGCCAATCCATGAGCATGGCAGATCTTTCCAACTTCTCAGGGCTTCTTCAATTTCTTTCTTCACAGACTTGAACTTACTGTCATATAGATCTTTCACTTGTTTGGTTAGAGACACACCAAGATATTTTATATTATTTGTGACTATTGTGAAGGGTGTCATTTCCCTAATTTCTTTCTCAGCCTGTTTATCCTTTGGGTAGAGGAATACTGCTGATTTATTTGAGTTAATTTTATAGCCAGCCACTTTGCTGAAGTTTTATCAGCTGTCAGAGTTCTATGGTAGAAATTTTGGGGTCACTATTTAGGATGTACTATCATATCATCTTCAAATAGTGATATTTTGACTTCTTCCTTTCCAATTTGTATCATTTTGACCTCTTGTTGTTGTCTAATTGCTCTGGCTATAACTTCAAGCACTATATTAAATAGATAGGGAGACAGGAGGCAGTCTTGTCTATTCCCTGATTTTAGTAGGATTGTTTCAAGTTTCTCTCTATTCATTTTAATATTGGCTATTGGTTTGCTGTGTACTGAGTTCATTATGTTTAGGTATGGGCCTTGAATTTCTGATCTTTTCAAGACTTAACATGAAGGAGTGTTGTGTTTTGTCAAATGCTTTTTCAGTATCTAATGAAACATCATTTGTTTTTTTTTCTTTGAATCTATTTATATAGTGGATTACATTGATGGATTTCTGGATATTGAACCATCCCTGCATCCCTGGGATGAAGCCTACTTGATCAAAGTGTATGATCCTTTTGATATGTTCTTGGATTTGGTTTGTGAGAATTTTAGTGATTTGCATCAATATTTATAAGGAAAATTGGTCTGAAGTTCTCTTTCTTTGTTAGGTCTTTGTGAGGTTTAGGTATCAGCATAACTGTAGCTTCATAGAATGAATTAGGTAGTGTTCCTTCTGTTTCTATTTTGTGGAATTATTTGAAGACTATTGGTATTAGGTCTTCATTAAAGGTCTAATAGAATTCTACACTAAAACCATCTGGTCCTAGGCTTTTGTTTTGTTTTTGTTTTTGTTTTTTGTTTGGGAGACATTTAATGACTGCTTCTATTTCTTTAGGGTTTCTGGGATTGTTTAGGTGGTTTATCTGATCCTGATTTAACTTTGGTAACTGGTATCTGTCTAGAAAATTATCCATTTCATCCAGATTTTCCAATTTTGTTAAGTATAGGTTTGGAGACCATATCCAGAGTTTAGGCCCTTCCCTCAGTTGAGGGATGGAGCCACCCACCAATCTCAAAAATATTAACCCAGAATTGCTCCTGCCTAAAGGAAATACAGGGACAAAGAGTGAAGGAAAGACCATCCAGAAACTGCCCCCCCTGGGGATCCATCCCATATGCAGACACCAAACCCAGACACTATTGCTGATGCCAAGAAGTGTTTGCTGACAGGAGCCTGATACAGCTGTCTCTTGAGAGGCTCTGCCAGAGCCTGACTAATACAGATGTGGATGGTTGCAGCAAATCATTGGACTGAGCACAGGGACGCCAATGGAGGAGTTAGGGGAAAGACTCAAAGAGCTGAAGGGGTTAGCAACCGCAAAGAAAAGAACAACAATATCAACCAACCAGACCCTCCCCAGAGCTCTCAGGTACTAAACCACCAACTAAAGAGTACACATGGAAGGATCCATGGCCCCAGCTGCATATGTAACAGAGGATGGCCTTAATTGGCATCAATGGCAGTGGAGGCCTTGATCCTGTAGAGACTTGATGCCCCAGATTAGGAGAATGTTTGGGAGGTGAGGCAGGAGTAGGTAGGTGGATGATTGGCTGAGGGAACTTCCTCATAGAAGCAGGAGGTGGTCTAGGATAGAGGGGTTGTGGAGGGGAAACCAGTAAGTGGGATAACATTTGAAATGTAAATAAATAAAATAACTATTAAAAACCAAGTAAAGATACAAGAGTATTCCAGGCTTGAATTAGCACTAACGGAGAAAACAAGGATTGTTGGCAACCCTGAACACCCTGGAGAAGTTCCAGACCAACATAGTGATCTCACCCAAATGATGACACTTGAAAGCTAAGAATACTCATAGAAGAATTAAATATATATGAGGATTTTCAAAATAAGATGCCGCAGAGCTGCATACACAATTTATAAGAATTATTTTTCCAAAATTTGGGAAGGGAATAGAAGATAAGGTCTCAGTCCTGCCTTCTGTTGGCAAGTGGCAAAGCATGTTGAGAAGATCTATATTCAGCTGAACATGAAGCATAGTTGATTAATATGGGCAGCACAGGTAAGTGGGTAGGAATGTGACCTGCTATCATCTCTTAATAATAGATGAATGTGGTGGTTTACATATGCTTGGCCCAGAAAGTGGAACTATTTGGAGGGGGTGTGGCCTTTTTGGAGAAAGTGTGTCACTCTAATGGTGGGCAATGAGACCTTCCTCCTAACCACATGGGAGTCAGTTTATTCCTAGGGGCCTTCAGATGAAGATGTAGAACTCTCAGCACCTCCATCTTCATGCCTGCCTAAAATCTGTCATGCTCCTGCCTTGATGATAATGTACTGAACTTCTGAACCTGTAAGCCAGCCCCAATTAAATGTTGTCCTTTGTATATATATAAAAAAAAAAAAGTAAGAGATTCTCCCCTAGTACCTAAGTAAAGATTCTTGGTCTGATAATGTTGCCAAGTATAGGTTTTATCTTGTGGAGCGAAACTAAGTCCAATAGGAAATTTACCGTTTATCCCAGTGATTTTTATCCTACTATTGCATCAGTGAAGATATTTGGCCAGGGCACTCATTACTATAGCTTTCAATTTCAGAGCTGGATGAGACTGTTGATTACTCTATTACTCTGGGAGATAGCATAGCACCTTCTAGAATCATGAAATCTATCCAGGGTATATGAAACTAACATGTTAGTAACGGCTTAATTTCTCTATGTACTGTTTCTGAACCATGTGGGTCTTTAGTAATATTGTCTTACTGTCAAGTTTTGAAGTATATCCAAGAGCATGGGCAATAGTTTATAATGTTTAGGGTCTATGGGGTTTCACTGACCAACAACTCCAAAGGAGAAAATACAATCCTAAACGTGTGTGTGTGTGTGTGTGTGTGTGTGTGTGTATTCATTATTAACCTTCAAGGAAAGACACACTAAAACTATGTTTAGCTTTCACTTTACTTCAGTCAGAATGGCTAAAGTTTAAAAATAAAAGAAAGAAAAGGAGGAAACAGGAAAACAATAGGATGACAATAATTCTGTCATGGATTTAGGAAAAATGTGGTGAAATGCAAACTTGTCCAGCTACTATGGACTATCGTGTTAAGTTTCCAAAATCTGTATCATTCTTATACATATTTCTAAAGAACTCCATATCATACTATAAATATGACTGCACATCAATGTCTGTTGATTGATTGACTATTCACAATTATCAGGAACTGAAAATAGCTAGACTCCCATCAGCTGATGAATAGATAATGAAAATAAAGTTTATTTATACAATGGGATATCATTTGTTTAAGAAAAATTAAGTTATAAAATTGTCAGGTCATTGGATGGAGCAGGACATAACCATTCTGGTTGAAATAAACAAGACACAGAAGGATACATTTTGATTTTATCCTCTTTTTGGAGACAATCTTTGAACCATCAAATATGTATGGTTCGTTTAGAATACAAACCCAAGTCATGGAAGTACTATGGGACATGTGGAAGAGCTACAAGGAGGCAGGACCACTGATGTTATGGATTAAAAGGCCATAATGTAGCAGCATGGATTATAATACCATGGGTGAATGAAGCACAGGGAAGAATAAGGGGAGAGATAAACAAGACTATAGGTTTTTAAAAATTCAGATGAAATCCAGGCATTCTAGGGTTATATTGTGGCTCAGGGGCTAAGAGTATATACTGCTTTTGTAGAAGACCTGGATTCTGTTCCTCATACCTACATGACAGTCCACAATAACCTGTATCTCTAGTTGGAGAGAAACTGATATCATCTTATAATGTCTGTGGTCTCACGCACATATAGTGTATGGAAAATTCCAGGCCCACATACATATATAGGTATGCACAGATATATATGTGTGTACATGCTTTTGAGTATGTACTTGTATGTGTGTGTGTGCGTAAGGTGAAAGGCAAGATTTAATATCAGCATCTTCCTCTATTGCTTCTGTTCATCCACGTATTTTTTCGTACAAAACAGGGTTTATTATCGAGTTTATTATTTTTATTTGGAGTCTGGAGCTTATAAGTTAATTAGACTTGCCAGCAGTAACCCAGGATCTCCTCATTCCTTTGCTCAATACTTAGAGTACAGGTACCAGTGGGCTCTGGTAGCTCTGAACTCAGATCCTCATGTTTGTATAATTTATTAGTACTAAATCATCACCCCACCCCTAAAAGACACATTTCTTTGCTCAATTTGATTTTCACATATCCAACATTCTCTTAACTTTTCTTATTTCATTCATTTCCAAGTAACAACATAACATACCTTACTAGTTAATAGATTTAGATACTACTGACAATATTTTCTTGGTTGTTTTGGAAAGATCACTGCAATAAAAAATATTATCTGCTTGAAAATTTAAATATATCTTTCCATATAGTTAGAGATCCATTAATTTTCTTGTGAATGATTCAGTATTTGCCACTTGTGAGCGAAGTTTCTTTGGAAAGCATTTAATAGGAAAATTGGATGCAATTGATTCTTTCCAATTTGGCTACATCTTGCATTATTTAATCATTATTTACTTCCCTTTCAGAGATTAGAAAGTGTGTAAGTCTGGGTTGAGCTTATGTTTTCTTTGGAATTCAGGCAACAGAACAAAATATCATAAAGCTTATCCATTATGAATCAATGAAAACTCAATTTGTAGATAGTGTTACTCAAAATGAGCTCTCCTCTATGTATAAAAGCCAGTGATATGTGAAGATCTTTGAGTATATAGTGGTAGTTTAATGATAGAAATTTAACCTTTATTCACTGAAATAAAAAGAATGGAAAATATGCATTGGGACTTGGTCATAAGCCAAAGAGAAGGCAATTAAATGCATACACTAAGCAGGGATTTTCACACCATATTTACATGCTTAGAATAAAGATGTTTAATATTCATTAATAAAGATGAGAATTATTACCCAATTAGCAGCAATATGAGAAGCTAAGTATTTGACAAATATTCAAATATTAGATTATCTTATACAAACAATAATTTTCTCCTAAATATGTATTTTTCTTGCAATTAATAATTATGAATTGATGAAGAGATAACAATTTCTCAAAGCACATGCCAAAGATGATGTTAACAAGAATCTTCTGCACTAATATTTATAGAAAAACCCTTGAAAATAAATAAGGGATAATTAATTATTAGCAAAAAATATCAAGGCCCCCAAATTGAAGAGTTGAAAATTAAACATAAAGACTATGTAAGCTACAAGATTTCTACCAAACCCAATCACTGTTCAATGGGATTAGTGTAAAAGCTGTAACGATAATCAGTTACAATTTCCATCAAATTTGAATCTTTCCTTAAAATCATTTTGAAGGAAAATAATAATAATAATAATAATAATAATAATAATAATAAATAAACGAAGAGGCAAAAATAGCAAAGCAACCATGTTTCACCATGCTGCCCTACTGGCATTCAGTTAAGTGAGCACCTGAGCAGCAGCTCTACACTACCATGCTTATGCTGCGGCTGTGCTGGTCCTGAACGTACACATGCACAGGCACACACACATGCGCATTCCTGCAAACACACAACTTTCATGGTGTCATATATTAGTATATTGTTTTGTTTTGCTTTTAGCATAGTTATCAAACCAAGATAGTGTTGGAATCTTCAGTGTGAATGTAAAGAAATGAACTGTGTAGGGTGCTACGTTTCTGTAATTACAGACATCAGGACCATATGCGAGACCCACCTCAGGTATATATCCAAACTGGATTTTATTTTTTGGTTTTCGTTTTGTTGTTTTGAGACAGAATTTTCTGTGTTAACATCACTGCCTGTCCTGAAACTCACATTATAGACCAGACTGGCCTCAAACTCACAGGGATCTGCACGCCTCTGCCTCTAGAGAGCTGGAATTAAAGGCGTGTACAATAACTCCCAGCCAATGATATTTTTCATTACATGCTCTCTGCCTTCCAATGTAGCACTTCACATGGTGCCAAAGAAATATAGTGATACAAAATTGGAAAACATAAGAGGCAATTCAAACAAATAAAAAAACAACATATTGGAATTAGAATTATTTATATTGAGGCTAAAATGTAAAGGCATCTATTTAAAGTCAATGTGCAGGAGGAACACTGCATTCTAGATGCCACTTTGAGAAACGAAAATCTAACCACTGTGACTTCCATCATATTCGCCAGCATTCCTTAATGTTCATATTTGAAAGTGGGGACAATGGAGAACAATGGGAACTGAACAGAAACGGGGCTATCAGTGTATGCCTTGACTGGATAGACTACTTCTATAGATGTCCTGTCTCTTAGCTCCAAATCTGTTAGGTATTTTTACTATATTATATATTTATTTAAGTGTTTACAAAATAACATTTCATAGCGAATACATCCTATAGGTATTATCACAAGTGCCAGAAAATTGTAGCCTGGTGTATCTCAAGAAAGATTACTAACATAGGCACACTGCATAAATGAAATGACCTGAGTGCTTCTGAACTCATAAATTCCAAACCTGCAAAGGTTCATATAAGTTATATTGTTTCTTCTCTAGTGGTGTTCTTACTGCACATAGGACTTTGCTTGGACCGTACTGACTGTTTCATATGATACCTTCCAACTGCACCTCCCCTATCTCCATCTCTTAGTGCACAGAAGGCAGTGTTACTATCTTCAACAGTGCTTTGTTTAAACATGTTTTATTTATTATTGCCGTGTGTGTGTGTGTGTGTGTGTGTGTGTGTGTGTGTGTGTGTGTGTGTGTGAGCATGCAACATGCATATATGGAGGTTATTGGATATCAGTGAAAATTGGTTATTTCCTTCCACTGTGTGGATTCTGATAACTAAACCCTATTTGGTAGGCTTGGTACCAAGCATCTATAACCAGTAAGCCAAATTGTTGAACCTTCAATATTGTTTAGAACAAAACAAAAAACAATAAAAGACAAGTAAACAGCAATGTCTCATGATAACTTCTATATAACCATCCTCACTTAATGCAAAATGCCATGTCCTTTTCTACTCAGAATGTGTAATATTGTTTCAGAAATAACATTTCTACTTAATTCATTCCTATATTCTATAACACTGGTCCATGCTCATTCCTTCTTCTATAAAAGGGTAAACAGTTAAGGCAAAAACAAAAAAACAAACAAACAAACTTAGTGAGAAAGTAGTATAGAAGTTGGAGGCTGTGAATAATTCAATATTACCCATTTACTTTCATATTTAAAGTTTTCAAATAAAATGCAAAAAAATCCTAATTGAATGATCTCAAAAGGAAACACACACATCGGCCAATACACACACACACACACACACACACACACACACACACACACACAATTGCTAATAAAAATCAAACCACTTACTGAACCGAGTAGCTTCCATGAGTAAACACTACTTTTCCTTTGAGATTGAAGGTGGCTTATTTTGCCTCGTTCATTTTCTTCCTTTCCAGTGGCCCAGAGACTGGGTGGGCTTGTATACCATTCAGATGAAAGAGAAAACTCTTTGACACCAAGCCATTTACCAATGAAAGTGGTTAAAAAACAAAAACAAACAACTTAATGTGATTTCCTCAGCTCCTCCAGCACACATGCTGCAGGGGCCGACCTAATGGGGTTTCAGCTATGCGTCTACCACCGGGGCTAATCTAATTCCCAGAGCAGGCCTGTTTCTGCCTTCCACCAGCAGACACACTTGTTTGTCCTGAACATTTTTTTTTCAAATAACAATAGTGACAAAGTTAGTTAGCTATGAATTTACATTTTAATGGAATGAATATTTTAAAACAGAAATTACAGCATCTGCTACGAACTCTGAACTATTACCCAGTAGCACATTTAGAATCAGAGTTATCATGTCAAAACTGTTTTTCCTATGGATAGGTAAGTTTCAGCTTGTTATGTTCTCATGGGCACACACCATCATACAGCTCAGAGTTGTAGCTGACAGCACTTTTAAAGGAATGTACTACATTATACTGTTTTTCAAGCACCCTGATTATAATATTAGGCCTAAAGCTTGTTTGAGATTTGTGTGGGAAACTAAGCTATCAACCTAATAAACTAAATAACATCATAAGCAGCCACAAAAGATTAGGATACTTCACAGTCATTTGGAAACAAAATGAGACTATTCAGAGTTCTCATTTTCCCCCAAACCACGTTCTTTTACAAGTCTGAACAAAGGTTCATATCTACAGATTATTTCAATTTGATGCAGACAACACGCGCATACACTCAGATGTAAATTTCAACTAATTATATTCTGAATTAAAGAGAATGTTCTGAATCACAAGGGATGCATCTTTTACTGAACCTCATCTTGTAAGAAAGCTGTCATCATTTCCCCAATAAAAATTAAATATTAATCCTATGTAAATAAACTGTCTCTCTCCCCCCTGAGATAATGATAGTATACTTTGAAATTGAAATGAAGCATGCCTGTTAGTAAATGTTTACCCCTTCTTAATTGTAATTGATTCAAATAAATATCCACAGTCACAATTTAACTTACAATCATGTGAACTCAAAGCAGAGTTTTAAAAGTATTAAAAAGGATCTAGAAGGTAATATATTTCAATATTTCTACTTCAAACAAATAATTTTGTTGCATGTGCTTACTTATTGTCCAGTAGAAGATTTAAAATATTAATTGAGAAAACAATTAAAATATTAACTGGGGAAAAACCAAAAGTCAATTGTATTTACAAAACAAGGAAATGCGATGCAGACATTAAAAAACAAATCAAACAAACAACAACAACAATAAAACAGTCTGTGACAACCAATATCCTAAGATAGTACACTCACAGAAGTGAACACAAGTAGAATAGAAAATAAACAGATTATACAGTTGTCTATAAATGAAATGGGTAAGAAATTCTGTGGAGAGGAGCCACTTTGAGCTTTTCAAACACCCTAGAGAGAGTCACGTTTGATTTAAAAACTGGCTCATAATTAAATGGAATTATTTCTGGCCTGTCTTAGTTTACTTTACTAAGTTTAGCTTATTGTGACAGAACTTTGTTGCATTTTCCTACTTAATTTTGCCACCTTGTAAAACCAATTATTCTAATTAGTAAAATCACGTATTCTTTGGGAAACCAGACCTCCTGACAATTCTTTCATAAGAACTCGCCAATTTCAGAGGTGTCAGGTTGTGATTCATTGATTTCTGTAGGACAGGATTGCTTAGAGGAAATTGTCCTCTCTGGATTATGACAGAATAATTGCATGTTTAATGTGAAGGTGGTATTTGAACTCCATCTACATTGCGGCTGTGATGATTTAAACATCTTCATACATTTAGAAGCTGTTTTGTAGTTGTTAACCATGTGGTGCTAAATAGACCAATTTCACTGCTTGCTTTCCTGTCCTTCCTGAAATACCTCCAGGGAGATGTTTCATAGAGGATGTGTAATAAAGTTCCTAGCAAGTACTGCTTCAAGACATGGATAATGACACTTTATAAGCAATTTAAAACTGTGTCTTGTATTGATATTATAAAGAAGTGTTTATTGATCATCAGGATAACTAAAACAATGCAAATGATCTCATGCTAGTTACAGTGGATATATTCTTTAAACACCCAAAGAATACCAAGTGTGAGAAAGAAACCTTGTCCATTCTCAGTTATATCCTTGCTTGGGAATTCTTTGTGTTCTCACTTACCAACTGTTTCCATGTGTTTCTCCAAGATTAGTAAACCCAGTATGAATGCCCAATTTACACTAAATCATGGTACTCTGTCAAGCACAAAATGTTAGATCCAGCGGGATGAGACTGGTTTATACTGATTTAACTGCCATCTTTTTTTTTTTTAATTTTACCATATTACCCACCCTGTAGCAAGCAAGTTTATTTAGTATAGATATACAGACACAGCTTCAATTGTCCTTTCCACATCAAAGAACCCAACTATCTGAAGCATAGTGCATATTAGTCCATTTACAAAGTTGTGTATTCATGAATACACATTACCATTACGCTATCTAATTTCAGAACATTCTTCACCTCGATTTCAACTGCCATCTTCAGCTGGTTGTCTACTTGTAGTACATCGCTACAGTAATTTCCACACAAATCACTGCCATTGAGATATACAATTCCCATGGTTACCACTTGAGCTAGACACCAAGAATGGACTTGGGCACAGTATTCTTAAAGACACAATGGTGCCTTTCAGGACAAGTCATGAATATTCCTCACTTTTTTTTTTGCTCCACATAGATCTCCAGATCCTCGGAATTTACATTCCTAGTTTCTTTCTGTTATGATAAAATGCTGTACAAAATAATTTGGGAAAAATAAGTTATTCAGCTTATATTTCCATGTTACAATCCACCACAGAGAGAAGACAGGGCAGCAACATGGTGACAAGTACCACAGAGTAAAACTGCTTTCTGGCTAGCTATATGACTTACTCCAAGGTTTATGTTCAGCTGATTTTCTGATACAGTCCAGGCACACATGCCTAGGCTTGGTTCTGCCATAGTGTGCAAGTCTCTCATACATTAATTAACACTCAAGGCAATCTCTCACTGACATGGCCACATGCCAATCTGTTCTGGGCTATCCGTCAAAATAGCATACCCTCAGATGACTCTCAGCTGAAACTAAATTGGAGAATACATGACCACACTTCCTCAATTGTTGGAGTGGGAGAAATAACAAGAGTTTATCTCAAGTTTTCTGCCTTACATTATACTTTGAAAACTTGTCCTATATCATTTTATAAATTAGTTTATTCTGGTTACTGGATGGTTTACAAATTGTTAGGAAACCACGATTTGGCTTTTCAAAGACTGGGTGACATTTCTAGACATGTAAGTAAATATATAAAAATGAATATGGAATTTTCTCAAAAAGTGAGAGATTAAGTTAGCATAAATTTAGAAATTTATGTTCTGACTGTATAACCAATGGAAATGAAGTCAGAATATAGAATTGATGTTTGGATTCCTGTGCTTATTGCTGTCTTTATTCACAACAGATAAGATATTTAGAAAACACTCTACATATCTGTCAAAGGATCAGAGATAAAGAAAACACCCCTGATGTAAAGGCGGGCACCAGAAGAGGTGGGATCATGTTCTTTGCAACAATATAGATAAACAAAATGTCTTACACTAAGTGACGATAAGATAAACAAAGATAGAAAGCAAGAAAATACTGTATTACCTCACCTATGTATGACTCATTTGAACAGGGAAGCTCCTAGCAAAGAATAGAAGCATGGTTGCTAGGCGCTGTGGCAGAAAGTGAATTAGAAATCAGTGGAACAGAGAGGTATAGGCTAAGGGTACAAAGGTTATGCAGGTCAGGAGCAATGATTCTGGAGATCTATTACATAGGTGAGAGACTGTAGTTAATAATACAGCACTGTATGCCGAAAAACTGCTCAGTAGATTTTAAAATTCTTCCCCAAGCAATGGCGCATCTATGACAGTTAAATTATGATTCACTGGATATAATCATTCTTCAGTGTTTCCATACACTTTGTAAAATGTATATGCATAAAATGTCTTCCAAATTGAAATGATTTAAAATAATCTTATTTTATATTCTCTGTATTCTTTGTTTATATAGTTTACTATGTTTACTACAAACACATGAAGAATGCAAAGATTTCCTTCACAGAAACATGATTCACTATCCTAAAAAATAAACAGCTATGCATCCAAGGAAGGCTCCAGAATATCATTTTAAGGTCAACAAAAATACCTATTTAAAAATTGAAAGGCATGTACTTCAGGTTTTAGGTTTACACTCTACCTTTCTATTAAGTTGTCTCAGATAAGGATGATTGAAATAGGAATTTCTTATTTAGGCAAGGATGAGTTAATGATGACATTTACAACACATTACACTAAACAGTGATGATTTCCCCTCCACATGGTTCTTAAGTTTTTAGTGGGAAGTTTTAGAAAAGTTACCTGACGTCTGATCCCCAATAATAGACTCCTAAGCATGAACTCTCTCAAATTTATATTCTGCATAAGGAATTACAGTCTGCTTCAGTTTTTACAGTGCTTTCCATGAGCTTATCCATCACACATACACAGCAGTATGGGTTGAATGTTTTCACCCTGTTAAAGGCTGTATGTTAAAGTATTAACCACTTAGTGATGGTATTTAGATTTGCATTCATGAGGAGAGGACATGTTAAAGATTCACTCACAAGTATGCAGTCTCTTCTATAGATCTGATATACTTCTAAGAGGCGAAAGTTATCACAGGGGGTGATGTGACTGTCATTCCTAAGAAGAAGACTTGCAATGACTTTACCTATGTCATTGAACTTATGACTCTTAAAACTGGATGTCATATCTATTGCTTAAGCTATCTTCCTTATAACAATCTAAGCTGTCTTAGACAGGAAGTTTCAATGTATTTGAGTATTGCCACAGCATTTCAGCTGTCACTGTAATTTGGTTGATTGGTTGGTTGGTTGGTTGGTTGGTTGGTTGGTTGGTTGGTTGGTTGGTTGGTTGATTTTGGTTGTTTTCCCCTAAGACTCGCACTATGTTATTTTGACATCTAAAATGTTAATATTGGAAGAAATATTTAATCTCACCGAAGTCTATTTGACATAGCTGATCTAAGGAACAGGTATTTGTCACACTGATACCTCAAATCTTTGCAAGATAATAAGCAGATACGAAAAAGGACAGCTCATTTTTGTAAAAGCCTAGCTGAGATTTAAGAATTCAAAAATGGAAGCTATGGCAGTGGTAATGAAATTGTACCTACCCAAATCTGCTAATTATTTTAGAGCAGATGAGATTCTGAAGGTATCCCTCACAATAACCCCATCATGAAAATTAAGGAACATTCAAATGAAGTTTTCCACTTAACTCAGATATCATTAATGGAAAAGCAGAACATTATTTAATACTTCAAGAAAAGGAAGTATGCTTATGGGATTTTAAAGAGAATTTGTTGCAAAAATGCAGTAAAACTATATAATGGAAAAGTTGAAACATGTTTAGAAGCTTAGTACATTTCATATATATGTACCATAATTATTCAGAACAAAAACATGTGACTATGTATAAATATATATACATAATATAGCAAGATCTACAAAACAATTTCTTAAGTGAGTCATTACATATTTCATTTATAATAGAGATATGGCAGGCTGTATATGTGTTGTTTGGGTAATATAACATTTGAGATATCCATACAGCATGTTGAACATATCTAGCAGGATACCTAAGTATGCTTTACAAGGATATTTAAACCAAGCTGCTGAATAGAGAAGATTTACTCTCAGCAAAGTGGGCAGATGTCATCCAATCCTTTGATTTGAATCTACTTAGATCACAGGGAAGAGTAAGATGAATTTTCTAAATATTATTTAGTTAGCACTGCTGTCTTCTCTTTCCCCTCATACAAGGTGGTATATGGCACACTAAACGTTAAATTAAGAGATATTCTACGTGCAACACTTAATTTTCCCCTTGTCTGCAGCTTTATGCTTTACTAGCCTAGAGTTCTAAGTTCTGGAGGGAGGAATGCATCCACCAAACATACATTATGCTTTCAATTCAACTGGAATGTAAGACTGCCAGTTTTTTACATTAGACTACTTATACATATGAAATCCACAGGCCAGCAAGAGTGTCCCTGCCGTAGATAATGTGATCTAAGTAAAAAGAGGCAATGGATACTAGTCTAAAAGGGAAATAAGGAGCAGTGTGCCTGTGGCTTGAATACAGGTCCCCTGAATAACACTAACTGTTACCGCTCATTGAGAATAAGGTCAATAGAAATTACAGTATCCTAAATACCCAAGGACTACAAATGGGGCAGAAAGCTCAGGAATTTAGTGTCTCCTTATTACACCAAGAAAAGAATCATTACCAGTTACTTTCTTGGTCAAATAAAGCAAATAGTGAATAGAAGTAAATGACTATAAATTTATTTAATTCATAAGACCAATGACAAACTGACTGTTAATCCTATGGGTGTCCCCTGCTTTCTAACTTTCATTATCTTTCTCTTCTTTTAAACACAGTTGCCATGAAATTAACTTGTCTTGACTCACATCAGACCTCAAGTAATAACCCTTTTTTATTATTGTACATAAAGCTATGAGCTAGCAAACACAAATATATCATTTATGAGAAAACTTACATATACACCCTGAAAACTGATCTACTTTTTATTATAGTCAGGAAGTTTTTCAATATAGAGAGAATTTATGAATTTAAAGTTCTCCTTATTTGAAAATTAAGCATATAAGTGAAATGTCTACATTTGATTAAGACATGTATTTGTGATGGCTAATTTTATATATCTGCCTATTAAAGGATATTCATGGAACTGGTAAAACATGTTTGCTGAGTGAGATATTTCTAAAAGTTATCAATATCAATCTGTGGAATAAGACTAGTAGTCAGTTAAAATATTTGCATTTGTCATAAAATGTTTCTTTCATTACAAATAAATGTATTCCAGAACCAGGAGATTTAAAATTTTTCTCAAATCAAGGCAAGGAACCCTGATCTCTTAGTCACACATGCCTTTTCTCTTACAGAAAGCATCTTCTTTCCCTTCACAGCCTTCCTTGATTGCCATCTCAGGTCACCTTCCTCCTAACCCATCGACACACACACAGATTTCCCCAGTGCTTCTTTCAATGGTGCCCTTAAATGCCCCTTCTTTTAAAATCAGCAGATCCTGTCATCTGTCCAGGAAATGATGAATCGTGTAGGCCTTGGGTGAAATGGTGTACAAAAGGCAGATGCCCAACACATGCCACAAATTCTGTCTCTCGCTTTTTACAATGGCTGCTGCTTCATTGAAGTCCAATTTTAAAAACAGAAATCAGCATTTATAACTTTCTGTTCATGGATACTCATATTGCACCACTGTCTGTATATATTTTCTATTTCCTTTGTGTATGAAAATATTGCTCTAAATATATACATAATTCAGTTTTACTGCACTCATAATTTACCTAATGCAATATAGACATATCTAAGACAATTGCCAAAAAAGCAGTTCCCATTTGGATATATCCAGTAGAAATATATAGTAAAATTAATCATCATGCTTACATATGTTTAATGAAAAAATGAGAGCCAAAAGACTGACAAGATTATCAAATGAAATTACAACTAAATACCATCATCCCTGTCCAATCCTGACCCTTGCCAGTACATAGAATTCTATTGTCAAATTTATATATTTATTATGACAGAGAACTAAAACATGGGTCTGTATATCATAATAAGATCCCAGGCTCAAATACAAGCCCACAAATTAGTAAATGATATTAGTACTATTGCTGAACCATTTACCCTAAATCTGTATAATGGTGGACATTCATAGAATATCCTGAAATTCTGTTTGCTATTCTCCATGTGTTTTGTCAAGTCAAACCATCTTACCCAATGCCTATAAATTCTATGGTTATCAATATATCCATTATTACATACCATGCAAATTACATAAATAACATTTAAAATTTTTTCTCTATTGAGAACATTGAACAACAGTGCATACTAGGGTGTTCTGCCATTAGCAACAGCTATTACTATTATTCCAGGCTCAATTATTGTTCACTGAGTATATTGTTTAATAACTCAACAAATATTCAGCATTGTTTGTAAAATAGAAAGCTTGCAATACTACACTTAGCATTAGGTTCATCAGCTTTATTTGTGTTAATTAAGAACAGTTAATGAGCTAATGCGTATTTATTCACATTGAGGCAATTTCCTTTGCCAGATCAGTGAACAGTTAACAAAGATAGAAAATCAAAAGGCTGCACCATGAAATCTGTTTGGGGAAAATGCAATCACATTTTAAAAATATGTTCTTCTTCACACACAGCAACTACAACTGTTAGCAAAGCACCTAATAAATACTGCAAAACCATTGCCACTCAGATTTTATAAACTGTTTTTAAACTTAGCAAGCTTTTAAAAAATATTTATAAACATATCAGGGAAAACACATCAAGAGACAATTTTACAAAAGAAGTAGCTTTGCAAGATCATGTCCATGAAAATGAAGACGATAGGAGGAAGAAAGACAACATCAAAAATTTTAAGAGCAAAGAACATAATGGTCTATGTTTATTTGTCCCTTACAGAGCAAGCATTACAACTATTACAATCAAATTCTTTCAGACCAATGGCACTATAACAGTAATCTATAAGAATCCTATTCATTATAATGCATATGCCAGTAACATCAAGTAGGAAAATAATATGAAATTTAATGCTAAATGCAGTATTCATTAAATAAACAAACAAAAAACAAAAAACGTTCTTCAGTATTTGTCCTATTACTTACTAAAGTTTACATGGACTTATATTCTGACATCAAAGACAACAATTTCAAAATACATTAATTAATTTCATTAGAATGAATACAATCTATTAATTTATGAACATTACTTTTTTGTTTATTTTAAAATCCTGACATAAGACTATTGTTCTGGATATATAATTTATTAAATTGATATTTTCTTGTTTGAGCTTCATATTTAACCATTACATCTAAGGTATTCCTGCTCATTTGTCTTCCCCCAACTCTTCCCATGTTCTCCTTCAAAATTCATAAAATTTAATTTAATTGTTACTGTTATGTGATTAAATTTACACATGCATATATATATATATGTATATATATATATATATATACACACACACACAAACTACTATATCTTGTTTTTTATATCATTGATAAATCAAAGTTTATCTCTCAAAATGTATTTGTCCACCTGATTTTTTATCTATGAACTTCCCATCATTCCCTTCTTTATAAGTGTATGTGAAGTATATGGTGAAGAAGCTGAGTACAATAATAATAGAGACTGTTAGTTTCAATCTGAACTGTTTATCTTGGCTATTATTTATTTTGGTATTTTATTCTATCAGAGTCTGTATGAACTGAAATGTTCTAAATATACTGCTTTAGAATTTTCCATTCCTCATCTGACTTGAGTACAATTTTGCTTTTGCATATAAGTAGACTAGTGTTGATAAGGTATTCCTTGTCTTGACTACCACATTGCTGAGATTTCACGATTCATGGGGCAGTTCCCCTGTCCTCCTTGTGGCTTCATCTTGACTTGGTCCTTTGATGCCAACATTAAGTACTTGACTTCCCAGCCACTTGTTCACCCATTGGGATAGGGAGTCATCTGTTCTTTTCACAGAAGGACTGAGTTGGGCACTTCCCCTTGCCATTCAACTCTGTGGCTTTCTCCACATCCTTTGATCATAGCAACTCTAGTAGATGCTTCCTTCTGGAACTATGTTATCTTAATATGGACTTTCCATCGGGCTACTTCTGGGATCTGTTGAACTATGAAGCACCCTCTTTTGATGTAAATCATATACATGCATATAGATACATTTATTTGTGCTGTGTGATGTGTGGTATGAAAGGTAATATTACTAATTAAAATTGAAATTAAAAGAACTACTCCTAGGCTAGACCATTGAAAGTTGTGAGTTTACTATTACAGTGGAATATCATACAGAGAGAGAGAGAGAGAGAGAGAGAGAGAGAGAGAGAGAGAGAGAATGTTTTAAGAGTTAATCCCACCGGACAGTGGTGGTGCACGCCTTTAATTCCAGCACTTGGGGGGCAGGGGCAGGTGGATTTCTGAGTTCGAGGCCAGCCTGGTCTACAGAGTGAGTTCCAGGACAGCCAGGGCTACACAGAGAAACCCTGTCTTGAAAAACAAAAAAACAACAACAACAACAAAAAGGTTAATCCCCTTACCTACTGTATGATCCTGCAGCTCAGTCCCACAGCAATTATACTAAATTTGGTAACTCTATCTAACTTTTAAGGAGAAGTTGTACTTCTCAACACTAAAACTATTTAAAACTCATGTTTACATATTATTCCATTAGCAGACCAAACGTGAACACACACATGCACAGATGCACGCACGCACACTTGCGTGCATACACTTTCATGTATATGCCTTTTGAAATACTTATTCAAAAAAATGCATCAAATTCTTATATTTCATAGAGACATTTTATAAGCTGTAATCATAACAAAAGAGTAAAAATTAGCTGAAAAATTATTTTAATTAGAATATGTTCTTTATTTATGTAAGTTATGATGTTGGTAGAAAAGATATCCTTCTAATATTATATTTAAATATCAACAAGAAAATTAAAAGGCATTCCTTAATAAAAAAAGATAATGAATCCTGTAAAATATTTCAAAGGAAAACAGTTTATAATAAAGGGAAAATGGATGAATAAAATAAATTATATAATATATCCTGTGACCATTGATCACAAATTGGTTTCTATGTAATATTTTCAACTATTTGACCTTCATGATGTAGAAAAGACATTTACAGCCGGGCAGTGGTGGCGCACGCCTTTAATCCCAGCACTTGGGAGGCAGAGGCAGGTGGATTTCTGAGTTCGAGGCCTCTCTGGTCTACAGAGTGAGTTCTAGGACAGCCAGGGCTACACAGAGAAATCCTGTCTCGAAAAACCAAAAAAAAAAAAAAAAAAAAAAAAGAAAAGAAAAAAAGAAAAAAAAAAGACATTTGCTTTGTTGTAATTTTGAGCAAGGCTATCTGGATTATCAAAATACTCTACTGCCTTTAGGAGAGTCTTGCAAAAGTGCATGCTACCTTTTTTATTTCTTGTGTCAGGATTTTAATTCTTGATCTTAAAGAAATGATATTTATAAGTTAACTACACAGAAAAAGAAACCTGTTGAATGTGTGAAAACACTGAGAAAACCCACACCTGTCTGTGGTGAGGGGACCTCATTCTAAGTCTTCACCAAACACAAATATGAACCATTACTGTAAAAATGCACGCTATCTTCACATGTGCCCCAAGGGTGCCAGCAAGGGTCGTGTCCTGCTGACCTTCCCCACAGGCAGCTAGCCATCTGCCACCATTGGTGCCTACCTCTCTCAGCCTAACATATTGAAGTGTTCCTGGAACGGGGTTGGCACCCCATGGATCCCACTGCCCCACAATTTCTCCACCATGCAAGGCTGGTGCATCTTCATGAATGATTCTCACAACTGTATTCCTGAGCTGGACAATGAGACAGCCACATTTTCTGCCTACGATGGACATGAAGGGGAAGAGGTCGCCTTGTACTGTGCCAAATATTTTCCTGATATTATCAAAGATTAGAAGGCCTACAAGGAAGGTAAGTTTCAGAAGGCTTTACAAGATGCCTTCTTGGCTATTGATAGCAAACTGACAACAGAGGAAGTCATTAAGGAACGTGCCCAGATCGCAGGGAGGCCGACTGAAGATGAAGATGATAATGACAAAGTAGCAGATGAGAATGGTGTGGACAATGAGGAAGCTGCATTGCTGCATTGCTGCATGGAGAGGCTACCATGACTACTGAAGAGCTGCTGACATGATATGGGCAGAACTGTAAGAAGGGCCCTCCCAACACCAAATCTTGAACTGGGACAGGCAATGAACCAGGGCCACAGGGCTTCAATGGGGAGGCTGGACCTGAGAACCCATCTAGGGCATCTCCTTCCCAGGAAAATGGCCCCATAGTCAAAGGCCACACAGGCCTTTCCTCCAACTCGGAACATGGGACTGAGGCAGGCTAAATTGGTGAGATCGGTACTGCTGCTGGTGAGGCTGACCCTTCTTGCTCTTCAGCCTCTGACAAGCTGCCACGAATTGCTAAGTCCAAGTTCTTTGAGGACAGTGAGGATAAATAAGATGAGGTAGTGGAGGAACAGAGTTATAGTGAAGAATGCAGTGAGGACAAGGGCAGCTACAGCAGCAAGTAGGCAGAGAACTAGGAAGACAGGGATGACATGGAGGAGGCCGAAAAGGATGATGATGAAGAGAGATGGTCCCTGGAATGGAAGACAAAGAAGAGTCTGACTCTGACAGTGGCACAACTGCAGTGGTGGTTCTGATCCAAGGGAAGCAGTTGATGGTGGTTGATGCAGCAGACTCACTGTGTGGTGTTCAAGGCTAGCAAAGCTTTAGATATGTCCTATGACCACAAGCCAGAGGATGAAGTGGAGCTGGCCCACATCAAGAATGCTGGTGGCAAGGTCACCACGGATGGACGAGTCAATGGAGGTCTCAACCTCTCCAGGGGCACTGGAGATCACTTCTATTAGAGAAACAAAAACTTGCCACCACAGGAACAGATGATTTCTGCCTGCCCTTCCTGACATCAAGGTGCTGACTCTCACTGATAACCATGAATTCATGATCATTGCTTGTGACTGCATCTGGATGTGATGAGCAGCCAGGAAGTTGCAGATTTTATTCAATCAAAGATCAGCCAACGTGATGAAAATGGAGAGCTTTGGTTATTGTCATCCATTGTGGAAGAGCTGCTGGATCAGTGTCTAGCACCAAACAAACACTTCTGGGGATAGTACAGGGTGTGAGAACATGACGTGCATCACCATTTACTTCAAGCCCTGAAACATAGTAAAGCTTCAGCCAGAGAGTGGGAAGAGGAAACTGGAGGAGGCACTCTCCACCGAGGGGACTGAAGAGAAGGACAACAGTGACAAGAAGGTCAAGCAGGACTAGCAGTCAACCAGATCCTGTCCACCTGGACTGTTTTCTGAGCCCTTGGGCCCGAGAATGAGTTTGGTCCTTTTCCTTTAGCCTTAGCAGGGGGTATGAGGTGTGCAGGGGTCTTGGTGGCTTTCTTCAGCCCATTCCAAAGAGGGCTCTCCCTCTGGACGCGGCAGCCTGGGAGCCTCTGCTGTCCTCTCCAGCCTCCACCCTACTCCTTCGGCTCATCAACTATCAGTTCTTTGCCTGTGCTCTGTTGTGCTGGAGGGAAGGACTGGTAGTTCTGATTTTTAACCTGTGAACACTTTATTTAAGAACATTCTTTTTTATTGGCTGCTCTGTGACCCCTAGCCACTTGTACCCACTCTCTTTTATATACTTTCAAGCAACACTTTTTCAGACTAATGGCCAAACAAGCTTTAAAAAAATGTACGATATCGATAAAGTTAATCATACCAAAAGATGAAAAAAGAAATGTAGAGTGAATTGTGAGGTTCCCCTCATATCTGTGTGCTTTAACATCCAAAAAAAATTCAGAAAAGCTTCAAGAATCTGCTGCAAATCTGTTATTTCTTGAATGAGAATCATAATAGTCATTACTGCAAAACGCATGCAGACATCAATCAGAAAAATTAGTATGAATGAGATACATACATCTGGTTATGTTCATTATTTTCACAGAACCTGGCTTTATCAGAACTGTGCTATTTATTTTTCTACATATTTACTAATTACAACCTGGCACTAAAGCTGAGAGAATGTTAAATGAAATTCTTTTAATGAAATCGAAATCACACAGTACCTGGCATTTCTGTTGGATGGCCTCCACGACAATCAATACCAAACCTCACATAAGCATTGCACGGTAATGATCGCCTCTGTTGGAGGGAGCACTGATGAAGATCCAGCTCTTTGCATTATAAATAATCAGTGTGTTTGTACAGCCATGGAATTTAGCAATACTGTGATATAGCATGCGATCCCTCACTACATACACTATGGAAATGTTTTCCTAAATTTACTTACCAAATGATTTTGGCTTGTTTAAGTTTCTACTTTGCAAAACCTTATAAAATTATCATGTAATGCAGGAAACACAGACATACAAGTTAATATAGAAGAGGAAATTCTCACAAAGTCTCAACACTAGAAAAGAACTACAGGCAACTATGGAATTCTGATAGGAGAAAGTATTTTTCTGTAGGGAAGAAAGCAACAACTGGTAATCCAATACCAACTGTTCAGCCCTGAAAACATATACACGCAGTAACATATAATATGAGAAACACTGTATTCATATAAACACACACAGGTAGGGGGAGAGAGAGAGAGAGAGAGAGAAATAATTAAAGATAAAAAGGTCAAAAATTTGAGAAAGCAAGCAAGAGAATGTGTGTTACATGGGATAACATGAAGAGGTTCGGGAAAGAAGAAGAAGGGGAAAAACAATTATATTTATTATATTATATTGTAAATAAAATTATAATTTAAACATATAAGTATATTTAAAGTCTACTATTAAAGCACAATGACGTTAAACTTTGTTATATAATAAAACTTAAGTGTTTCAATTTATACAATTGTATACTTAGCATAGTAGATGCTTATTGCATCTAAACTTAATTTACATTAAGAAGTTCAGATACGTTTCATTCTCAGCCATTCTACAAATCTTCTTTCCAGAGACAGTGACATGAATAAATGTGGGGCAGTAGAAAGAGTTCAAATCTGGAAATCAGTGAACAACTTCCTAGGTAGGAATATTTGGAAAAATACCTTCTTCTTTCATTTTAGGTAAATTAGTATGCATTAATTATATATAACAATGGGCTTCATTATGGTTACAGATGAAATATAATAACATTTATTACATATAAACATGATCTTTATTAAAGGCATTTATAGAAAAGCTATTGTGTTATATGCAAAAGTTTGCAAAATATCAGGTGAAAATTCTTTCATTTTCCTGTAAGAAATATGAATATGAGCTTGAATAAAATCTACCAGGAATCTTCCAATCGGTTAAAAAATGCAGAGAAAATTAACCAAGAAATAATAAATGTTTTATTCTAAAACCATTAGTCCTACTACTCTATATGTTATTTATTTATTTATTTATTTATTGTTATTATTTCCAGTCATATTTGAGGTATGTGTCACTTTGCAATTATTTTCCATCTTGTGTATCTAATATCACTATCCAGTTTCTGGTAACTTTTCATAAAATCTGAACAAGGGGACTGTTAATGTAAATGTTGCTTTTATATTTTCATGGGAAGGGGATAGATGAAAGCCTTACCCAAGCTGTGTGAATATATGTCTTAAGATGGTCCCAGAGCTTTTCTATTTAACTATAGCTAAGTCTGGTCCTGGCAGCTTCTAGCCTCCATCCAATCTAATCTTCTGCCTTCATCTGCTCACCTTGGACTAGAATGTGTCAGCCCCTGTGACATACTGCTGAATAAATTCATTGTAGCTCTTTCTGAACTCTGGCTGGTTGGTTCAGTCCAACTGTTCTGGATAAAATCCTCTCTAAGCTAACTGATTCAAACTGGTTTCCCTTGGCTTCTATTTGAATTGCTTGCTTGGAAAGACTCCCTGTAATCTCCATGACTGAACTGTTCTGAACTCAGCTGCTTTGCTCTGAACTATACTGAGCACAACTGCACTCAACTTAACTACTCCAAACTAAACCCAACTGACCTGAACCCAGTTGAACTCCTCTGAACTGAAATGAACACAAGTGTATTGAATTGTATTGAATTTTTTTCCCCTTACTGCTCTTTAAATAGCCTCTCCTTCCCATCCGGTTCATGGGAGTTGGGCATACCCTATCTGCAACTCAATCTGTCAAATTTTCTCTGATTAGTCATTTTGCCTGCCCCTCAATTAGACATCATGGCTTGGGATCAAAGTTGTATACTAAGGGCATGCCTATATTCCATCCAGAAGAATTAAAGGTATGTATTCCAGCCAGAGTGATTCAAGGTGTGTGGCACTTCTTCATTCCGGCAGGTTATGTGGGTCCTTGCTAGGACAACCATGTTACTGGATTAAAATTCCTCTGCAGGGGACATTTTCGTAGCAGAATGCTGGCAAATATATTAGAAAAACAGTTGATGTGAAAAATAAGCTTGGTATCCTGGGGTTTAAAGTAATTGTTTAGAGGTTCTTTTAAAATGGGAAATCTTAGGACTCTTTCTATGAGAACTTGCACTTCCAAAGGTGACATTGCGAACACAATGCCTCTTCCTTTTCTGTGCCTTCCTTTCTTGTGGCATTTAACACTCTTTGGTATTTCAACAGTGAATGGGATTAATGTTCTGATAGCTCACTGTGGCTAGTGCAGCACAATAAGAAAACAAATGCTAGAGGTAACTAATGCTATTTAAATGTTTATGCAAAGTGAGCACAGTTTGCTCTCATGCCCTACACAAGAGTGGCAGAATCTTGTGCCAAAAATCTCACACATGTATTCATATAACATATTTAAAAGAAATGCTAGTATTTGGAGACAGAGTTTGGGAAGATGCGACATTAATATTGTATGAATATACATCAAATTATGACAATTATTAAATGCAAGTTAACTAAATAATCATTATTAAAAGAAACATAAGACATATTCCATGTATGTAATAGTAACTGTGTAACAGCTTTTTGTAGGAGATAGCAGTTCTTCATATATGTGAAATTGTTAAAGCAAAATCTCCATTTACAAGTGGAAAGACAGCTTTGAAATTTAGATTGTACTGAATCATAGTTTTGTGACCTTCAATTGATCTTTTTTTGCATCTGAGAGCAAACAAAAGTTACTCAAAAGCACATGGATGTCAAGTCAGTCTTATTGATCTTTACTTTTTAACCTTATTGAAAACTAAACTGAAAATTTAAAACAGGGAGCATTCTGTAATATATATGTATATATATTTGTTGGGATTTTTTTTTTTTTTTACTTTTTTTTTCTTCATTGTTTGATACAGGGTTTTACTATGCAGCTCTAGCTGTTCCATAACTTACTATGTAACCAGACTGGCCTCAAATCCACTGAGATTCACTTGCCTCAGCCTGCTGAGTTCTGGATTAAAAGTACGGATTTGCCACTAGAACCAGGTAACACACAAAGGTTTATATATATTACGAAATATGACATAAACATTCCTATAATAAGTCAAATATTCAAACATATTCATTGTAAAATTATAAATCCTCTTTCATATTAATATTTTATTGATGTTGAGCAATAAAATATGCATTTTAAAAAAGTAACACATAAAAGCTTATGAAATGCACATTTATGTGACATTCAAAATTTAAGTGATTCCTAGGAACTTATAAGGGAAGAATGTCATTATTGTTTCATTTACAAATAGAGTAGCCAATCAATTGACACTGTTACTGCAGCCATAAAAGGTTAACTGGATCAAGATAGTGAAAAAAATTAAATATAGTCATCAAATATGACGGCAGTATATTTTTACTTTATTTATAGAAAATTGAGACAATTGAACTAAAATATTTTTCACTTTGGGAATTTAGATCTATCAGTTGGTGGTTGTTGGGGAGATGGCTTAGTCATTAAGGAGCTTAGGACACAACAACTTAATATTGCATCTGCAGAACACACATAATGCCTGGACACGTGTCAGTGAGATGACTCAGCTTATAAAGATTACTGCTGACAGAAATGGAGTTTTGATTCATGCAATAAATATGATAGAATGGTTCTCTTATACCCTTTATATGCACAGTATGGCATAGGAGACTGCCCACATACCTTCATACATGCATGTGTATACACACACACACACACACACACACACACACATGGGTTAATAATACTTTTTTTCTAAAATGTGTGTTGGAATGGATCTGTAACTCAGACTTGAGATGCGGGTTGGGTGTAGACAGGTAGGTGTGTCACGGAAACTCTGGCCAGCAACTCTAGCTGGAATGGTTAGCTGAATGTTCAGTATTGAACATTGTCTCAAATCATAAGTCAGGAGGAAGAGACTGAGGAAGACATTGAGTGTCAGGCTCTAGCCTCCCATTCATGACACACACACTCATGTGCTTCTGCACACAAATGCTAGTAATCACACAGCACACACATATTAAAAATGTTTGTCTCCTAAGCTACCACCACACCTCATATAAATGCATTAAAAGAAAGAACTGAGTATTATCTTTCATTAAAATCTCAAAGAGACACTATTCTATTCTGAGATCAGCCATACACACACCTGATTTATTATGGGTACTGGTTACATCTTTACCCCATGATTTTCCTTTATTAAACTTTTGAAACTCTTAAAATGTCATATAATAATTTTTACTTGAAAAGGAAATTTAAATGTTCATGAAAGAACCAGAAAATGTAAAATAAAACCTACCTATATGGAAAGGTTTATTTGATACTGCCTCTTTGGTAACTGAACACTTTGGAAGTCACTTATTTACAACCATTTTATTAGCACAATAGAAGGCATACAAATGCGATATTTCTTTTATGTTAGTATATTTTATTTTGTTATATTTCATTATTATCTCTTAGAAGACTGTGCTTTTCTAATGAGGAACTAAGGGTATGGATCCGGATAGGAGAGGACATATGTAGGGCATGGGAGGAGCAGGGGAAGGAGGACAACTGTCTTGATACAGTATGTCAGAATAGAAACTAGTATAAATAAAAAAAGGTTTAAAAGTAAATAAAAATATGTAAAAGTGAATTAAAATATATTTATGTAAAGGAAAGGACTTTTATGAGGCAAAAAATTCACAATGGTAATTGAATTCATGTAATATTACAAAAAATAAATTTGAAAATGGTATGTCATTTTTGAATTAAAATGTATAATTCCAGGCAACAAGTAATTGCAATATTAACTGGTTATTTGAATTAGGTTATATTTCAGGAGCATGTGCTTAAAAAAAACCAAATGTTTACATAATTCACAGCATTTTCCAAATTCCATTAGTTTCAAACAATTCTTTGTTGTTTGAACCTCAAGAGGTGAAGAATAAAGAAATAAAGAAACAAAAAAACAAATAACAACAAACCAAAACAAACAAACAACAACAACAACAACAAACAGAAAAAGTGAAAACTTAGCAGAGTCAGGTAATATACTGGTTTAACACGTTCCATTCAGGTGTGTGAAGTCAAATTTGCCTGGTTCTGGGATCTTCCCTTCTTGGCAGGCCCAATGGGAGCTGAGCTTACATCTTTATAGATCAGGATCATTGGTGGATAATACAACCTCTAGCAAGTACACTCAAGTTCCACAGAATGAAAACCACTAGAAAAATCAATGGGATTATATAAAGTCTCAAAGGGCAAACTTTCAGGTTTTTCCAGTACTAGCCACCAACACCAGACAACACTGCCAAGTAAATCAGTGGGTAAGAGAGGAGTGGAGGGAGACTGAGAAACCCTGAGCTTTTGGGTTTTTGTTTGGTTTGCTTTTGTTTGTCTGTTTTGTTTTTTCCTCACATTTTTAATCCCTTTGACTCTTAACAAAAGCACAACTACTTAATATATGAACTCTCTTGGTTTGTGAGCTTTTTTATACTAAATATGCTCTGACTTCAAACCTGCTAGTAACAGTCATTTTGGCAGTAGTTACATTCGTTTACAGAGAAGCTTCCACACTATGTCACTTTAGGACAGAAATGCACAGAGCAGCCCTCAGAGCACTGCCTTGGATCCCTGCCACTCTGTGATGGCAGCTGGTGATTAATAATATTCAACGAAAGAGTAATCCAAGCATAGGCAGGCTCACAAATTTTACGGTTCTACCAGTTGAATCTGGTACAGTCTAATGTGAAAGGGTGCTTCAGAAGCTCAGTCTTCCCAGTTACTTACTTTTATAATTTATAATGAAAGCTGTGTGAGTCCAAATGCTTGCAAAGTATGATGTGTCAGACATCACATTTAAGCATCATCCTACAATCATGACTTCATTCTTATCGCCCCATTCTTTCTAAGGAAAGCAGAATAAACATCAGTACCATGTGCTGATAAGCATTAATGGATTGATGTGAATATCCAGAACCAGATGCTTAATCTTCTAGCTGATGAAGAAAATGATTTTCTACGGAATAATTGATGACAACATATGTGCGTGCAATGAGTAAAATAGAAGATCATCTTCATTGTTGAAAATATGTCTCAAAAATGTTTTTAATTGTTAAGTGCTCTTTTGAAAACTGTGCTAAAATAAGTTACTTATCTATAAAATTTTTATACAGGTGAGATTTCTAAGACCCTACAGGGCATTTTTTTCCTTCATGAAGTATACAGTAATTTCATGTAGGCATTTTAAAATAATATTATCTAGCTGAGTTTAAAACAACATCAACCCCCATAATCCAAATTATTATCCAATAACAAAAATTATCCACTGAACACCTACAACCCTTTTAAAGAAAATCAGAGGATACAACAAATATGTTTATATTCTTGCTTAATGAAGGAAAGAGGAATACTGCTCTAATAGGGAAGATTTTTTTTTAAGTACATCTAATCTCTAGATATCTAGTGTTTTAGAAAAAGTGAGAAGGAATATTCAGTTTTTAGCAGGTGGGGACAAACTCTCCCATTCCTTTAGCCATCAAATTTGGAAAGAAAGGCAGCAATTACTGTTTATCCTTATCCTGCTGGCTTTCATGTAGTAAATACAATGGATGCATGTTCTTGAAGATTTTTACCACCATTTATTTTTTATGGCTGCAAAGCTTAGCCCAGATACCAATCACACATTGGAGATCAAACCAATTATGCATCTCCACGCAGTTCCTTGTTTCTCTGCACCACACAGTCACCATGCTTGGCATTCCTAGTGCTCTTGGCACAGTGACTGGGTCATAGCTGAGACCTGGCATGCACAATGAGAAAGACTTCTCTACTGCAGCTGCCAGCCTGGCTGCTGGACCTAGAGAACCAATTTAAATATCTCAATCTCTATGTCGGGGGCATGGGCATGAATTAAAATTTAATTTTAGCTATTGCATATAATAATTTACAAGTTGAGTGATGTTTGTACTCTGAAATGTTTTGTTGGCCCATGACTTTCTGTTTTAGGTAAGTTTCCTTAACATCTATGTAAAACCATATTACAGTGCTGGAATACAAATGCCTAACACACTGCTTTGACTATCTTCATCTGATATGTCCTTACACCATACAGTGACATTTATTAAAAGCATGGTTTACATTGATCAATTGTAGCAAAGTTCCTCTTACTATCCTTTCTTTTAATGTGTCTTTTTATACCTTTTTTCCTTATCTTTGCAGCATCATGAAGAGATGTCTTGCTTATACTTGAATAAAACATAGATTTTTTTTTCAAGTACAAAAGTGCACATGTGCCAACAGCCTGCAGTGTAAAGCAAATGCAGTGCTTTGTGGCAGGTATGTCTCTGAGAGGTTCAAGTATATCTTTGGAACAACAAAATTATGATGTTCAGGTTTTCCCCTTTCTGTTATCTCTCACCTTGGAAAACTTAAAATGCAAATTAAAAACCTTGTAGTACATGAATAAATCATGACTTTCTGGTCATTTTATAAAAGGATAAGATGATGAAACAAGCAAAGAGATGTGGACTAAGCATGGGCATATCAACTACCATTCACTATGTTCATCTCTATGAAAGTGACTTCCTGTGCTGATTTTATGTAACAAGCATACCAAATTACCCAATCTTGGAAGTCTATAGAAGATACTTGACATGGCTGCATGTAGTAATGGGATCTGGGGGGGGGGGGTTGGAATACCTTCAGCTTGCTTTGAATGAAATGATTGTTTCAGATTTTTAAGAAGCACAATTGTCATGGCCTGAATATTTACTCCATGGAAATTTTGGTATTTAAAAAATATAGATACATTGAGAAACTAGTTGTGCATACTAATGGTTATCCAATATCTATATAACATCAAACTTGAATATAAATTATAATAAGAGGTGGTAGATAAAGGAGAGACACAAGGAACAAATATGAACATGAAGGAGTTTATGACATGATGAAAACTATTCCTCCCACTGGCCTCAAGCCCCAGCTTTGATTCTTTCTTTCTTGTGTAGTCCCTGTATTCTAACAATTACCAATTTCAAGTTTTGAGATTGACCATCTAAGTTTCACTGTGTTCCCATATTTCTGAATGAAAAAAATTTTGATGATGGGTTTCATAAGGATGAATGCTTCACTTTTACACAGATTCATGTCTTCAATTAGTTTCTGTCCATTTATTCTTTTCTATTTAGTAGGAAAATATTTAACATTTCTGTAATTTTGTAGGGAGGGATTTTATTTGAAATCTGAAATTATTTGCAATATTAAAGAAGGGAGATCTACAAAAGAGTAAATTAACCATGACTACATTTTGAGTGTGTTAATTTCTGAGAAAGAGATTAACAAAAGGAGAAAATGATTTATGAGATAAAAGTTAGGGAGAAATGCCAAGAAATATCAACTCTTGAATGAGATACAACTACTGCAGTTAAGACAGCACAACATCTGTGCTGAGCATATCTATATCAAAAATGCAGGAGAAGTCATACTCATAACTTGATTAGTAATGTTAATTCCTTGGGAAAATAAGAGGACTGAACTCACAATCATGGAAAGGAAGTAATGATCACAACCACATCTGAAAATAATAAAGTAGAAATGGAAAGAATATAGACAGAATCTATGAAAAAGTATTGGCTGGTTTAAAAAGATAAGTGAGATTGACAAATTCTTAGCCAGATTAACCAAAAAGGGGTAGACCACAATACCAAGGGTATCTCCTCCCATTGATGCCACATAAGGCAATCCTTTGCTACATATATAGACAGAGCCAGGGCCCCATCCATGTTGGGTTGGTGATAGGAGCTCTGGGTGTATCAGGTTCATTGATATTGTTGTTCTTCCTATGGAGTTGCAATCCCCTTCAGCTCCTTCAGTCCTTTCCCTAGCTCTTTGATTGCAGTCCCCAGAGCTCAGTTTGATGGTTGGCTGTGACTATCTGTATTTGTGTTAGTAAGGTGTTGGCACAGCCTCCTAGAGGACAGCTATATCAGGCTCCTGTCAGCAAGTATTCTTGGCATCTCCAATAGTGTCTGGGTTTGTATATGGGATGGATCCCCAGGTTGGGCAGTCTCTGGATGGCCTTTCCTTCAGTCTCTGTTCCATTTTTGTCCATGCATTTCCTTTAGATAGGAACAATTCTGGGTTAAACATTTTGAGATGGGTGGGTGGCTCCATCCCTTAACTGGGGACCATGCCAAAGTGGACTCTGCAGGTTCTGTCTCCCCTTTGTTAGATATTTCAGCTAATGTCATCCCCATTAGGGGATGCTAGAGTGGTGAGGCAGGAGTGAGTGGGTGGTGAGGGAGCACACTCTTAGAGGCAAAGGGGGTGGGGGATGGGGGATGGGATGGGGAATTTGCAGTAGGGTGATGGGGAAAGGGGACAACATTTGAAATGTAAATAAATAAAATAACCAATAAAAAAGAAAGGGAAGACCAAAATGTATAACATTACAAATTAGAAGGCAAGCATTAAAACAGATATCCATAAAGCCCCTGAAAATCATAAGGACATACATCATAAATATCTGTGTTACTAAATAAGGGAAAGAAGTGAAGGAGCTGAAGGGGTCTGTATGACTCTAGTTGCATATATAGAAGAGGATGTCCTTATCCAGCATCAATGGGAGGCGAGGCCATTGGTCCTGTGAGGGCGTGATGCCTCAGTGTAGGGGAATGACAGGGTGGTGTGATGGGAGTGATTGGGTGGGGTGGGTGGGGGAGCACCTTCATAGAAGCAGGGGGAGGGGGAATGGGATAGGGAGTTTGTGGAGGAGAAACCGGGAAAGGGGATAACATTTGAAATGTAAAGAAATAAAATATCCAATAAAAATATCTAAAAGAAGTGATGACTTTTTGATGTATATAATACAACAAAATTTAATCATAGTGTAAAGAATAATTTAAACAACTCTATAATTTAAATTTAATAGAACAGAATTTAAATACTAATAAAAGTGTTTCATACTAAAAATAAGTTAAAAACAACAAACACAAAAACAAACAGGAGAAAATGAATTTACTGCAGAATTATACTAGAACTTAAAAGATCAGCACATATCAAATAATTCAATAAAATTTAAAAACAAGTAAAGGTTTAAAAGTTAAAAGCCAGTTTTATCTTAATCCCAATCACAATATTTCTAAGAAAAAATTAATGTAAATGGCAAACAAACCCCTCAGAGATAGAGGGATGGCCCTTCCTCTGGTCTCTGCACCATTTTTTGAGTGTGTTATATCGACTAGGAGTAACAAGCCCAGGGCTTAACTTAGACCTTCATATTTAACCCCACTCTAAGTTACATGTTAGCCACGCTTCATCTCAAACATGAACCTACTTTCTATTCTTCCCACCAGTGTAATACTGATCCCATTATTTTGAGATTTTTTTCTTGCTATCTAAAATATGATTTTGTTGACACTGACTACTAAAGATATAACTAGATGCTGGAGACTACAACAAACATTAAAGAACTTATTACTTCTATGAAAATTAATGAACAAAGGAGAAAAGTTGGAAAGATGAACATATCATTGTAGCATTATATGAGAGAAATAAATTTTTAAAAATTATAACTTTTAGGCATTAATGTTGTTAATAATTTTAGGTAGTAATTTCAATGTATAGAATATGTTATCAGACATGCCCCTTGTCTACAGTTAAATAATTTGGTACATTTAAGGAGTATACTTTATATCTTCCTATAATATGATAATTTTCCATCCCACAATCATCATGTTCAATACTATGAGAAATACTTCATTAGAAATCTACCCAGTTACTAAATGCTTATATATTTATGTTTGCAATATAATAAACACAAGAAGCAATCTATGCTTAAAAGTAACAGAAGATTTAGTGGGTTAAGGTAAGAAGATGGAGGATGGAGAGATGGTTCAGCAGCTAAGAGCATTGGCTGTTCTTTCACCCACATGACAGTTCACACCTGTTTTTAACTCTAGTTCCAGAGGCTCTGACACACTCCCACAGACACACACAGATATAAAATATCAATGTACATCAAATAAAATTAATAAAAAGAAATCTGTAAAATATGTTGACTGAAGTCCTGGGAAATGGTCCAGCAATTAACTTTCTTTCTAGAAAGAAGTAAAGAGAAGAATCCACAAGACAACTCGATAAGCTAAGAAATGCTGTAGTAGACAGAAAAGACTTTCAATAGAAATGACATTTGAGTATTTGTTGAAAAATAAGGTTTTCATAGGATAACAACAAATAAAAAAGAAAAAAATATATACTTGCAGTGGAAATAAAGTTCATTTTCTAGTAAAATGAAAATGAGGCTAAGAATATGATTCCAGAAATTCTAAAGTAATTAACCCCATGATTGAAACAGAGTGAAGAAAACAATGAGTCAGAGGAAGAAGTGTGATTCACAAGCATCAGACAGCCATGTTTAAATGTTCTATTCACTGAAAACATAAATAGAGTAACAGAAACTAGATAATCACTGTACAACTATGATTCCCTCACAAACTTAGTAAAGACCTGAGATTCCATTTCATGAATGAAGAAAATATCCTCTACGTGTAACTGTTTTCAATGTCAATGAAATATCATCTTTTCAGATGTCATTGTGAACAGAAATGATTCTAACCCCATTTTCCAAACAAGTTTTAAGATCATTGTAGTCAAATTTAGGAACAACAAACTTCCAAAATAAAGAAGAAAATTCCAATTGAAAATATTGTCGAATTAAAACCTAATGTTTCTGTGTGTCTCCTCTTTGTCTGTTGTTATATCCCACTTTTCATTTCTGATTTTGTTAATTTTGATATTCTTTCAGCCATTAATTAGTTTGGTTAAGGGTTAGCAAAGTGATAATTGCTGATGTCTTTGGAGACACAATTGTGTCATGTGATTTTTTTTTTTTCTGGAAACTGTCTTATGAGGGGGTGTTTTTGCTGAAGCAACCATGCGGGGATATGTTTTCCTGAGAACATACACATGGCATTTTTCTAGAAGCATCCTGTAAAAAGGGCATGTGATGTTTTCCTAGAGCAGATGCTTGAGAGAGCACGTAATTTTCAGAAAGTGTATAAATACGAACCAACAGACAATAGATAGTGCTGTATGCTATTGGTTCACCTTGCCATTTTTTGCTGGTCCTCATTTGTAGTGACTTCATGTAAAGAAATGCACCAAAGAAGTAATGGTATTCTGGATGCCTCTACCCGCTTCTATGGACTCTGGCCAATTGGCAGAGGCTTGTGGTTTCTTCTGAATTGAACTGCTGTTGTTGATTAATAAATGATGTTTGCTTGTGGATTGAGCTGCCTCTGCTGATTCACATGAGCCGAACTGCTGATAACCTGAAAACTCTGATTGGTTTTGATCCAAAGAACAATGCTAAACAGGTCCACCTCCTCCTTTGCCCTAGCAACCTTTCCTTTCCACTACCTCTGGTTGTTGGTGGGCTAAAAAGTAGGTTACCACATTTAAGAACTCTTATTAAGAGTAGGTTTTCATGTGGTCTGTGAATTGTATCTTGGGTATTCCAAGCTTTTGGGCTAATATCCACTTATCAGTGAGTGCGTACCCTGTGTGTTCTTTTGTGATTGTGGGTGGGTGGAGGCATACCCTAGTAGAAGCAGGAGGAGGGGGGATGTGATAGGGGGTTTCTGTGTGTGGGGGGGTAATCTGGAAAGGGATAACATTTGAAATGTAAATAAAGAAAATATCCAATAAATAAAAGTAAGTTTTGAAAAATATAAGCCTATAGGTTTGTCTATCTTGTTGATTTTCTCAAAGAACTAACTTTTGTTTATTCTTTGTTTTGTTCTCTTTGTTTCTAGTTTACTGATTTCATCCTGACTTCAGTCTACTCCTCTTGGGTATGTTTGCTTCTTTTTGTTTTAGAGATTTCCAATTTGCTATTAAGTTGCTGCTATGAAATCTCCCTAATTTCTTTATGAAGGCACTTAGTGCTATGAACTTTCCTCTTAGCACTGCTTTTATTGTGTCCCCTAAGCTTGGGTATGCTGTGCACTCATTTTCATTGAATTCTAGTAAGTCTTTAACTTTTTTCTTTATTAATTGACCCAGTGGTTGTTGAGTAGGTAACTGTTCAGTTTGTAGGCTTCCAATGCTTCTGTTGGTGTTGAATTCCAGCTGTAATTCATGGTGGTCTGGTAAATGTAGGAAGTTATTTCAATATTTTTATATTTGTTGAGACTTGCTTTGTGTCCAAGTATGTAGTCAATTTTTGGAGAAGGTTCTTTGAGGTGCTGAGAAGAAGATATATTCTTTTGAGCCTGGGTGAAATGTTCTGCAGATATCTGTTAGGTCCACTTAGTTCATAACAATGTTTCCTTTGCATTTGTGAGTTCCTTTGAATTTGGGGCATATATTCTGATAATTGAGATGCCATCTTGGTAGATTTTTTTCTTTGATGAGTATGAAGTGGCCTTCCCCATCCCGTTTGATTAATTTTGGTTAAAAATCTGTTTATTAGGTATTAGAATGACTACTCAAGCATGTTTCTTGGATATGTTTGCTTGCAAAACTTTTTCTAGCCCTTTACTCTGAGGTAGTGTCAATTTTCATTTCTGAGCTGTATCCCTTGTATGTATTCCTTTTATCCATCATTCCATAGATCTGTTTTCACATCCGCTCTGTTAGTCTGTGTGTTTCTATTTGGGAATTAATTCCATTGATGTTGAGTGATTTTAATTACCAATGATTGTCAGTTCCTGATATTTTGATGGTGATGGTGGCTGCAAGTGTGTGTGTGTGTGTGTGTGCGTGTGTGTGTGTGTGTGTGTATTTATTTATTTCCTGTGATTCCTTGGGTGTGTTTAGCCTCCTTTGTTTGGAGTTTTCCTTCTAGTATCTTCTGGAGAGGTGGATTTGTAGATAGATATTGTTTACATTTAGGTATTTCACAGCATATCTTGTTTTCTCACTCTAAGGCAATTGAAAGTTTTGCTGGGTATAGTAGTCTTGTCTGGCATCTGTAGTCTCCTAAAGACTACAAGTCATCTGCCCAGGTCCTATTGCGTTTTAGAGTCTCTGTTAAGAACTCAGCTGTAATTCTGATAGATCTGCCTTTATATGTTACTTGGTCCTTTTCCATTACAGCATTTAATATTCTACTTTGTACATTACTTTTACATTTGTACACTTAGTATAGTTTGTTCTGTAATTTATTGTTTTTCTTTACATAATTTTTTACATGTACATGCACATGCAGCATTTTATTTTCTAGCAAAGTTTCTCCAGTCTCAACCTAGAATTATGCCATAAGAGCAAGAAGGAGCTCACTTAACTGGCTCTATTTTAAGGTGTCTTTTCAAATGCTCAGAGCTAACTCTTCAGTTGGCTTCAAGGATTCTTCAGGGACTACCATAGGGAGTATTTATTTGCTTATGCATCTCATGACATGAGTGATGTGGAATTTTAAATTAGTTTATTTATTTACATTTCAAATGTTATCCTTTTCCTGGTCCCTCCTCCATAAGGTTCCCACCCCATACCTATCCCTTTTGCCTCAAGAGGGTGCTCTCTCACCTATCCATCCACTCCTACCTAACCTCTCTTGCATTCCTATTCTCTGGGTATCAAACTTCCATAGGACTAAGTGCATCCCCTCCCATTCAGGACAGACAAGGCAGTACTCTGCTATTTATGTTCCAGAGGCAACAGTCCAGCCAATATATGCCCTTTGGTTGTTGGATTAGTCCCTGAGAGCTCTGAGGAGTCTAGTTAGTTGATATTGTTGTTCTTCCTATGGGGTGTAATCCCCTTCAGCTCCTTGAGTTCTTCCCTAACTCTTCCATTGGGGTCCCCAAGCTCAGCCCAATTGTTGTGATGGTAGAACCTCTCAGAGGACAACCATGCCAGGCTTCTTTCTACAAGTACAACATGGCATCAGAAATAGTGTCAGACTTTGGTGTCTACAGATGGGATGGATCCTAAGATGGGGAAGTCTCTGGATGGTCTTTCCTTCAGTCTCTGCTCCATTTTTGTCCCTGAATTTCCTTTATATAGGAACAATTATGGGTCAAAAATTCTGAGATTGGTAGATGACCCCATATCAGTACTAGGGGTCCTGTGTATCTACTGGATATGGTCTCTTCAGGTTCATCTGCCTACTGTTGGTCATTTCAGCTAAGGTCATTGCCTTTGAGTCCTGAGAGCCTCACACATCCCTAGTATCTGAGACTTTCTAGAGGTTGCCCCTGTTCCCCACCCCACACTAATGTTATGTTTTTAGTATGTGGCGAGAGGATTTTCTTTTCTGGTCTAATGTATTTGATGTCTGCAAGCTTCTTTTATGTTTATAGGCATCACTATTTTAGATTATGGAGTTTTTCTTCTATGATTTTGTTAAAAATATTATCCAGATCTTTTAACTGGGAATCTTCTCCTATTCCTATATTCTTAGGTTTGGTTCTTCTAAAGTGTCCCAGATTTTCTGAATGTTTTGTGTCAGAAACTTTATAGATTTAATATATTCTGTGATCTATGTATTGATTTCTTCTAATGTATTTTCTATGGATGAGATTCTCTTCCATCTTTTGTATTGTGTTGATGATGCTTGTTTCTGCATCTCCTGTTATCTTACCTAGATTTTACATTTTCAGGATTCCTTATTTCTTCTGTTTCCATTTTCTGGTCTTAAATAGTTTTACTCATTTCCTTCATCTGTTTGATTGTATTCTCCTATATTTCTTTAAGGAATTTATTGATTTCCTCTTTAAAGGCTCCAACTTCTTCATGAGATAGAATTTTAGGTCATTTTCTTTTACTTCAGCTGTATTAGGATATCCAAGTTTTGCTGCACTAGGATGGCTGGGTTTTAGTGGTGCCATAGTGCCCTGGATCTTATTGGTCATATTTTTATGCTGGCCTTTAGGCATCTGAGTTTTGCAGTTATTATAGATTTAGATGTTGATTTCTGAGTTTATCTTTGTTGTATGTGTGGGTTTTGGGGAGGAATTTTTCCTTTGGCTTCTATTTTCTGTCTACTGCCTTGAGAAGCTTGGTTCTGGTGACTAGCTACTCTTCAAGTCTAGTAGGGTCATCCATGGGGATTTTGTTGCATGCATGGCCTCTAGGGTTCAGAATGCTAACGTTGCCTCTAGGGTTGCAATGGTACAATCTTTAAGCCCAAATAAGTTAAGTAACAAGAAAGGCTCAATGGGGACTGGGGAACTAGGTGGAAGAGTGAGTAAAGAGGGGAGTAAAAGTGATCAAGTCTGGAGAAGTAGGAGAGAGACAAAGAGTATGGGGAAAAAGACATGGATCCCATGGGGGTAGGATTCTCCGGTATAAGCGAGAAACCAAGGACAATGGAAACTCACATGAATCTATGAGAGCAACCTTAGCTAAGACTCCTAGCAATAGGTGATACGGAACCTGAATCAACCTTCCCATGTAACTAGAAAAGACTTCCAATATAGGGAATGGGCCACAAAACCAGCCACAATACCTTAGACCCACAATTTGTGCTGCAAACAAGATGTGCAAGGATAAAGATGAAGTAGAAATTGAGGAAATGGCCAAGCAATAACTTGTCCAGCTTGAGAACCACGCTGTAAGAGAGAGCCCACCATTGACATTATTAATGATATTCTGTTATACTTGGAGACAGGTACCAAACATAACCATCATCAGAGAAGCTTCATCCAGAAGATGATGGAAACTGATGCAGAGACCCACAGCCATACCTTAAGTCTAGCTTGAGAATCCTAATGAAATGTGAGTGGAAGGGCTGAAGGAGTCAGAGAGGTCAAGGCCACTGAAATGAAACATACCGAAACAACTAACCTGGGTCCATAGGAGCTCACAGAGACTGAACCACCAACCAAAGAGCATGCATGGGAAAGACCTATGCCCTCTATACATATGGAGCAGATGTGCACATTGGTCTTCATGTGTGACTTCTAGCATTAAAAGCAAAGGGCTGTTGCCTACCTTTGGATCACTATGGCTGTCTTGCCTAGCTATAGTAGAAGAAAAATGCACCTAGTCCTACTGCAACTTGATATGTTAAGGATGGTTGATATCCAAGGAAGTACTCTCCTTTTTTGAGGAGAAAGGAAGGCTGGATGCCCCAGTGTAGGGAAATTCCAGGACCAGGACAGGGAGGCCAGAGTAGGTGGTTGAGCACCCTCATAGAAGTAGGGGGAGGGAGGATTGGATAGGGGGTTTGAGAGGGGAAACCAGGAAAGGGGATAACATTTCAAATGGAAATAAATAAAATATCCAATAAAAATTGAAAAAAAAAAAAAAAAAAAGAAACCAAAGAGTAGACCTAATAGAATCCTAAATCCTGATACAGACAAAATGTGGTTATTGGAAGATCTTGATTTAATTTTATAAGAATTCTTTAGAGAAAAAACATTCAAATGGTTAACAACATATAATTTTCAAACAACTGATCATTCTTCTATCTAACTTCATATTGATCAATAGAGACTAAGACAATGTAAGACATTAACTATTTTACAGTTTGATAAAATATCTAGTGTTGATTATAATTAGTACTAGGGTTTAGATCAATATTAGTAAATACCTACCTTTGTCTCAAATTGAACATGAAAATAATGTTATCAAGAATGTTTAGCTTTGTGCCAGCCATACTGCAAGCCCACAAGTATTTTCAAGTTATAAATGAAGTCATAACAAAGGAAAAAGTAAATGAATGCACAAAGAACCACATACTTTAAATGGCTTCCAAAAGGCGGGATGTTTTACAAGCAGCCTGTCTGTCTCAAGTGCTTTCAAGGAGACACAAGGATACAGTGAGCCATGGGGACTTTCAGAAACCCTGACAGGAGTCTTGCATGTGTCACTGAAAGTTAATGGGCACACAGGAGTTTCTGGAGAACTTCAGAGTCCTCCATTTTAGTGCTTGTTCAGATCCTCCCACTAACCCACATAATTACTATATGGAAAAGAATTAACAGGAATCATGCATTAACAACAGGGAATCAGAAAGTGATACCAGCTTCTAGTAGCTAGTGATAGCCAATTGCATTTTTAAAGGAATATACATGATTCTGTTAAATATAGGTATGGTTTGCAAATAAAATTAAATTATATATCGATTGGAGGTATTAGATTTGTGTATGAGGCCTTGTTCTTAATAGGTATGCACAACACCTCTTAAAAATATTGAACCCTTATATAACATTTCAATTAAATATACAGTGGTCGTAGTTAGGGTTTTTTTTGGGGGGGGGGGGGGAGGAAAGGGTTTATTCAGCTTACACTTCCATGCTGCTGTTTATCACCAAGGGAAGTCAGGACTGGAACTCAAGCAGGTCAGGAAGCAGGAGCTGATGTAGAGGTCATGGAAAGGTGTTCCTTACTGACTCGCTTGCTTCCTTACACGCGGCTGCTCATCACGAAAGGAAGCCAGAACTGGAACTCAAGCAGGTCAAGGAGCAGGAGCTGACGCAGAGGTCATGGAGGAATGCTGCTTACTGGCTTTCTGATAGAGCCCAAGACTACCAGCCCATAGATGGTACCGCTCACAAGGGGTCCTGCCCCCTTTATCGCTAATTGAGAAAATGCCTTACCACTGGTTCTCATGGAGGCATTTTCTCAACTGAAACTCCTTTCTCTGTGATAACTTCAGCTTGTGTCAAGTTGATACACAAAACTAGCCAGTACAATTGACCCCTTGTCAACTTGACACACAAACACATCACGATTAAGCCTCAACCCATACTTTCTTATTCATCCCCAAGATCTTTAAGGACTTTTATCATGAAGGGATATTGAATTTTGACAAACACTTTTTCAGCATCTAATGAAATGACCATGTGTTTCTTTTTTCTTTGAGTTTGTTTATATAGTGGATTACATTGATGGATTTCCGGGTATTGAACCATCCCTGCATCCCTGGGATGAAGTCTACTTGATCATGATGAATGATCATTTTGATGTGTTCTTGGATTCGGTTTGCAAGAATTTTATTGAGTATTTTTGCATTGATATTCATAAGGGAAATTGGTTGAAGTTTTCTTTCTTTGTTGGGTCTTTGCGAGGTTTTGGTATCAGTGTAACTGTGGCCTCATAGAAGGAATTAGGTAGTGTTCCCTCTGTTTCTGTTTTGTGGAATAGATAGAAGGGTATTGGTATTAGATCTTTGAAGGTCTGATAGAATTCTGCAGTGAACCCATCTGGTCATGGGTTTTTTGGTTGGGAGACTTTTAATGACTGCTTCTATTTCTTTAGGCATTATGGGAATGTTTAGATGGTTTATCTGATCCTGACTTAACTTTGGTATTTGAGATCTGTCTAGAAAATTGTCCATTTCATCCAGATTTTCCAGTTTTGTTGAGTATAGGCTTTTTGTAGTAGAATCTGATGATTTTTTGAACTTCCTCAGAATCTGTTGTTATGTCTCCCTTTTCATTTCTAATTTTGTTAATTTGGATACTGTATCTGTGCCCTCTGGTTAGTCTGGCAAGGGTTTATCTATCTTGCTGATTTTCTCAAAGAATCAACTCCTGGTTTTGTTGATTCTTTGTATAGTTCTTTTTGTTTCTACTTGGTCCATTTCAGTCCTGAGTTTGAGTATTTCCTACCTTCTACTCCTCTTGGGTGCAATAGCTTCCTTTTGTTCTAGAGCTTTCAGATGTGCTGTTAAGCTGCCTGTGTATACTCTCTCCAGTTTCTTTTTGGAGGCACTCAAAGCTATGAGTTTTCCTCTTAACACTGCTTTCATTCTGTGCCATAAGTTTGGGTATGTTGTACTTTCATTTTCTTTTTTTTTTTTTTTTTTTTTTCTTTTTCCTCCTTTTTTATTTTTGATACATTTCCAGTGTTTCCCCTTTTCTGAGTCTCCTCTTTGTATACCCCCCATCCCCTCCCCAACCCGCCTCTAGGAGGGAATTCCATCTCCTACCCCACCCCACCCCCCGTCCACCCATCCCCATTTTCGCGCCTTGATATTCCCCTTTACTGAGGCCTCTAACATCCTCAGGCCCAAGGGCCTTTCGTCTCTCCCTGATGGCCATCGAGGTCATCCTCTGCCACATATGTGGTCCAAACCATAAGTCCATCAATG
>CM052700.1:75868230-75910388 GCA_028551405.1 Uromys caudimaculatus
AGGAGGAGGAGGAGGAGGAGGAGGAGGAGGAGGAGGAGGAGGAGGAGGAGGAGAAACCAGCCTCACTGAGGTTAAATCTTCTAGGAGTTGTTTTTGAGAGCACAGAGAAGCTGTGTTCCAGAGATAGTCAAGGTTACCTCCTGCAGCACATGTATTTGGTAATGTGTAAGAGTCATCCAGGTGGTACTGCTTTTGAAGGCATGAAAGCATCATGAAGAACAGCTGAGACTTGGCTCTGTGAGAGGCCATGGAAGGCGATTGGTGAATGTGCAGTCTCCTTTCCAGTTGTTAGCCCAGGACTAAAGGGGTTATGCAAAGGGAATTGAGGCTTGACACCATGAAGAAAGCCTATGAGAGGCTATTAGTGAAGCCTAGTTCCAGCAGAAGACTCCCAAAGTATTGGAGATGCCAGTACCATGTGATAGTCACCCAAAACAGTGACAACAGTGGAGTAGAGAGAGTGCTATAGAGGGCAGACGTGGAAAAGTGACACCAGCCATTTGAGGAGCCCAGAAGATCATGTATGGATCCCAGACATTGAAACAGGAAGCTGTAACATTTAAGTTGCCTTGGAGACCGCAAGATGTTCAAGATGCCAGAGCCATGGTCTATCTGCTGCTGACAGAGAGTGGAACCAGCCCAGGAGAAAGAAGTTTGTTGTAGTCAACAAAGATGGAAAAGGAGTTAAAGATCTAAAGACTGCCTTGAAATGACATGAAGATGCAGTGTTTGGAGTTTACCCAGCTGTTTTCCTGTCTTGATTTAGGGATTACAGTTAAGTGATTGGATGAATCTCAGAAGAGACCTTTAACACTGTTGAGACTGCTATAGACTTTGGGAACCTTTGAAGTTGGACTAACTGTATTTTGCATTATGCTATGGTTAGGTATGGCACCCATAGACTCATATGTTTGAACAGGCCTATGGGGGCCCAGGAGTGAAATGTGATGGCTTGTGTATGCTTGGCCCAGAGAGTGGAACTATTAGAAGATTTGGTCCTGTTGGAGTGGGTGTGTCACTGTGGGTATGGGCTTTAAGACCCTCATCCTAGCTTCCTGGAAGCCAGTATTCTGCTAGCAGCCTTCAGATGAAGATGTAGAACTCTTAGCTCTTCCTGCATCATGCCTGCCTGGATGTTGCCATGGTCCCGCCTTAATGATAATGAACTGAACCTCTGAACCTGTAAGCCAGGCTAAATTAAAAGTCATTTAAAAAGTTGCCTTGGTCATTGTGTCTGCTCACAGCAGTAAAATCCAAACTAAGACACCTGTTTATCCATGATAATTTTCAGAGAATATTATATAAAATTAAAAAATTTAACAACCAATGCAAATACCAGTATTTCTCTTTCACAAAAAAAAAAAAATTGTACTTAAAAACTTTTTCTTCTGAAAGATATATTTGAAAAAGATGTTCAAAAATATGTTTATTTCAAAATATGTTCAAAATATGTCCAAAACTTGTCAGATTTCTGTTGAAAACAAAAGAGCTCATATTTTGTTTTGTTTTGTTTTGTTTTCACTCAGAAGCTTCAGTGTTTCCTCGTTGGAGAGATTGTTCAACAGTTAATAGCACATGCTGCTCTTACAGAAAAACTGAGTTTTGGGTACAGCACTCAATGCCAAGCAGTTCACAAATATCTATATCTCAGAATCCAAGTTAACTGAATCCTCTTTGGGCTTCTTCAGGCAAGATCATATGTATTGCATTCAGGCCCACAGACAGGTACATGTGCAAAAATAAAAAACAATTCTAAAACATAAAAATTTGTAGTTTGATACTCTAATAATCTTATTTTTCCAAAACAGATAATATTTTTAGCTGATTAAAATAGAAAGAAAGTAATTAAAATTAGCTCAACTGTTGAATTCCATGGTGTGGATCATTGTTAAGTATCTCTGAAGTGAGAGTTGAGTTTCCTTTGCCCCACTCCTGCACAAGGGCTGTATGTGCTTTCTCTTCTCTAGTGTTCTCTTTTCTTCCAGACATTCACATGCATCCTTCCTATCTTTCTTTAAAACAGGAAAATGTTCATGTCTTAAATATTTTGCTTGAACCATACTTTTGGTGTAAGACATATAACATTCCATATAACACATATATTAGATAATTCACTGATGATTAACTTATCTGATTACTTATTAGTAAATTGATAAAACTAAGGAAGAAAAGCCATGGTGACACAGGAACGTGAGACTAATGTCACATAGTTTATTCCTTTGCATAAGAGCCCTTGAACTTTAGTGTAGAAGAATGAAAGATTGTAATTACAATGTAACTATTTATTTTCCTCTCTCTAGACCTCACACATAGCTCTCATTATTTTGCAGATTCATGGCCTTTTTTTTATTAATTATTACAGCATTCATATATTCATATACACACATACACACATTCCTAAATATAACTTGCTTTTTCTGTATAGTATTATTTGTATTTATGTTTTCAGGGTTGACCATATGGTATTAAAAATCCAATTAAAATGCATATATTTTTCTTACCACACAAAACATGAAATACATATGTAAATACTCATTTCCTCATATTAGTAGGCTTAAATAGCATCATCAGAACCATTTTTAATTACATCAAGGGGCAATTATTTTTTCACTTATTAAAATTTGTCTTTATATATTTTATTATTTTTTAATCTTGTTTTAGAGTACAGTTTTTATACCCCTCCTGGTTTACCCTCTGACTATTCCACATCCCATACCTCCTCGCCCCATCTCCATGAGGATGTCCCCATCCACCACCCTACCAGACTTCCCCATTCCCTGGGGCCTCTAGTCTCTTGAGCGTTAGGTGCATCTTCTCTGACTGAACCCAGGCCTGGAAGTCCTCTGGTGTACATGTGTTGGGGGTATCATATCAGCTAGTCTGTGCTGCCTGGTTGGTGGCCTAGTATCTGAGAGATGTCAGGGGTCCAGGTTAGTTGAAACTGCTGGTCCTCCTACAGGATAGCCCTCCTCCTCAGCTTCTTCCAGTTTTTCTCCTAATTCAACCACAGTGGTCAGCAACTTCTGTCCATTGGTTGGCTGTAAATATTTGTGACTGACTCTTTCAGCTGTTTGTTGGGTCTTTTTGAGGCCAGTCATGATAGGTTCCTTTCGTGAGTGCTCCGTAGCCTCAGTAATAGTGTCCGGCCTTGGCACCTCCCCTTGGTCCTCTCACTGGATCTCCTCTTTCAAGAGGCAAATTTTTTTTCAATTCATTTTCTATAACCATTCATAAATGTTCTGAATAGTCATGTCAAACCCCAAAAATAATTTTTTTGTAAATGTTGGAGTTTACCAATTCATGGTAAAATTTTTTCATTGTGATATCTGGAAACACATAGCTATCTTTTTAGACATTTTGTCATGCATCAAATAATAGCATCCATGGCAGTCAAAACCCATGATTACTAACCACAGTGTAAAGCATGCCACAAGAGATATTTTAAGTAGTTTTAGTGATAGTCCATTGGAGATAAATGGTGCTCACATTCACCGTCCTTCTCATAGTTCAAGAAAAAGAATTGTTGACAAATTCATAGCTTTAGCTTCTGACTCAACCTCCTAAAATCTGTGTGTATGTCACACGAACAGACTTACATACAAGCAGAAATTATAAGATAACACTATGCTCCTACAAACTATAATAATATTTTGGTGTATAAAAAGTGTAAAACCTTATAATCTAATTTTTTATGAAGTTTCTTATATTATACATTTCTAGATAATCAATTTTAAAAATATTTTGGTAGATGGAATAATATCACAATATACTTATGTTTTAATGATATATTATATTATGTTTTCATTAACTAAAAGCACATTTAGTCAAAACACATGCATAAGTATAATTCCTCATGGACATGTCTACAGGCTTGCTTAACCAGTCATTCTGCATAATGAGGAAATTGACGAATAAGACTGGTTTTCACAGATGGTATTTTATACACTTAATTCTTTTCTGTATTTTCTTCCTGAATCATAAATAAATCCATTCTTCACTTCCTGTGCTGTGCCCTTCATCTATATCATATATCCATTAGTCAGTTACCATGCTGCATCCGTCATCTGTGTCCCTTGTTCATCTGAAGCAACCTCCCCTATGTGCAAACTTAACAGACAAGACTGATGAAGAACTTGTCTAAAAAGTGGCCATGTAAACACTATGCAGAAATTCACTCTTCCCTTTCATGGCATGGAAGGGGACAGGAGGGGAACACTGAGGTGAGCAGGCAATAATGGACCTAAGTAAAAGTATGGTCATAGGAAGGAGGTGTAGATAATTTTAGAGATAAAACAGATTTAGCATTTTTTCTTTCTATAGCAATTTTCTGTATCTTTTTAATATCAAATTAAACTTCCACTAAAATGTGAGAAATTGAACATAGCACTAAATGTAACATCATATGTCAAAGAAAGACATGAATAATAAAAGTAATAGAGAGAATTCTATCCTCTAGGTAGAGCAAGGTACATTGTACACAAAAATAATGCAGTGTAGGTGTCTTCTACATGTCTAATCTCATGTTAATATTAAAGCCTGTCTTTGGTTTAAATGGAAAATAATTTTATCTTTATGAATTTGCTTAGGTAAGTTGCTTGAAATTAAACATTTTAAACTCTCTATAAGACATGTTTTATTTCTAATGAAAGTGAAGGCATCCTGTGAAGTAGTCAAGTGGATAAATGGACCTTTTTTGGTAAATCTCAAACCTTATATTCTGATTTCTTCAAAACCCACTTTTAGCTTTCTTCTCTTTTGTTTCATGAGCATACTTAGAAGGGTGCCACATAGTATCCAACTTTTCCTACTTCATGTTCATTGTTAAATATATGGAATGAAATTACATTAAGGGGAATCATACAGGGATTGTAAGGGTGAACACTGAGGTGAACGTTCAATAATGTACCTAAGTAAAGGTACTCCATTAGGGAGCAGCATACAGGTTTTGTGAACCTGTGCCCTGAACAGTATTTCCTAAGCATTAGAACAATAGAGATTCTATTTTAACTGTACACTAGAAGCCATTTTCATGACAGTGTCCTCAGATGGAAGCAATGTGGGGCATTATTAGCTATGATTGATTATTAAAAGTACTGATTTTCTTTTATTCTTCAAGATTTGTATGACAGTTTTGTTCTTTAACAAGTACATTAAATATGTATGATATTCTACTTTAAAATATTTTAATATTACATTACAAAATACTCTATTTAATATACATTGCCTTCTATGTAAGGCCTTTTGCAAAAAGCTTTAAATTCATAGTTGATAGCACTTTTCATATATATTATATAGATAAGAGTCAAAACAGTTAAAGTTATCACCTGATCATACTATAAAATAATTGACATCAAGTAAGGAAACTTGCACCAGGCAAGAAGAGGAGGGATGAACATAGTTAACTTAGCCATGATCAGAAATGAAACAGACAATGAGGAATACAAGGCCAGGCAACAGGTGCCAGAAGAAACCAAGTTTTCTAACATCACAGGAGCAAGACAGGAACTATAAATTATGGAAAATGCTTCACAATGAGTCATATGAGTGCAGATGTGTTAACATGGATTTACCCAATTGTTTTTATGAAACTAAGTTTAAGCACAGTGATGAAACCAGAATTTAGTCTGGAAAGAATGAAAAACTGAATGAGAACGGGGAGAATTTCAAGATATATTCAAGAATGAGCCAGTTTTAAGGATTGTCCCCCCCCCATCAGTGACCTATAGCCCTAGCATGGCATGGCAGGAACATGATGGACAGGTTGTCATTGTTCACAACTGTATCTTAGGGACTTTGCATTGAAGAAGAATTTATTATGTGTTTGCTCAATTGAAGTGGTAGAACCAGAATTCTGACACCCAATTACACAGATGAATCATTCATGCAGATGTGAAATACTAAACATACCTTCCTAAACACACTCAATCAGAGCATCAGGCATGCGGGTCTGGGAATCCACCAATAAATCCTCCTGCAGGAAGGAAGTTATGGAAAATAAGTAAGAAAAAGTAAGACCTCCTTCCTGTCAAGTTCACAGGTGTTAAAAATTGAAGGAATTTGTATATGGTCTATATATGCCCTGCTGTCACCTATGGGACAGTGCATCCAATAACTGCAAGAAGACAGAACCTTCGGTGAAAAAATATTTGAGAATGACTTCAGGGGGGTGCATTAATCTAACTGATAAACCTTTAAAGTAGAGGAACCTTCATGAAATGCCCCAAGACACAGCTAAACAACTCTTGTGCATAAACCAAAATATGCTTCACTATACTCCAAGGACACTTGCCCAACTATGTTCACAGCAGCTTTATTCACAGGAACTGAAAATAACCTACATAACACTCAGCTGAACAATGGATAAAGAAATTGTGGTACATCTACAAAATGGAATACTATTCAGCTATTAGAAACAAAGAGATCATGAAATTTGCAGGCATATGGATAGAAACAGAAAATATCCTGAGTGAGTTAACATAACCCCAGAAAGACATTCATGGTAAGTACTCACTTCTAAGTGCACATTAGCTATAAAGTACAGAATAATCATGTTACAATCTAAGGACCCAAAGAAGCTGAGTAATAGCAAGGTCCCAAGGGATGATGTATGAATCTCATTCAGAAGGGGAAACAAAATAGTCATCAGAGGGGAATAGGAAGAGAGAACTGGATGGGAGAGTGGGTGAGGAAGCAAACTGGGATGGCGATCAGATGTGGGAAAATGGAATGTGGGACAGGTCTGGGAGCGAGAATGGCAATCAATGGGGACATCTCTGGGAGTATCTGGAGACCTGGAACAGGGCAGGTTCCAGGGAGCCTATGGGGTGACCCTAGCTGAGCCTCTTAATATCAGTGTATATGGAGACTGAAGTGGCCACCTTCTATAGCCAGATGAGACTTCCAGTGGAGGAAGAGGTATATCAAGCCACCCACAAAACTTTCAACCCAAAACTTGCCCTCCCTACAAGATGTACTGACATAAAGAGAGAACCAGAGATTGAGGGAATCCAAGCAATGACTGGCCCAACATGTGAAACATCCCATGTAAGAGAGCCAATCCCTGGCTATTGATGATACTCTGCTATGCTTTCTAGCATAACTGTCTCCTGAAAGGTCTCATCTAGCCACAGATGGAAAGAGATGCATAGACCCACATCCAAACCTCAGGTGAAACTCAGAGAATCATGTGGAAGAGTGGTGGAAGGAAGTGATCAAGCTGGAAGAGTCAAGAACAATACAAGAAGACCCTACATAGTTAACTAACCTTGGTCTATAGGGGCTCACAGAAACTGAACTACCAACCAAAGAACATGCAGGGGCTAGACCTAGAACCCCTACATATTTGTAGCAGATGTCAGTTTGGACTTCATCTGGGTCCCCTAACAATTGAAGTGGAGGCTATCTCTGACTATGTTGCCTGCTATTGGATTCCCTTCCCCTAACTGGACTGCCTGGTTGGACCTTAGTGGGAAAGGATTTACTTTGACCTATTGCTATGGATGTCCCCGAGTAGGGTGGTCCAAGGAGTCTTCCCCTTCTCTTCTGAGAAGCGAAGGAAGTAACAAGGATAGGTATTTGTAAGGGTAGGACTGGGAGAAGAGGGACAGGGGTCATGATTGTGATGCAAAAATTAATAAATAAAAATAATTATAACTATTGGGAAAAATGCAAGTGGCCTGGTGAGATGGTTCAGTAGGTAACAGGACTTGCCACAGAGACTGAAAAACCCACTTTCCTTTTATTTCCAAGGAATCCTATGGTAGAAAAAAATTCTAAATTCCTTTCTTTGACCTCCACAGTAATTCCTGCTACATTCTGAAATTAATTAATTAATTAATAGGGAAAATAATGCAAAGCTTCTCTAATATTTAGAAATATTTGATTAGGATTGGTGTTTCTGAGAAACATGGCAGTGTTAAGACAACCAAGGACTAGGGCAGGTTACACACTCACGTGGCATTAATAAGCTCACCCTGTGTAGTGATTACTTTCCTGGTGTTGTGATAAAATATTATGACCGAAAGCAACTTATTGTAAAAAGAGATATTTCTGGCTTATAGTTCCAGGAAGAAAATCTGTATTGGCAGTAGTGCAATTGCAGCAGGTGGCCAGAGCAGAAAGCTTAGAAATTACATTTTCAACCAAAACCGAAAACCAGACAGATACAACTGGAAGTGGGACAATGCTGTGAATTCTTACATCTTGCTGCCAATAATTTACTTCCTCCAATAAGGCTTCAGTATCTCTTGAAACAGTTTCACAAACTTAGGACCACATGTTCAATACCAGTACCTGTGGATGACAGCTTTCTTCAATCAATCCTCATTCCAGGAAATCTAGTTCATCCGTTTAATACGTGCACTTACTTGAGGTTTACATGTATGCTTTTGCCCTGAGCTTCTCACAATGGTAGTTAGGGAGCTAGTGATCCACAGGCTGATACAGACTGTCTGAATTTTAGTGCTTAATCGTTCAGCCATATGGATGTCTCTTTAGGCATTTTAGCCACTCATTGTACACCCATATTTGAAATAAAGTTATTAAACCAGAAGTTAAGGATCTGACAGCCCTGAATAGTGATTACCACCTACCCATGAACATAGCATCCATTAGGATCTGCTCTGAAAGTGGGCCCTGGCAATTCCCCCCGACTATTTTTCTATCACATATTTCCAAATCCAGCTCCTCTGGAGCTGCTCCTCATCCTGACATGCTATCCTAGCGAAGTTCCTTTACATTCACAGATGGATCCCAATTTCCAAATCATCCTCAGAAAAAGTTGTGATCAGTGGGCTACTCATACTAGGTTTGAAACATGAAGAAACAGAAGTGGTGGATGTTAAAAGTAACTTCTAACCCATAATTCTGAAACCGAGTGAAGACTGTGTGAATCTAGGTATTTGGTATAGTTTTATTTTATTTTATCTTTATTTTGTATTTTTTACTAAAAAGTAATCTTAATTTATATTATTATTATTATTTACTTATTCAATTTACATCCACAACTGTCCCCATCCTGGTCACCCTCTTCCACAATCCCTCCCCCATTCATCCTCCCCTTTTCCTCTGAGTGGGTAGAGGTCCCCCTGTGTATTTCCCCCACTCTGGCACTTCAAGTGTCTGTGAAGTTAGGTACATCTTCTCCCACTGAGGACAGACAAGGCAGCCCACCTAGAAGAATATATCCCATGTACAGACAACAGCTATTGGGATAGTTTCCTGCTCCAGATGTTTGGGACACACATGAAGACCAACCTGAACATCTTGTTTCCCTTAAACAGGTCAAATGCATTATGCTTTTTATCTCGTGCTTTGGCACTTATTACTGCTATGGACAGCATCAGATCCTATACTTTCTAAGAAGATAGGGAAGATGTATCCACAATGCCTTCCAATATGAAATATGTACTACTAAAATGGCATTCATAATTATTTTATACTTCATAGTTCTTATGAGATTAAATATTAGTTCTTAACCAAAATCAAATATCCATAACTTTCAAAAGAATAGAGGATAGGATGTATCTGCACAACTAACAAGATTCTTCACCAAGTTGGGGAAACAAAGTTTACTGCAGAAAATCACAGTGTCAGGGCAATTCACTGGCAATTCAGCACCACTCCAAAAAACATCCAACATCCCCCACTCCCAACCATGGACAGCTCCTTCTATATTGTGTTCTTTTCACTTCAGAGCTTGGTATGTGTGTGATGCAGTGCTCTGTCTCTTTGCCATTAAGATCCATCACCTTCACTCAGTTGCTACTGCTACACAGAAGACACCCCCTCTGTGGCACCTGAACCTAATGCTGCCTATTGCTTTTGAAGCTCTTTTCCGTCCTTCTGCAGATACCTCTGTTATTCAGCAGAATCAGATATTGCCACATGGGTTTCCCTATTTAAAATTCCAGTCTTTGTCAGTTACCTATTTTACTTCGCAGACTTTCATTTACACATAAGACACATACCACTATCTAAAGATCCATACGGTAACTTTTATTGCCTACTTCCTAGTCCTTTTGCAATTTGTGGAGTTAAGGGTTTTCTTTGTTCTGTTCACTGCTTAATTAGTGGTGAAAAGTAAATCTTGTATATATGAATGAATATTTGATGAATAAGTATATACAATGAGATTACATATTAAAAGCTACCACAGATGATTCTATTGACTGCATAATACCTTTGTGAAATATTTAAACTATGTACATGCAGGTCTTAAATAAAAACTGATACCAAGAGATAAACTTTACTGGTTTTTTTTTTCTTTTTTTTTTTCTTTTTTTACTCTCCCTTGTTGGTAGATTTAATAAGGCACTAAAACATTGAAAAAATGTTCTGAGAAGATTTACAATATACAACATTTTAAAAAATAAATTAGATATTATTTCAGCATATAGTTAATTAATGCAAAGTATCATTTTAGTTTTATGATAATCTTGTTGATTTTTATTATTAACTTCTGCATTTTTATTGGTTTTTACGTATTTTAACAATAAATGCAGGACTTTAACTATATTATCATCTGAATAAATACTTCTGTGTCATATTCATTTACAAAAGAATGTTATAGGTAAATTCATTCTGAGATAACAAACTGGTGATTAGCAGAAGTTCCAGATAATCCCATTTTGTGAGGTCTTATGATGATGGTGACCACCATCTCTTACTAACTCATGAGTTCAACCTAGCAAAATAGGCCCCAAGTAACCTTCATGAGATTTTTCTATTAGCAACTACTTCTGTTGCTTCCTTTTTATTGAAAATATTCTCTTTTACAATATATTCTGATTTTTAGTTCCCTTCCCTCATCTCCTCCCAGTTCCTCCTCATCTTTCTACCCACCCAACTCCAAATCTTCTTCTCTCTCCTCTCTCTTTCTTCCTCACTCTCTTGCTCCCTCTCTTACTCTCCTCTCCCTCCCTCGCTCCATCTGTTTCTGTAGGAAATAAGAAGGAAATTTTTAAAATATATATCAAAAGAAAACAAACAGAAGAAAGAAAAACACAAGAAACAGATACATATGCAGAGAGTATAAGCATGCATGCATGCACACACACACACACACATGCGCGCGCACACACACACATGCATGCAAACACACACACACACACACACACACACACACACACACACACACACCACGTTAAATTAAGACATAAAGCAGAGGGTATATTATGGTTCAGCCTTCCAAAGAAGTTTTCAGGTAGCAATAAATTTAGAGTATCTTTCAGATACTCTGAATCCAAAGAGGAAGTTTTCCTGCAAAGATTGCATGTTTAGTATTTTGTAGAGGCACCTCAGCTAAATTTGGAAAGTCAGCATATTATAATTTTAAAAAGATTTAGGGTGTCATAGTTCACTTGTAACATTTAGAAAACAATATATCACATAAATGGAGAAAATGTATGAATAATTCTTAAGCTGAAAAGAGGAATATCACATGAGAACTCAGTGGGGGCTGGTGGAAGCTGTGAGAATTAAGGCTGCTAGCATACTAGAGGCAGTCGATGACTTTTGTTAAGTGCTCTCTTTGCAAACAAATCAGTGATGGATCTGATACAGCTGTGATCATTTTTATCTTGACGTGTAAGTAGTTATTTTGACACTCAATGAATAAAAGCCTCTGACAGGTCATTAAGAGGGAAGCGTGGCGGTAATAAGAATAAAATGATGCTCTGGCCAGGCAACACATCAAAGAGAGGAGCACAAGGCTAAACAGCTTTTAATAGTGAGATTCTTGACCACTGCATGGAAATCTCTTGAGTACTAGCTGTGGACATGCAGGCTGCCTTTGCATGAAACCCTGTGACATGTGCCAGAAATGTACACTCTTTAGCATATTTACCAAAATCCATTACTATGTTCTTAAGGTTACATGGAATTTCTTCCTATTATTTATCTTTCGTTAGTATTGGAAAAAAAAAATAACCACAGTCTCTGCAGTGTTCCTTTACACAGTTCAAATTAATTTTCCTCTTGTGCCAGAAATATTATGCATATTTCTTCCTGAATATGCATAATAATGTCTCAGTGTACAGAGGGGCATGGACAGTCAAAGAAATGTCTCCACACGATGCTTGCACTTCAGAGAAACTTCCTTCCATCCCCTGCCTCTGCAAAGGAGTCACATCAGCTGGAGACCCAAGAACGAGCACAGACAGTCAGGCAGATCTGAGCTGCATCAGCAGTGTTCTGACATTCTGCCAATACATTTTTTGGCTCTCTCTAACTCACTCCTTTTTTCTCCTTCGAAATTATTTCATTTCTCTAACCACATTTAGAGAGTTAAGTGTGATATACGGTAATGACAGGGTGTTTCATTTGCCATCATAAAAACCAGAAATATTTCCATCTTGAATTAAGAGATAAAATAACTTCTGGCATCTTTTTTTCCTGACTATGAAAATCATGACCTTTTGAGATACAGGATTTTAGATAGGTTTTACTTTGTTTTAGAAAGCATTATATTTAGCTCCTGAAATTAAGTAAATACTTCATAATAAAAATGTAACAGCTGCTGAGCATGATCCACAAAATTTACTGTAATATTCCTGGCATTTAAAACTGTCAGCAAATAGCTGTTATTTTACAGAGGTGCCTAACTCAGATATAAGACTGCATAACAGGTAAATTAATTCAGCTTATATTATACTTCATTCTCTGCCTTGAAAACCCCATCAACAGGGTTATCCCATCATACTAGATATTTATCATGGAGAAAATGGAATTAACAAATATGTAGCTCTTCAAATCGTCAAAAAAATATGTATAACCAATCTTCTCCATTCTCTAAAATATATTATGGATAATTCATGAGTGTATGGAAGCAATTTCTACTTGGCTTATACAGTGTGGAGAAAAAACTTACTTTCTTTTCTTTAACACATATCAAATAATGTTTACTTAAGCCATATACAGTAATGCACACTTGGCACTATTAATAGGATATGAACTGGTTTTATAGTTTTTACTTTCTTATGCATACTTTATAAATATAATTATGATACTTTACTATTTTCCTCTGAGCATAGGGCTATTGATTTTAAATTAATAGCTTTTTAGTATATTCTTTGAAACTGAAGTTTCTATACTAGAAAAGCCAAATGTATAAGTAAAAAGAAAAGTAGTCAGGCAATCAAAAATCTCAATGGTGATAATTTTTTGAAAATATTACAGCACGGCTTTAGAAATGAATACATAGTAAAGTAGATAAATATAATATGCTCTACTTATTAAAATGGGTAATTAGAAATTTTTAGATATGAAAATGATAGATGTGACAAATAGATGAATAGATAGATGATAATAGGTAGATGATAGATAGATAGATAGATAGATAGATAGATAGATAGATAGACAGACAGATGGTACATCATAGGTGGTAGATATTAAGACATGAATAGAAAAATGATAGATGTATACATAGATTATATATGGATAGATATGTGAAGGTACATAGTTATCTACATACATAGAAGCTTATAGATTAATATGTAGGTGATGAATAATAGATGGATGTATGGATGCATAGATAGAGAAATAGAGGATATATTGACCTGACTACATAAACAGAAGGTTATATAAAAGTTAGATATAAGGTGGATGAATAAGTGACAGATATAGACATTTAGGGTTGATGACTGATAGTTACATTATACATGCACACATAAATAGATCGATAGGTGTTGGCTGTAGGGTCACATGAATGGATAATAGACAGACAGATAATGGATAAGTGGATTGCAGGTGTATAGATCGCAAAGTAGTAATTTGAGTGCTATGAGGTATGACTTGTGTAAAATCTTTGTTATCTGTGATGTAATACTTTTAAAACCCTAAAATGTCCTATAAAGTTGTCATTAGTTAAAGGTTCTTGCTCGAAGCAAATATGTGATTCATGAACCCAAAATATACTGAAAAATATTTGGATAAAAATATTGATATCCTTGCTTCACTAAAATTTTCTACTTTATACAGGCTACTTTTATGAAAAATGATTCTATTTAATATTCTAGCAAACTAAAATTATAAAATTAATAACATAATAGTCATAAGAAAACAATACATTGTATAATTACACACATAAAGTATATATATGTATATATATATATATATATATATAGAGAGAGAGAGAGAGAGAGAGAAACAGAGAGAAACAGAGAGAGAGAGTGAGAGAGAGAGAGCCAGTAACTAATATAATTATACATGTAAAAATGACAAATTAAGAGACAGGGAAACTAGATACCTCACAAAGACCTAGTTTCTCAAATGATTTTCATATTTTTTCAAACTAAATATCAAAATTTACATTGAGATATTACTCATGCCAAAACAGCAGTTTATTAATCATTTTGAGCTGTGAGGATAGCACAAGTGCTCTGCTATGGGCTAGCCTTCCTGTTTCTTATAAACTGATTCTATATTTATGAACATGAAAAAATAATTCTTTTAAAACAAGAAATTCACATTTTACTATCATAAAACCTTAAATGTTTCATTTCAATATATGATGTAATCCATCTATCACACACAGATTGTCCAAATGTTGAGATATGCTTCATTGTCCCTTTTTCCTAAAGTTTCTCTCCTTAGCATTGTCTGCATTAAGTACGTTAAACTAATAATGTTACTGACTGCCGACCATAAGAGAAATCCTTTACACTCTCTGAATGATCACCCAGTTTCCCTGAGAAAGGAATGATTGATGTGGTGAGATCCCTGAGGAGTCAATGAGCATAGGTGAACTACGCAAAGTAGGATTCAGAACTGTACTGCTGGAACATGTTTTTAAACTGTGTTTGTTTGTACATACCTCTCTATAATTTCCAACTGAGTGTGCTTTAGCCTTAATTGATCTAAATATTTTTCTATTTCTCTGCTTTTATTGTGTTACAATTGTGTATAATTGATCCCCGATATATAACTTCATTTAGTTGTGTACTTATAAAAAGTTATTATGTCTTTCTTCACAATAAATGCTTGTCAAGTGTGATTGGAAAAAAATATGTGATGTTAAATTAATCATTTTATAAATTCAAAGAGATAGAGAAAGAGAAAATACTATCATGTGAAAGAAAGCCATTTGACCTGGACTTTGAAGACTGTGGGGTAATCCATATAGAATTGACAATAAGAAAAGAAATAAAGGAGAAAATGATTTACTATTGAAGTGAAATAAGCATAATACAATCCCTCTGATAGAGCATAGATTTTCCCTTGGGCCTAGGATCTGTCTAGCCATACATTCAGGTCTCAAAATCAGTACAGCTTCCGGTTTCAGTCTTGTGGAGTGAGCCAGAAATCCAATTGGCACATGGTCTTATATGCAATAGCATTCACACCACTATTGCACCTATTGTAGTGAGCGTTTACTACCAGGCTGATCATTACTCTAATTTGTGTAAGGTTAATGATCATTTTTGTATTCCAGTAATGGGTACAGTACATTTTAGGCCTGTGGATCTAAGATTCTAAGTCAGTACTTACCTAAAATCTCCATATTCTATGACACAATTATATAAAATTTTCAAACACAGGTTCTTGACATCTAATTCTGGAGTCTAGTCAGTAGCAATGACAACATCCTATAATTTTTATGGCTCTATGAGACCCCAATAACCAACAACTTTATAAGAATAGCTCTTTCTGGTGCTGACTTTTTATTGGATAGCCTTTGGGGGTCTAGAAAAGGACCTTCTACATTGTTATAGGCTAAGTCCATGCAAGGTCTATATTTATGCATGTATGTGTATATATTAGGAAGCTTTTATTAGTGTGGATTTCCATATGGCTGTTTTAAAGACCTTCAGTACAATTGTTCCCTTTACATACTGCCTCTGTTACCTGTTCTCTTGTCAACAACCTAATTTTGCTCCATTACTCTCCATTACCCCTTTCTACTATCTTCATTTACCTCCTCTTCTTGCAAGCCTTTCTGCTCTATGACCCTTTATTAGTTTTTTTTTTTTTTGCCTCTATTGGTTAAAATGTTCATATCTAAAGATCTACAGCTAACATCTCCATATGTGAGATAAATTGTGTCCTTTTACTTTCTGGGCCAATGGTACCTCACTTAGAATCATTATTTTCAGCTCTCTCTATTTACTTGCAAATTTCATTTTCTCCTGCTGTTGAGTATCATTATATAAATGCACCAAATTTTCATTATCTACCAACCAGTTGATGTGTATCTATTCTGTATCTGTTTCTTCATTATTGTAAATAGAGCAGCCCCAAATTTGTCATACCCTTCTCCCAAAACTCAGGGTTCATCATGAAAACCAGGATTTATAAATCCCAAGAGCTAGAAATAGGAGGTGACTACATAAAAATTGTGTGGTGGGGGAACACAGGAGAGTGGTGGCCCTGATTAACTCATGCAGTTATTACAGCACGGTCTCAAGACCAAGACAGACAAGAGAATAACAGGAAAGGAAAGGTGATCATGAAGTTCCACTCCTAGCTGAGGAGCTATTGATAATTGCGGGGAGAAGGATAGGAAGAACTATCTTTATTTTAACTAATAAAGCACTCCAGTGGGTGGTCTCACAACCCAAAGTGAACTCTATGGATTATTACAAACAAAGAACAAGAAAATAAAGTTGATGAGCAGTGCGAATAGGGTGGGTCTGTGAGGAGTCAGTGGGAAAAGTGGGTATAAAGGTGAGCAAAAATACTGTATGCAAATCATAAAGATTTAATTCAAATGTAATAAAAATAGTAACCAGTAGCTTGGAAGGTAGGGGCACACAGAAGAGGTTTAATTACACTGACACATTTTTTATTTCATATATAGGGAATTTGAGTAAGTCTCTGATACAAAATACATTAAACTTTCACTTGGCTGATCAGAAATATATGTATGCCATAATAATAAGAAGAATATGATGTAGATAGTCAGTAAAATCAGTATGAAGCTATATGGTACTTGTATAAGACTGTTCTGAACATGTAAAAGTGCCTAGAAGAAATATATTATGTGAGAAACTAGGAAAACTAAAATTATACATAATTCTCTCCTCCAGTGCTTTATAAAGCAAAATGATAGCTTTTACAGAAAATTACTTCTACTATTACTAGGCTTGGTAAAAAAATTTCCCTGATTGTAAGCATAAAATCAATTTTCCAACCCAGGGATTATTTAGTTTACATAGTGTTCATGTCGGACTGAGGTACAAAAGTTAATATACATAGAAGTTCTTGAAGGATACCACAAATAAATACTAGAGGGAAGAAGATCTTTTAGTTAATGGCACAAAGTAGTTCCATATCTTTTCTGGTTCCAATTTTCACATCTTTCCCAAAGCATAAATAAGACATATCATTCTGACATTATTTTAAAGATTATGAAAATGAAAAAGGTCATGTGGTATGGAGGTTATAATTTAATATTTTACAAAAACATTTTGCTATGATTTATTGAATACAAGCCCTTGGAATTTGTGAGGTAGTCTCAAAACCAATGAAAGCTGAATCAATGTGACAAGTATTTCTCCTAAAGAAAAGGAGAGTTGTTGGGGTTGCTAAGGACTAGAAATGCCACAACAACACTGCCTCCATGAGTAAACACACACCACACAGCAATTTCATAAGTCAACTTCATTTGTATTTGATAGACTATTATCATTTTGCTTTTTGCTAGGCATTTACATGCATTTATAATTCAGATTTTTACAGTAATCTGCAAGATGTGTACCATGAAAAGGAATATTTAGTGGGGACAGCCAAGATACAAATCTAGATGAGTCTCTAGAACTCAGGATGTTCCAACAATGTTGATGGATTCACTCTATGGATGAATACATTTAGTTATTGCACCTCTAAAAAGGAATGGGAGATGGCGTTTAAAAGGTAAACTGATCGTAAGTATTTTGAGAAATTAATTTTGAAAAAATGTTACCAACACAAAAGCAGTGCTTGTTTAGGATTTAATAAAATACTTGCTATTGGACAGTTGCATGTTATTTTAGTGACCGCAAGTAGAAAAGAAATGGTCAATTATGTTCCCTACAAGTAGGGAATTACATTAATTAGCACTGGAAGTAATGACAATATAACAGGTAACATCTGAGTGACATTCTGTGCCTATTAGCCTAATGAAGTCTAAGGAATCTCATTTATGTTCTAGAGGGTAGAGCAAAACCTTGAATTTCATGTCTTTGGTGCAATAGCCTGCATCAAAACAAAATCAATTTGTACTTGCCAAGATTTCATGTTACAGAGGAGAGAACTCGTAAATGATGTTCTTGAGGCAGGAATGGGTCATTAAACTAATTGTGAGGAATCAATTCGAAAGCAAAAGCACTCCTCTTTAAAACTACACAACAAAGTTTCTTATAAGAAGCAAAAACAAGGATATATCTGCATAAAACAGTTACCCACAGGCACCTTATATTTGCCTAAGAGTATCCGTTGTAAGTAGTATCACAGGACTGGGCAGTTAAGCTACTAGAGAACAAAATCTCTATATAATATGCCTTATAAATATTTATAAATATAAATAATTTTGAGTTATTTAACTGGCATCATCATGAAACTTTTAGAATCCTAGAAATGTCCTGTATGTGTTAACAGTAATAAACAACCCACAGTTATTATATTTGAAATAAATAAAGCTAAATATATTCATATGATAATGGAAATAAGAGTCCCAAGATAACGGATCACAATTTGTAGTTAATAGAAGATATTAATGAATCCATACTTTCTTTTTTTTAAATTGGATATCTTCTTTATTTACATTTCAAATGTTATCCCTTTTCTCTGTTCCCCCCCAGAAACCCTCTATCCCATCTCCCCTCCCCCTGCTTCTGTGAGGGTGTACTGCCTCCCTGCTCTGGCATTTCCCGACCCTGGGGCATCGAGCCTTCACAAGACCAAGGGCCTCTCCTCCTACTGATGCCTGACAAGGCCATCCTCTGCTACATATGCAGCTGGAGCCATGGGTCTCTCCATGTGTACTTCTTGGCTGGTGGTTTAGTCCCTGGGAGCTCTGGGGGCTCTGGTTGGTTGATGTTTTTGTTCTTCCTATGGGGTTGCGACCCTTTTAGCTCCTTAAGGATTCCAGGCTTTCAAAATCAGAACTAATACAAAAACTAATTCTTATACTAGATCTATATTTTCTAATATAGCATGTAAATCTATACAGTGTAAGTATGTTCAAGTGAACTAAGTTGTCCTACAACTAGGGTATTCAGGAAAGGTTTGTATATTTAAAAATGAAGCCTGGATAATGCTGTGCCTTCAGGAAGGAAAGAGTATGAAGCATTAAAATATGGAACCATAAGCTTCTGTGAAGTCAGACAGCTGTTGAAGGTTATTATCCTATTTAGATGGTGACCTGCTCTATGAAGTAGACATCATAGTGACAAACATGAAACAAAAGAGTAAAAGTTAGTCATTAAAGCCCACTATTTTGTCTTATCCCAAACACTTTTTACATTTCTCATTTGGAGGTTCTTCAAGGCATCTTATGCACAAAATGAATGGTTTTGCATGAAACAAGAACAAAATTGACAAAATTATAACAAACATTGAGCACTGAGTTAAACAAAATATAAAAAGAACTTTTAGTTCCTTAATTTGGTACTCTGCAAAGACTGAAATAATACATATGTATGCGTGTATGTGTGTGTGTGTGTGTGTGTGTGTGTGTGTGTGTGTGTGTGTGTATCCAAACGTCAAATAGGATGTGTGATATTTCTGCAAACTATGTAAATCAGAAATGCCATTTTATATGAGGGTATTGCAAAGATATTTTGTGGAATACTGTTGTATACTCTCACTTTTCTACCACAAGGTACAAGCAATACTCAAATGAAATGTTGATGTAGCTATGATTTGCTCCTAGACTAGGAAATGATGGCTTGCTTTCATGATACATTGTTTAGAATCACCATGGAAACACAGCTACAGTTGTTTCTATTAGGCTATTTCAAGAAAGTTTTAAGTGAATATGGAAGATGAATCCTGAATGTCAGCAACAGCATATCATAATTTGGATCATCACTTAAATAAAAAGAGAAATTGAGCTGAGAAATTCATCTCACTGTGTTTCCTGACTATAGATAGAAGATGTTCAAATACATCCCAGTGCTACTACCACATCTTCCCTCTTACTATGACTGAGTCAGCTAACACAGTAATCCAAATGAACTTCACATGGAAGCAGAAATGGAATGTAGAAGTATGTGCATTCACACATGTGCTTAATTGTGTGTACACGGGTATGAAGGCCATCCAACCTGAGCTCCTCTGGCAGGCCTTTTACCAGATGAACCATCTTCCCAGCTTCTCAAATTGCTTCTTAATCATAGAACTGAACAAAGAGTAACATAGGAAATAAGTTATGGAAGTGGAAGCATTATTCCAAGAAATAAAACAAAACAAAAAAATCTTATATTGTTGTCATTATGCCTTTTGAACTGGTTGGATGGAACAATTTGTCAGGGTTGAGGATTTTGAACCAAAAAGTCCCAAAATGCTACAAACAGTGGTTCATAGACCATTCTGAAGGGATTTCAGAACATGAAACTTTCAACAGTAACCTGTAGAACTAGACCAGCTCATGAGTTTTCATAAGGTAACAAGAACTTTGTTAGTAACTGGTCTAGAGGGCAGCATGTTATTTCCTGGCAATGAATCTGTCTGAACTTCAGTCATTTTCTTCCATTCTTGATCAAGACTGAATTCAAAATCTGTTTACAACTTTCAAAGGCAAGGCTACATCCACACAGAGTCATAGTGACTACTTTGTGCTCTTTTCCAGGTCCACAGTGGAACATGGAAGTAATCTGAAGAAAACGATGGGAACATGTGCCTTTTAGATGAGAAGGAGGAAGTTCTAAATTGTAGACAGTGCCAGTGCTGATAAAATAGCTAAGATTTTTAAAAGAAATCAGCACCATTAAAGAAAAACATGGACTTAACTGTTTCTCCTGACATGGAAGTACTTAGATAACTTTCCTCAATTATGGACTCTGATTTTCAAGCAAAGGAGATGATAGAATATTGGCTTATTGATGAACTTTATGAAACTAAACCTCATAAAGCCAAATATGTTCAAAGAAATGTAAAATGAAACCACTATTTCAGAAGATTCATTTTCGGAACTTTTTAAAAATTAAATTTATTTACAATCCAGTATCAACACTTCCTGTTCCCAGTACCCCCTTACATAAGTCTTCCTCTATCCTTCCTTCCCATTTTATTTTGACAAAAGGAAGCCCCCTCTGGGAGCCAACACTCTACCCACCTCCACCAACTCCCCCCCACCTCCCTAGACCTTGAGACTCTCACCCCTCTGCACTTCAATTTGCTGCTGCTGGACTAGGAACATCATCTCACACTGAGGCCAGACAAGACAGTCTATTTAGTGGCACAGGATCCACTGGCAGGCAGGTATGCAACAGGCTCAGGGATAGCCCCTGCTCCTGTTATTTTGGGGACCCATATGAAGACCAACCTGCATATCTGCTATATGTATGCACAAGGTCTAGGTACAGCCAGAGCTCACACTTTGGCTGGTGATTCGGTCTCCATCAACAGTTACTGAAGGAGGTAGAGGCAGGAGGATCACGAGTTTGAGGCCAGCCTGGGCTTCACAATTTTTGAACTTGTAATGAACAAAAATACTTTCTAAAAGTAGGCATTGATTTTATTATATTAATAATTAGTCTACAAATATCAGGTTGCATATTTGCATATCAATGTTCCCCCAAATTAGTACTTAAATATACATGGATACTTTCTACGATGCTATTGATCCATACTGATATTATATTAATAAAAGAGGAATAAATTTCCTCTTAGGTTAGTGACAGTACAAATAATGTAAAATGCACAGTGTTCACAGGAGAGAGCATAAGGCAAGTTGTTTCTAAATTATACTGAACAACTGAAGGAACTAATACTGAGAATAATATGGAACAGATTTCCAGCCATGATATTTATTGAAGATTTGACTCAGCTCTTAGGAGTCACTGTCTCATCCTCTGTGGACCTCTTTAAATGTATTTGAGATGACTGCCTTCAAGTGCAGCATCAGATTTTGTTCTTGATTCATTATTTTCATTTATATTGCAATAAATATTTATTAAATTTACCCTTCACACAGAGTTGAGTTCTTGACACTGAGAATGCAAACACTTCAAGAAAAGCATGATTTGCTATTGCAAAGAGAGGTAACTTCACTGTGGCAAAGCCAATATCAGACATGATGAAAAAAATATAACAAAAGTCACACTGTGGAGATCAGCAGCTGGAGGCATGCAACCTCCTGGAACCTTCCTAAGAACCCAGCTTTGGAGAAGGTAGAATGTGAGTAAGCACGTGAAAACTGAATTAATTATTTTAAAAAGTCAATCAACTTGCAGGCACAGAAAACTTTGCATTTGCTATAAAAATAAGGTCTCCTGTATTTTCCAGAAGAAAGATAATGCTAATATTCATCCCAAAGTTCATGAAAGTTTACTTAAGAAATGACGACGTTTGGGGACATGGTATATTTCAATTGGTAGATTGTTTGCACACTATGAACAACTCATGGGTTAACTACTTAGTACCATGTACACTAAGCACGGTAACGGTAACTCATTCTTACAATTCCAGTACTTCGGAGACAGATCAGAAGATTGCTGTTATCTTAGGGCACTTAAGGTATATTAAGCCATTCTAAGAATAAAAAATGGAATTGTATTTATGTTTTGTGAATAAGAATCCAATATATACAAAATGCATGTTTTTCCTCCATGGCTACAAACACAGTCATCACTATCATCTCTTACATGGCTGTGTGTTTCACATTTGAATTGAGCTATGTTTTGTCTGTTCTATTCCACATCAAGTGTGTAATTGTAATGAGGTTACAAACTGATTGCATTTTATGCGATGATATGTATCTATTCTCCTTCACTGAAAAAAACACTACACTGTTATAAGCATTCAGAGATTGCTAGATGGTGTAAGAAGCTCATGTCCCCAAATAGATAGAAACACTCTTTCAGGTTTAACTTTTTATAGCTTCATTCTCAGATCTGTTGATTTGCATTGGTATAGTTAATTAACATACACTGGCATATATATCATACACACATTGTCTGTGCATATATAATTATAATCTTCTAGTCCTATGGCTCTAAAGAAACTGTCTACAGCAAACTTTCAATGATAATAACCCACCATGTGTTTTTTTGTACTATCTGCACTTTCTGAGAATATTTGCGGTGTTGTTATATAGCAGGTATTTATGGGCCATTTACAAAATTTCACTTGATGCTTCTAAACCTCAATGGGTCTATATTCACTAGGCAGAACTAGCAATAAAGAATATTGGATATCTTTCTTATCAGATTATGGTGCCATAAATAAATTATTAATTTATATTCAATAAAAAATATTGGCATGTTGATTCTGAAGACATGCATAAAAACATAAAAAGTACTTAATAAAATATAACATAAAAGATAAGGCCATTCTGTGCACCTTGGCACAATTTTTAAAAAGTACAACAGTGCACATTATGTTCCCTTCATAGTTTTAATTGGTAGGCTCATCCTAGATTTCCCATGCTACTAGCTCATGTTTCTAATGGAAAAATTATATTGTTACTTTCCTGAGAACAAGATCTGAAATGTTCATAAAAATAAAACAACCAAAACATAGCAAAAGAGTCACTCAGCTTGTTTAAACTAAATGATAGCCAACGGCATTTTGTCAATTTGTTTTGGGGTGGCCCCTCTTGCAAGGAAGTGATGGATTAATTAAGCAGGCAGAAGGGGCTTGGTACTGATAACCAATCAGTAAATAAGTAAGTTAAAATTGTTCCTGAGTAACATAAACCTTAAGTGTCATGTAATCCTTAGAGAAAACTTGACTACAACCTCATGAATGGCTTTGAGCCAGAGTCATCAAGAAAGGCAATGTGTATTCCTGATCACAGAAAACACAGTGCTCCCTGTCAGAAGCCATCAAGATTTCGGGTAATCTTTAAGATAACAATATATAATACACTGCAACATAAAAGAACTAACTCCAGAAAATTACTTCAAATTTCATTTCATTTCAAGTGAAATAATTATACTTTAATCAAAACCCATGATTACTTAAAATGAAAACCAAATATGGACTGGGTAGCATGTGAAACTTCACCCTCATTCTTGAAGCTTTTCTTGAATCTGAGAAAAAGAAGAGATGCTTGATAATATTATAAAGAAAATTATAAAATGAAATCTTTAATTCAAGCACATGCCTTATGTTCTGCCCTTTGCAAATACAATTTAATGACTTCTCCAGGAATTTCTGCTCTGGTCCTTTGAAGTTAGAGTCATATTCTTTTACACCAGCATGCATAAGCTATCCACCAATGAGCTTTGTACACAGGGGCAGTTTTCCCTTTAAGATGACATCTCGAGTTAGATTTGGATTCCATTCTGGTTGCACTACATGTGTCAGAGAGGCCACATAATTTACAATATGAAAGTGAGGTAGGAAAGAAGAGGAATTAATTCTGAAGAACATCTGCTAAAGAGCTCAGAAATCATCAGGGCAGCCTCCAACTGAGGAAATTCCAAAGGCTAAACTGCTTATTTCTATAAGAAACCTTAGGAAAAAATAATAGAAAAGCTACACAGACACAGGAGCATCTGCAGTCGAATGTGCAACATCACATTCCTTAAGTTGAAGAGAGCTCTGTCCTCAACATGGCTGTGAAGACAAATCTGAGAAGACAGGAAATGCGAAAGCTGTCGACTTCTTCACAGGCAAGGGAAGGAGAAATCAGAAGAACATGCCAGGATGCAATTAAGCAAATTTCATACCAATATTTTTGAAAGTTTTTCTCTATTTCTCTTCATTGCCAAACTCCTAGAAGTTATGAAGCATGCCAGCTGCCTTCCATTTTCTCACTGTCTCGTCTTCCATTTCTATTGCAGTCTGATGTCAGCCTTAATAGTGTTCAAATTCACTAGTTATGAAAATGAAGCTAAAACTCATTCTTTCACACAATTAATTGCTATCAATGTACCTAAGTTTCTGAAATCATCTTGTATAATATTTTATCTTAAGCTTCATTATTTTATGATTAAATTATACTCCTATGGGAATGAATATATATATATATATATATATATATATATATATATATATATATATATATATATATATTCCTAAAATGTCTTCCTAAAATTGCAGAAATTACCCTGAAATCAATATGTTCACCATCAGTGCTCAATGATTCTTTCTACTTTTCACACTGTTTCAGTCTTTTGAATATGTACAATCTCAATCTCTTTGTTCCATGTAGGTATTACAAATATATACATGATTGGACAATCATTAAATATCCTATTTTATTTACTATTTAAAAGTACTTTGGCCTCCAAGTTTCTTCTGAATCAAGTCTCATAATGGATTGCATTCTCAAAAGTGTCTTGAATTTTTTTTTGTAAAAATTCCACTTAATAATGCTTAATTTTATGAACATTAATACTATAAAATTGTCTCTTTTGATTAGCCAATGTTTTATTGCCTCAGATATAAAATAATAAACTGACACTACCACAATTGAGCTGACTTAAAATTATACTGGATCATCATCTTAATGATTTTAGTCTATTGAGAGGACTATTTCTACTATTTATTTGCTTATCTGCTATTATCTCACATTTTATGTAATTTTAGTATTCTCCTTTCCCTTTGTGTGTTCTTGTGTATGTTGCAAGAAGACTGAGTACACATCTTCCTGTCTCTGCAGAAGTTCATTATTGTTTCCCCAGCATCTAGACCAATGACTACACTATGTGTGTACTTAGTACATGTTTGTTGTTTGAATGAAGTTCTTGATAAAAAATAATTTCAGTCTCACTAAATACTGCCACACAGTTTATCTATCACCAACACACAGTGGTTATCATTTGGTGTGTCTTATACTTGAAGAATTCAGGGTCAGAAATGCTAATGGTGATGCTACAGTTTGCTAAGAGACAAACTGTGGAATAGATTGCGTGTCATATGACAGACAATATGTGGTTCCATTTACACACAGTTTTTCTCATTGAATATTTTTAGATAAAGTTTAATTTAATTGCTGTTGAAATTCAAAAAAGTGGTCTATAACTATATGCATATTTGGATATTAATACATATATGTATATAGACAGATGTTTATGTATATCTATGTCTGGAGAGATGATAAATCACAGATACATGATATCTAGATAGATAATGAAGGTAGATGGATGGATGATAGATTGATAGAGAGATAGATGAGGAAGAGAGAGAGGAAAAGGGAAAGAGCAGAGAGAGAAATACATGATAGGCAGGTAGGTGTATATATTTTCTTTCATGGAAATTCTAAAATTTGGATTCATATACTATTTCTGTCAGACTCACAGCTAATCATTTAACTTCTCTTTACATCATCAGTCATTAAATAAAAACACACAATGTATCCACCCTCCTAGCTGAAGTTAGAAGTTCCTTCCCCATAACATCTTAATATGCAAAGCAATGTGGCAATGAGTTATGAAGATCTACTTCCAATGTTCATTTGTCAGCTAACAGACTGACAAATGAACACATGGTTCTGGAAAATTATTTTAATGGCTTGACCATTATAGTTGACAAAAAATTTTGTGCAGTATTTCAAATATTATATTTTAATATTGAGACTATTATTGTGATATAACTATAAATATGCTTAAGTTGTAAATATTCTATTTTTTTTTTTTTTTGGTTTTTTTTTTTTTGGTTTTTCGAGACAGGGTTTCTCTGTGTAGCCCTGGCTGTCCTGGAACTCACTCTGTAGACCAGGCTGGCCTCGAACTCAGAAATACACCTGCCTCTGCCTCCCAAGTGCTGGGATTAAAGGCATGCACCACCACTGCCCAGCTAAATATTCTTAAACTTTTAATTTCACTCATCTATATTAATTTTCATATGAATACTGACTATACTACCATAAAATTTTGAATTAAATTTTTATAGCACATAATGCAAATGATCTAGTGTGAATATCTAAAAGAAATGAAATTGCAAGTCTCCACATGACCAGTCTTCCTTTATCTGTAGTTTTTTGATGTAGTCAACACTTTTTATTTCATGCTTGTGAGAAGACTTCCCATCAAGGTTTTCCTAAACCAATAATGCATCTTCAAAGCACCAATGTGCCCTCAATTCACAGGGATGAGCAAACAAGGGCTTCAGACTGAGGTTTTCACTCCAGTAGACAGAAAGCCCTGATAAGTTGGTCTGCATATATTTAGAATAAAAAAATCATAAATAAATATGAGTTGCATCTACATTTTAAAGAAAGTTAGATTAAATTCAGGCTTAAAATGTTGCTTTTAAATCAGGTCAATTCTCTAGTAAAGCAATTTTGTTAACATCTAATAGTAGATGTCTAGTGGACATCTGTGGAATGGTGATTTAAAAGAAAGAATTGGCAGTTTTTACTACAGGAACATAAACTACATATGTGTTACAATGTCTCCCTTTTGTAAATTCAAATCGCTCTACCCACCACAGATGATGGTTCCATATTTTATAAATATTCTAGATACACAAAACATAATCTATCTCTTTATACTTAGAGTCACTTAAGCTTTGTCAAAAAATTAAAAAATAGGTTACAATGATATAAGTATCATATTCATAAAAACACTGGAACTAAGCAATTTATATATCATCGACTACTTTATATTATATATCAAATGTCTGTGTACACTGTCTGCATATATAGCAATGTCTTGTTCTGACAGTTAAGATAAAATATAAAATGTTTTATTGTCCCACTGTGATACTTGAAGTTTCCATTAAATTATAACTCAAAATTTTGCCAAGAAAGTAAAAAGCTAAGAGTGGTGTATCTCATTAGGAGAATAAAATGTTATTATAGTCTACTAGCATTGCCCTAATTTGCATATCAGTGTACTCATATAGGGGACACAAAATATTGAACTTCAGTTATGTTACACATATCTGTTTAAGAAGTACCAGGATCAATTTTTGATTATTCATGCACTTAGAAAACAATTTTTCCGTATCCGTTGAGTCAATGAGTATTATAAACTACAAGATATTCAAAGAATCCTAGAAAAATATCTTAAATTCTAAAATTTCATTCATTAACATAGTCTTGTGATCTTAAATTTCAGCAGTCCTCATTATTTTCCTCATAAAGACAGTGATTGAATTTTTAAATAACTTGTAAATAACAGAGCTCAAATGTTACTAGAATAGCAGTTATCAGTTTCAAGAGAATGTGATATTCTAGCATGAACTCACACAAGGAATGAAGACAAACAAGCATAATACTAGTTTTGACAAGGAAGAGATGGCTAAGTATGAATGGAGCTTTTGGCATATTTAATAATACCTGTATTTAACCATATCACTCTATGGGGTGGTATTTCTTAGCCTTTTTCACCCCACTTTTATCATTGACAGGAAAGGAGAAGTCTTTGTAAAGTATGTAACAAGATTTATATTCAATCATTGCTTATATACTGTGGTAAAACAGGTTATATCTTAGGGGTGTTAGATAGTAACACTAGTAACAAAAATAAGTACAGTCTTTCTTTGGAGACAGAATTCTAATGGTAAAGCAGGACAAATAGCATATTGGTTCAAATGAAGATAGGAAAAATTCCTCTATGTAGTACCTCCAAGACTAATACATAAAAGATACAACTTGGGAAGAGTCAGTGGGAATGAGAGAGAGATGTTGAGTGAAGAGGTAGATTCCACTAAATTAGATGCTTAGACACATGTAAGTGTAGGGAAAGAGGTGATCTCAGTCAGTTACCAAACCCCTAGACAAGATATCCAAATCAGAGAGCTGAATTGATGATAAATATAGGGTTTGATAATAGAAGTTCAGAATGGATTGGACATATGTGCCTGGAACCATAGTAAACACTAAAGACTAAATTTGCTGTCATTTTTGTTGCCTTATGTTGAGAATGTATGTTCAGTGTCATGCTCTAGCCCTGTCTGTAATTGTACAGTTATATTCATTTCTGATCCATGTAGATGTCAGCAAGTAGATGAGAAAAAAGACATATGTCAGACCCTGAAGAAAACTGATACTGGGAGAAAAAGTGTAGTGATGAGATAAGGCCCTATTGTCTAAGACAGTTAATCACTTGGTATCCATTTGGTGAAGCAATTTTCAGAGGATAAGAATGTGCAACCTTGTGGTAAGAACTATTCCATTAGGGATGGTGTTTGAGGAATTAAGGTCTTACCCTACTCCAAGTGTGTTCTGTGTTTTACAATTGAGATTCACTGAGTGAACTCTCAGCTTCCTGTTCCTGTCAAATTTCTTAATAGACCAAGCCTGTTGCAATCTACATTCTTAAATTGATTCTAATTATGTCTTTCCAACTTTTCAATTTTACTTTTAAAGTTTTTTTTACCTCTATTACTTTTGAGATTATAATGCATTTAAATGTATTTCCATTCCTCCCTCCAAATAAGGGCAGCACTCTACCACTGCTGGTAGGTAAGCAAACTTGTACAGCCACCATGGAAATCAATATTGTACTTCCTCAGAAAATTATGAATAGATGGATCTAAAGAACCATCTATACCACTCCTGGGCATATATCCAAAAAGGATGCTCTGTTCTATCACAAGAATACTTGTTCAGTCATTTTCATTTTCAATTTATTCATAATAGACAGAAATTGGAAACAACCTAGATGTTCCTCAACAGAAGAATGGATGAAAAATTGTCGCACATTTACATAATAGAGTATCACACAGCTGTTAAAAATGTATGAAATAGAAAAATAAACCCAAAACCCTAACCTTAATAATTCAAAAACAAAGAAACAAAGAAATAAAACCTCAGCTTTGAAAAGAAAACCATGGTTTATACTCATATATAAGTACATATTAGCCATTAAGTAAATGATAGCAAAGCTACAATTCATAGACCAAGAGAGATTAGACAAAAAGGAAGGTCTAGGAGATACTCATTAGTCTCCCTGAAAATGGGAAACAACAGATTTCACTCATGACTAGGGGTAGGTAGGGAGGTTGGATGGGATGGAGGGAGAGAATGGAAGGAGAGTGAAGAAAAATGGCTAGAATTGGTTTTGTGGGGGGGGGGGACTTGGAGGTAGTTTGAAAACCTAGTGCAATGGAATCTTCCTGGAATCTGTGAAGGTTATTGTAATAAGGACTATCATTATTGCCCAACACAGAGTCTCAACTGTCCATCTCTTGCAGCCAGATAAGGCTTCCAGTAGAAAGACTGTATTTCACTGGATTGAGTTGTTGGTCAATGGGTACCATAGAAATCACCAAATAAACTGGGCTTATGCTAAAACAAAAAGTTGCTCTCTGACAACTGACTGCTGGGCCACATCGCTGAGTACCACATCTACAACACTCACTGAATATGCAGAATTTGAGCTGATAACTACATGAAGCCTTCATCCCCATATTCTAGTCTCTTTGTGATAAGAAGGCATACTGCAGGCTATGCAATGAAGACTTTACACACAAAGATAACCACAAACCTTTGACATAAAATCAGTCCTACATACAAAATATGCTAGGTTACTGATGGCACAGAACTGGTTGGAGTATCCAACCAATGTCTAATTTGACTTAAGGAACAATCCATGAGAAGGAACTTATATGTGACTCTGCATGAGCAACCAAGAACCAGAGATGAAATAGCTGAGAGATATAAATATAGCTTTTATTTCCTGCAATGTAGGGATGAAATGAGAGTCATACCCAAGCTGTGAGAATAAATGGCTTGGCTGAGCCCAGAGCATTCCTTTCTTTGTTCTAATAATTGCTAGGCCTAGGCCTGAAGCTTCTAGTCTGTGTTCAAGCTGACTAACTTAATCCAGCTTCCCTTGACTTCTGACTGAATTGTTCAGCTTAGCCTCATACTAGCTGTGGCAATATCTTCTAATCTTCTAGCTCCTTCTCATTTTCTGACTTGTTCTGTCTTCACCTGTGTCTCTCTGCAAAATCAATCTCTTTCTCTTTCTTTCTCTCTCTCTCTCTCTCATATCTCTCTCTCTCTCTCTCTCTCTCTCTCTCTCTCTCTCTCTCTCTCTCTCTCTCTCTCTCAAACTTTCCCTGTAAAACTGCCACACATATAAACCCCACACTCTCTCTCACTAGTCTTAAGCAGACTCTCTTTCCTGTACTGTTATTGTGTGAGTTGGGTGTATCCTATCTCTGACTCATTCTGTCAAATCTTTTGCTGATTCATCTCTTTGTCCACACCTCAATTAGACTTCACTTTCAAACACTGCTGCTTCCTTTTACAAACTAAGCATACCTTCATTGTTAAGGATTAAAGTGTATACTAAGAGCATGACTATTTCCCAGCCAGATAATACTACAATCCAGGACATGCCTGTGTTATGGCCAGATGATACAGGCATAGATGTTTTTGGATGTGATCTCTTGCCAGAGCAGCAATTTTGCTGAATTAAAATTCCTATATATATAGTACCTGGTATACAACCAAACATGACTGTCTAAAAACAAAGCAAAAAAACAAAAAAAACAAAAATAACAAACAAAAACCCACAAAAAACAAAAACAAAACAAAATCAATAACAGAATTCCTAATGATATTCTGCTATACTTACAAATAAGTGCCTTATCCATCCATCATCAAATAGACTTCTTCTGGCAGTTGATTGAAACAGATGCAGAGACCCACAGAGAGACATCATTCAGAAAGAAAGCCATAAAATTCCTCCTCTCAGTTCAAGAAATTCTGTCTAACAGGTGCAGAATATAAGAGATAGAGGGGAAGGAGGACACTAAAAAACATAGCTGTCTGAATCAGCTAAGCAAGGCACATAAGAGTTCACAGAGACTAAAGCAGCAAGCACAGTGTCTGTATCAGGCCCTTTGTGTATATATTATAGCTATTTGCTTAGTATTGCTACAGGACTCCTAACTGTGAGAAGAATCAGGTCTCTGACTCTTTATTCTGCCCTATGTCTCTTCTTTCCTGTTAGAGTGACCTGTCCAATTTCAGTATGAAAGTGATTGCTTAATCTTATTATGTTTTATTTTGAAACAGTTAGTTATTATCTTTTTGATGACTCCTTCTTTTCTAAAAAAAAGACTAAAAGGGAATGGATCTAGAAAGGAGGGGATGTAGGAAGGGACTGGGGGAAGTAGAGGGAGAGCAACCTATAATCAAGATAAAATGTATAAGAAAATAATCTAATTTCAATAAATAGTAATAGTAATAAAAATAATAATAATAATAGTAATAACAAGAAGAAAAATAATGGAGCCATATTCTGTTTAGATAGGTTGGCAGACTTTTGCTTATCTGTCCTGCTTGTTTGTTACTTCTTGTTCAGTCTAAAATACTTTAAATGAAATACAAACAAAAACAAAAAGCAAAAAACTAAACTAAAACAAACACAGACCTTGTACTGTACCAATTTTTGCACCAGAAATTTTCAGCCAGTTTACCTTGTGACCAACTTTGATAGCTTGCCTTATTTGTAGTGACAAGTTTTAAATTTGTATTTAGATATACAAATAGGAAAGCTATATCCAATGAATATTTCTTCTTTAATACTTTTTCATTCTTTTTTTTTCTTTTTTGGCAATTTATAAAGCTTTTCCTTGTACCTTGTACCTTGCCAACTACTTACTAAATTTGTTCAACAGCCAATATGGAAAATGTCACTAATGCTGATTTCACTATGTTGTGTAACAGTTTCCTCTGAGCTTGCAACATTCAATCCTGCAGCTAGCTCCTTAAGCAGGAAGGTAAACAAGTCAAAATAGCTACAGGAAGTTCCTGAAACTGACCAGATGATTAACCAAGCCCCTCCCAGACAGAGTAAACAATAAAAGCTGGCAGTATGCTCAGACAGAAAGAAGCTGAGCTGGGAAGACTCTGAGACCAAACCAGCTGCATGGAAAAAGCAGAAACCAGCTGAGCTGCCTGGAAGGATTAGATCAGCTGATTCCCTTGGAAAGGACACACTCCAACTTGTTGAGCTCTCTGCAGGGATCAGTGTGCTGCAGGCTACCCGGCTTGATTGGGATGACATAAGTGCTGGAGTGGGCTTGGTGATACAGCTGTAATCCCTCACCTGAAATTAATTCCCAATTAAAAATTAAAAGAAACAAAAAGCAAGAATTAATGCTTTTTTCATTAATAGGTCTTCCATGTTTATAGGTATAATATATGTATATTTCTAAGTACAATATGTATATTTGTTAATACTATAAGCTCATCACTAGAATATGTGGTATCAGAAGTCATCACCATTTAAGCTTTTAAAGAAGAGAGGCAATCAAGAATTCTACCCATGTGTGATGTCTATGGATCACAACAACAGCATGCATGACATGATACCCATAAGGATGAAATGGTATTTATACATCAGCTACAATCAGCAGTTCTCAAATCAGGCTTAATATACACTCAGCAAAAGGGAAATCATCTGGCATTGGAAACCTAGCCAACTAACCAGAGTTGATGAAATCATTGATCCTAAGGGGAAAATGAACAAATACCAGCTTTAAGAATTTTAAGAGACATACTTAGGTAGCAACTTCTATTGCGGCCTTCACTAATGCCTGATTTATCATAGAATGTTTGTAGCATGGAAATTAGCTGCAAGTTATGCAGGATGAGTTATAGAATCAAACAATGAAAGCTTCAGATTCTGTACAAATATGGAAGACGTTCACTTCCAAAGTCTTTAACTATTAGCACTCCAAATAACTTTACAAATGTATAAAGGAGAAGTGTGACAAAGTCACTGGCTTTCAAAAAAAGTCCTCCTTTTATATGTTGGCTGTAGAATTTGAAATATAAACTTTACATAACTCATTAAAGTACAATTATTCTGTCTTCAAAATGTATTCCAAAGTCTGTTGAGAATATACATTCAGTTCATGTTCCAAATCTGCCTACAACTATTCATTCACAAAACTATTAAAATTATTCTTCTGAAGTTTACATTGTGAAAGTAGAATAAATATATCATTCTCAATAAATCTTGTAAATACTAAATGACCATGAAAATGGGATGAGCAATGTTTAAACAAGAGTGGTATCTTTATGAGAAACTGAGGCTCATAGCTCATTACAAAGTTTCACATACTGGAATGAAGTATAAAAAGAGAAGTGTTTAGCAGCTGGTTTGAAATTAGGGGCTTCGATTTCAGGAGGGCATTCACGGGAAGTTACCTCTAAGTACCTTTGTAGAATACTTTCACATTGCATTCCAGTTCTAAAAATTTGTTATATAACTGTTCTCACTGTCAAATCTATTGTAAACAGAATATACTTATTAATGATCATTTTCATTTATAAGCAAAATAGACCATGATAGAAGACTGAAAAGAAAAACAATGCAGCCTCTGTAGCCTTTAATTCTCCCACTGTTGGGCTATATCCAATTTCAGTTTAAGCATTGAGAATTGAGAAGAAGGAATACCTCTTCTTTCTTGAATGCTTTCTAAGTTTTTTAAATTCTTGTGTTTCTTTTTATTAATATCTTCTTCTGACATTTTACATATTGCTCAATGCATAATGACCACTCTTATCCTTCCTTCCTTACTACTCAGTTCTCCCCATTGTATCCAATTTTTAAACAGTATATTATATTTTCTCATGAGCAAAATATTACATGTTCATATACTCATATTTATCAACATGATTTTACAGAAAGATTTTCCATTTAGCTCATTTAATTCATGTTCATATGATGAATGAAATCTTTATATTTATTGAAAACAGGATAGAGCCATATTCCTAGTCACGCTCTATTCTTGTTTGTTCAAGACATTCTCCCCAATAGCCAAGCAGCACCGGGAGAAAGCTACCCTCCCAGGAGCATGGAAAGCCGTGAGTGGGGTGAAGAAAAGCACCACTGCTCACCGGGATCCACCCGTAACCAGAGGGACACAGAGACTGAGGAGGTAAAGTTGGGCATAGAAATCTTCCAGTTTAGACCTGTGGCAGGAGACATCTGCCTGGGCCACCAGGGTTCCATAGCCAAGCAGCGCCAAGAGAAAGTCACCCTCCCATGAGCGTGGAAAAGTTGTGAGTGGAGTTAAGATGAGTACCACTGCTCACCTGGAACTGGGGACCTCAGCCTGGGCCACAGGGCTCCAGGAGAGAGCTGGTATCCCAGGAGTGTTGACACACCTTCGAGCATAGGCAAAACCACCACTTCTATTCAAACTCACTGGATTAAGAGGGACCCTTGCAGAGCCATCAGGACACAGGAACCAAGGAACAGCTGGGACAAGATACTTCTGGTTTCTGTCTGTACACCAGAGCTGACCCTGTGCCACAGCTCTCCAAACCCAAACACCACTCAGAGAGAGCTGGTCTTCAAGGAGTATTGATACAGAGGTCTGCAGGAGGGATAAGCCACAGCTGGACAGAGTAAGATCAGCTAACATCAGAGTTAACAAGATGGCAAAAGGCAAGGGCAAGAACATAAGGAACAGAAACCAAGGCTACTTGACAACATCAGAACCCAGCTCCCCACCACAGCAAGCCCTGGATACCCCAACACAACAGAAAATCAAGAACCAGATTTAAAATCAGTTCTCATGATGATGATAAAAGACTTAAAGAAAGAAATTAACACCCCTAAAGAAATACAAGACAACAGAGGTAAACAACTAGAAGCCCTTAAAGAAGAAACACAGAAATCCATTAAAGAATTAAAGGAAAACACAATCAAACAGACAAAGGAAATGAAGAAAACTATCCAGGAGCTAAAAATAGAAAAAGAAACAATACAGAAATCACAAAAGGAGACAACCCTGGAGTTAGAAAACCTAGGAAAGAGATCAGGAGTCATAGATGCAAGCATAACCAACAGAATACAAGAGATAGAAGAGAGACTCTCAGGAGCAGAAGATACCATAGATAACACTGACACAATAGTAAAAGAACACACAAAATGCAAAAACCTCCTAACCCAAAACATCCATGAAATCCAGGACACAATGAGAAGATAGAACCTAAGGATAATAGGTATCGAAGAGAGTGAAGATTCCCAACTTAAAGGACCAGTAAATATCTTCAACAAAATTATAGAAGAAAACTTCCCTAACCTAAAGAAAGAGATGAACATAAATATACAAGAAGCTTACAGAACTCCAGATAGATTGGACCAAAAAGAAATTCATCCCGTCACATTATAGTGAAAACACCAAATACACAAAACAAGGAAAGAATATTGAAAGCAGTAAAGGAAAAAGGTCAACTAACATATAAAGGCATACCTATCAGAATTACACCAGACTTCTCACCAGAGACTATGAAACCTAGAAGATCCTGGGCAGAACTCATACAGACTCTAAGAGAACACAACTGACAGCCCAGGCTGCTATACCCAGCAAAATTCTCAATTACCATAGATGGTGAAACCAAAATATTTTATCACAAAACCAAATTTACACAATATGTTTCCACAAACCCAGCCCTACAAAGGATAATAGATGGTAAATGTCAACTCAAGAAAAGAAGATAGCCATACAAACCTAAAAGTAACATTGAAAATAACAGGAACCAACAATCACTATTGCTTAATATCTCTTAACATCATGGGCTCAATTCCCCAATAAAAAGACAAAGACTGACAGACTGAATCCATAAAGAGGACCCAGCATTTTGCTGCAATCAGGAAACACACCTCCGTGATAAAGACATACACTACCTCAGAGTAAAGGGCTGGAAAACAATTTTCCAGGCAAATGGTCCCAAGAAACAGGCTGAAGTAGACATTCTACTATCGAATAAAATTGACGTTCACCCAAAAGTCATCAAAAAAGAAAAGGAAGAACACTTCATACTCATCAAAGGAAAAATCTACCAAGAAGAACTCTCAATTCTGAACATTTATGCTCCAAATGCAAGGGCACCCACTTTCATAAAAGAAACTTTACTAAAGCTCAAAGCACACATAGCACCACACACAATAATAGTAGGAGACTTCAACACCCCATTATCATCAATGGACAGATCTTCGAATCACAAACTAAACAGAGACACAGTGAAACTAAAAGATGTTATGAACCAAATGGAATTAACAGATATCTATAGAACATTTCATCTTAAATCAAAAGAATATAATTTCTTCTTAGTACCTCATGGTACCTTCTCCAAAATTGACCATATAATTGGTCACAAAACAAACCTCCACAGATACAAGAAGATTGAAATAATCCCATGGCTCTTAACAGATCACTATGGTTTAAGGCTGGTCTTCAATGGCAACAATAACAACAGAAAGCCCACATTCATATGGAAGCTGAACACTGCTCTACTCAATGACAACTTGGTCAGGGAAGAAATAAAGAAAGAAATTAAAGACTTGCTAGAATTTAATGAAAATGAAAGTACAACATATCCAAACTTATGGGACACAATGAAAGCAGTGTTAAGAGGAAAACTCAGAGCTCTGATTGCCTCCAAAAAGAAACTGGAGAGAGCATACACAAGCAGCTTAACAGCACACATGAAAGCTCTAGAACAAAAAGAAGCTAATGCACCCAAGAGGCGTAGAAGGCTGGAAATAATCAAACTCAGGGCTGAAATCAACCAAGTAGAAACAAAAAGAACTACACAAAGAATCAACCAAACCAGGAGTTGGTTCTTTGAGAAAATCAAGAAGATAGATAAATCCTTAGCCAGACTAACCAGAGGGCACAGAGACAGTATCCAAATTAACAAAATTAGAAATGAAAAGGGAGACATAACAACAGATTCTGAGGAAATTCAAAAAATCATCACATCCTACAACAAAAACCTATACTCAAAAAAACTGGAAAATCTGGATGAAATGGACAATTTTCTAGAAAGATCTCAAATACCAAAGTTAAGTCAGGATCAGATAAACCATCTAAAGAGTCACATAATGCCAAAAGAAATAGACATTAAAAATATCCCAACCAAAAAAAAAAAAGCCCAGGACCAGATGGGTTCACTGCCGAATTCTAATAAACCTTCAAAGAAGACATAATACCAATACTCTTCAATTTATTCCACAAAATAGAAACAGAAGGAACACTACTGAATTCCTTCTATGACGCCACAATTACACTGATACCAAAACCTCACAAAGACCCAACAAAGAAAGAAAACTTCAGACCAATTTCCCTTATGAATATTGATGCAAAAATACTCAATAAAATTCTCGCAAACCAAATCCAAGAAAACACCAAAATGATCATTCATCATGATCAATTAGGCTTCATCCCAGGGATGCAGGGATTGTTCAATACCCAGAAATCCATCAATGTAATCCACTACATAAACAAACTCAAAGAAAAAAACCACATGGTCATTTCATTAGATGCTGAAAAAGCATTTGACAAAATTCAACATCCCTTCATGATAAACATCTTGGAAAGATCAGGAATTCAAGGCCCATACCTAAATATAGTAAAAGCAATATACAGTAAACTAGTAGCCAACATCAAACTAAATGGAGAGAAACTCGAAGCAATCCCACTAAAATCAAGGACTAGACAAGGTTGTCCCTTCTCTCCCTATCTACTCAATATAGTAATTGAAGTTCTAGCTAGAGCAGTTAGACAACAAAAGGAGGTCAAAGGGATACAATTAGGAAAGTAAGAAATCAAAATATCACTATTTGTAGATGATATGTTCGTATACTTAAGTGACCTGAAAAACTCCACCAGAGAACTGCTGCAGCTGATAAACAACTTCAGCAAAGTGGCCGGATAGAAAATTAACTCAAACAAATCAGTAGCCTTTCTATACTCAAGAGAAAGAAATTAGGGATATGACACCCTTCACAAAAGTCACAAACAAATAAAGTCTCTTGGTGTGACTCTAACCAAGCAAGTGAAAGATCTGTATGACAAGAACTTCAAGTCTCTGAAGAAAGAAATCGAAGAAGACCTCAGAAGATGGAAAGATCTCCCATGCTCATGGATTGGGAGGATTAATATAGTAAAAATGGCCATCCTGCCGAAAGCAATCTACAGATTCAATGCAATCCCCATCAAAATTCCAACTCAATTCTTCATAGACTTAGAAAGAGCAATTCTCAAATTCATTTACAACAACAACAAAAAAGAGGATAGCAAAAGCTATTCTCAACAAGAAAAGAATTTCTGGGGGAATCAGCATTCCTGACCTCAAACTGTAGTACAGAGCTGTAGTGATAAAACCTGCATGGTTTTGGTACAGTGACAGGCAGGTAGATCAGTGGAATAGAATTGAAGACCCAGAAGTGATCCCACACACTTATGGTCACTTGATTTTCGACAAAGGAGCTAAAACCATCCAGTGGAACAAAGACAATATTTTCAACAAATGGTGCTGGTTTATCTGGTGGTCTACATGTAGAAGAATGAGAATTGATCCATTCCTATCTCCCTGTACAAAGCTCAAGTTCAAGTGGATCAAGGACCTCAACATAAAACCAGATACACTGAATCCAATAGAAGAGAAAGTGGGGAAAAGTCTTAAACACCTGGGTACAGGAGAAAAATTCCTTAACAGAACACCAATGGCTTATGCTCTAAAATCAAGAATTGACAAATGGGACCTCATGAAATTACAAAGCTTCTGCAAGGCAAAGGGCACTGTCAATAGGACAAAATGGCAACCAACAGATTGGGAAAAGATCTTAAGCAATCCTATGCCTGATAGAGGGCTAATATCCAATATATACAAAGAACTCAAGAAGTTAGACTCCAGAAAACCAAATAACCCCATCAAAAAATGGGGAACAGAGCTAAACAGAGAATTCTCAACTGAGGAATTTTGCAGGGCTGAGAAGCACCTATAGAAATGTTCAACATCCTTAGTCATCAGGGAAATACAAATCAAAACAACTCTGAGATTCCACCTCACACCAGTCAGAATGGCTAAGATCAAAAACTCAGGTAACAGCAGATGCTGGCGAGGATGTGGAGAAAGAGGAATACTCCTCCACTCTTGGTGGGTCTGCAAGCTGGTACAACCACTCTGGAAATCAGTTTGGGGGTCCCTCAGAAAAATGGACATAGTACTACCTGAGGACCCACCTATACCACTCCTGGGCATATACCCAGAAGATGCTCCAACATGTAATAAAGACACCTGCTCCACTATGTTCATAGCAGCCATATTTATAATAGCCAGAAGCTAGAAACAACCCAGATGTCCCTCATCAGAGGAATGGATACAGAAAATGTGGTACATTTACACAAGGGATACTACTTAGCTATTAAAAGCAATGACTTAATAAAGTTGCAGGCAAATGGATGGAACTTGAAAATATCATCCTGAGCGAGGTAACTCAGTCACAAAAGAAGGAACACGGTATGTTGTAAGGATAAGAAAAATGGAGAATTAGAGATGAATCTAAGGACATGATCTCAGGTTGAATCATCAGAGTCTGGGTGCCTGGCCAGCGCTTAAGACATAGAATGTTTGCTCACAACATCCTGGCCAGATCTTGGGAGCAAAACAAAATGTTCTTTAAACAAAACTTGAGAACATGTCCTGATAAGAAAAGGTTAAGAATGACGTCAAAAAACAGTTCTGTATTGGCAAATAGCCATTATTGTTAAGAATTAGTATAAAAGTATGTAACTGAGATAGCGAAACAACCCCGGGAAGAACCAAGATTGTCCCGTGCTGTTTGGAGGATGATGACGACTGCTCCTCCACCGGGAAGAATTAAGACTGTCCCGTGCTGTTTGGAGGATGATGATGACTGCTCCTCCGCTGGGAAGAATTAAGACTGTCCCATGCTGTTTGGAGGATGATGACGACTGCTCATCCGCCGGTGAAGGGGGATTCCCGGTATTAGAAGGGAAAGATCTGGTAAAATTGAACTCTGCTACTCAATGCTCTCTTTCTTCATTAAACTCTTTTACTTTCACTTTCAACGGGTGTCTGCGTGATTTGTTCAGTGGATCGGATCAATTTAAAATTAAGACCGTGCACGGCTCCCCTTTGGGAAACATATGTACTTACTGATAAGTGGATATTAGCCCAAAAGTTTGGAATACCAAGTTTTCACTTTACAGTGACCACTGGTCTGAGAGTGAGGTCCCAGATGTAGGACTGGGATAAGGGTTGGAATGAGCTGAGGGATTATGCAGTCCCATGGAGGGAGCAACAGTGTCAACTGGCCTGAACCCCCCTTGGTCCTCCTGGAGGCTGGACCACCAACCAAAGAATACATATTGAGGGACCCATGGTTCGGACCACATATGTGGCAGAGGAGGGCCTTGTTGGCCATCAGGGGGAGGAGAGGCCCTTGGGCCTGAGGCTATTAGAAGCCCCAGTAAAGGGGAATGTCAAGGTGGGAATATGTGAGTGGGTGGGCAGGTGGGTGGGAGGGGGAATACCCTCACAGAGGCGGGGGAGGGGTAGGGGATAGGGGGTTTCCAAAGAGGAGACCTAGAAATGGGGAAACATTGGAAATGTAAATAAAGTATCAAAAAAAATAAAAATAAAATTTAAAAAAAGGACATTCTCCCCATGACCTGTGTTAGTCTCTGGACATTTTAAAGACAATTTCTGATCATAAAGATCATCATGTCCAGCCAAGCATATTCCTATAATCCTACATATAGGCAGGTTGAAGCAGGATGATGGTGAGGAGTTAAAAATTAATATTGTCAACTTATTAAGTACTAGACCAACCAAAGCTACACAGACATTTCTGTTTCAAACAACAACAAATATTTAATTTATAGACCATTATTCTTGCTTGCTTTCACATGCAGAGTTAATTTGTCTATATAAAAATACACAGCTATAATACTGATTGTTTACATAGATTCAGGAATCAAGCAGAAAATGATATTCTACTCTGAATTATCTCATACCACATATGCAGATCAATAAGGTTGGACAGATTTTTATTAACTTTAACAGAGAGCAAATAAGGTGTGGCCCTTCTCTTAGAAAAACAGTTTGTGATGAAGAGTGGATAATTTTCATATCTGAAAGAAGCAAAGAGTAATCTCATAAAAAGCAGTGTTTTTGAAGGCTTTTCTTTTTTTTTTTTTTTTTTTTCCTCCTTTTTTATTTTTGATACTTTATATACATTTCCAATGTTTCCCCTTTTCTGAGTCTCCTCTTTGTATAACCCCCATCCCCTCCCCAACCCGCCTCTAGGAGGGAATTCCACCTCCCACCCCCCCAC
>CM052700.1:75910888-76079907 GCA_028551405.1 Uromys caudimaculatus
GGACTGTTTAGATGGTTTATCTGATCCTGATTTAGCTTTGGTATTTGATTTCTGTCGAGAAAATTGTCCATTTCATCCAAATTTTGCAGTTTTGTTGAGTATAGGCTTTTGTAGTAGGATCTGATGATTTTTTGAATTTCCTCAGGAAGGCTTTTCTAAGTATGTCTTTTGTAATTCACCTAAAATATAGTCGTGTGAAGGAGAAATTAGAAGGTGTATATTTCTTAGTATGTGTTCAGAGCTCTGAGATGCCCTTAAATAAAAGCCATGGGGAAAAGAATTTGAGCTTTTTTTTTTTACTACATATAAAGATTCACTTGTATAAAGAGATTAAATGAGTCAGCTATTCAATAGAACACACCCTTATTTTGTAAGTGGCAGCAAAGGTGGGGATGACACAGGATGACATGCACATCCTAAAGTTTCTCACACTGACAGATATTGAAGAGGATATATTACAGTGTAGAACCTCTGAACTTTGCAACTTGAACAATTTTTCCATTGGTAAAGTATGTTGAGTCAGGTATAAGAAAATTTCCAGCCAAGGTTTTCTTTTCATTGTACATGCCAAAATCCTGAAGCAAGCTTTAAAAATATCCATGCGCATTTTGGGAATTCAACCTCAGTTCACTACACCTATATTTTGAAACATTATGCTATTTCCTTTCTTCTCTCAGACATGACCTTGAACAAGAGAAAAGAAAAACTGTTCAAAGAAGAATTGTCTGGCCTAAGAGGAGGGTGCTATGATATTTGTAGACAGCAATGCATTGGGACATGTAAACCAAAGTCATTTCTTTCTTTACCATGCAGCCCACAGTCCCAGCAACAGTTTTCATGTCTTCTGCCTTATGTATTCATAATGCTTTTTCACTTGTCCAAACTAACACAACTCATCAAGGAAATATTTAATTTCCATTCTCTTTCAGTTTGGCACATTGGGGAAGGATGAAACAAAAAGCCAGATTGAACATGTATCTCTCACAAAAGCCTTGGTGTTCAGGTAAGTGACTTCTATGGAGGCAGCGCCAGGAGCCAGCCATTTCAAGCCAATGCATGTCACTTTCAAAGGCAATAGGCTCAGAGATAATATGAAGGGTGAGAATCAGGATGTATTTCTGAGGTCACATAAAATGTTAAAAAAATTCTAGATCTCACAGCATCCTCTCTGAAACCTTGGCCACTAAACAAACCCTATCATCAACCCTGAGATTTGGTATGATTGAAGGAAATTACATCACTCAAATCTAGAAGAATTTTATTGAAGTTCCTACCAGCCATGAGTTCAACTAAACGTGTTTTCCTAATTAAATATTATACATCTGATATTAGAGATTAAAATAACATATAAAAAGCCTAGCTTATGAAACAGAATAAAACATCGGCGTGTTAATATAAGTCGGTAGCTCACTGTGTTCTACACTAAATAAAGAGCCTGTGGCTGTGGTGATACTTCATAAGTTAAACGTGGTTTGGAGGTATCTTGCCTACCTATCTTCCTGATTTCCTAGCATCAGTGATATGCTATCATTTAAAGTGACGTGAAAAGGGTGTAATGACAAAGTGGTGCATGTACGACTTTTTAAGTAGTTTAGTTTGAAGGCACAAAAGCAAAAGGGAAGTCTTCAGGTGACACCCAGAGAAGGAATAAAGAAAAGTCACTCCCCAGCATGTGGATACCAAGAGCCAAATGCTTGCTGGGGAATATATTTTCATAAATGGCATTTCTCTTAATAAAGAAACCTAACGGCATACTGAGAAGGTTGTTTTGTTTTGTTTTTTTTTTCTGTAGCTTTACATGGCTTTTACTAAAAGTATTGTTTCTAAATTATATAAAAATGAATTTTCCAGTAACCTGAGATAGATTTAAATAAAAATAATTATAAAAATAGACAATCCTTTGTTAAAAATTGTTTTGAGAATTTCAGATATAATTACTGAAAACTGTCTACTAAAAATGAGCTAAAATCTAATAATTTAAAGATATTCATCATTAGCTAAACAAGCACTTTTTAAATTATTATTTTTAATTATTTTATTTAGTTGCATTCCAGCATTGTCCCACCCTCAGTGCCCCCTCCCATAGTTCCTCATCTCATTTCCCCTACTCCGTGCCTCCGAGAGGATGCCCCCACACCGCACCAGGCTACCCCTTCCCTAAGGCCTCAAGTCTTTCGATGATTAAGCACATCTTTTCCAACCAAGGACAGGCCAGGTAGACCTTTACTACATATGTCCCAGGGTCTTCGGACCAACCCATATATGCTCCTAGTTGGTGGCTGCGCTCTCTGGGAGCACACTGGGGTCTGGGTTAGCTGAGACTGTTGGTCTTCCTATGGGGTCGCCCTCCCCTTCAACTTCTTCATTCCCGACTTCAACCATAGGGTCCTCAACTTCAGTCCAATGTTGGGATATAATTATCAGTTTCTGTCTCAGTCAGCTGCTGGTAGGGCCTCTCAAAAAACAGCCATGCCAGGCTCCCATTGAAAGCACATCATAGCATAGTCATATCAGGCCTTGGTGCCCCCACCATAAGATGGATCCCAAGTTGGGCCAGTCACTGGGTGTCCTTTCTTTCAGTCTCATCTCCACTTTTGTCCTTGCAGTCCTTTTAGACAAGAACAATTCTGGGTCAGGAATTTTGACTGTGGGTTAGTAATCCTGTCCCTCCACTTGAGGCCCTGTCTATCCTCTGGAGGTGGACTCTTCGAGTTCCCTTTCCCCAGTGTTGAGCATATTGGCTAAGGTCACCTCCAATGAATCCTGAGAGTGTCTCAATCTCCTGGGTCTCTGGTACTTTCTAGAGCATCTCCCCACCTTCCACTCCTCCAAGCTACTTATTTCATTCATTCATTTGGTCTTCTAGGCTTTTCTCCTGTCCTCTAACCCCCATATCTAATCCTGTTCCCATTTCCCCCACCCCTCCCTATTTCCCCCCAGGTCCCTCCCTGCCTCTGCCTCCAGTAATTATTTCCTTCCTCCTTCTAAGTGGGGCCTTCTCACCTGGGCATTTCTGCTTAAATCAGGCTTTTCGTTCTTTTCTCTTTTTTGATCAAATTCATGAAGGTACCATGGATTGTCGGGAAATATAATATTAGAAACAGCTATTTGGTCAGAGATGATACGATTACTAAACAATCATTAATTATTGTAAGATATAAAAATATTATATATTTCTCTTTGAAAACAACTGAAGAAAGCGATCTATTGGCTTTCACTGCCACTTTCCTTCTATGATAGCACACAGACAGTGTAATACTGCTTTAATCTTGAAAGCTAATTCTTCTTATTTCACCTCATTTTTGTATGATGTGATCTTGTTCTAAGAATGTCAGTAACACATACTAGAATTTGGTTCAGTTCATGTAATAAAAGCATCTTTCCCAAGGTAGTTCATTCACTAATTCATCCTGCATTGTTGCATAGCAAAATTCGAGGCCAGTGTTTGAAGAGGCAACTTAACTGTCCTCATAGACTCCACAAGGCTAAGAGGACAAGAATGTTTCTTCAGAATACTGCTTCATTGGAAATACACCCTTTGATGGAATGCCTCAAACAGATACATGATAAATGGAAAGGCTAGTTGTATTATAGCAGATAGGCTTATTCTAACAAAAATAACACGAAGTAATTCTAAACTTAGATGAAATTTGGGAAGAAAACTTGTCCACAGCTTGGTGCTTTCTATACAAACACAGTTATTTATGTTGAGGCATGTCATATGCCACAGAGGTGTATAATGGACCTCATTATTCTCTGGACTGCACTCAGCTATGGTGCTTCTCAGCAGTGTGACCACGGGCAATTTCCTGACCTGCAAAATGGAGAATATAATGATCTTTTGTGCTGGGTTTTGAGAGGAGCAGAAATAGCAGAGCATTGTTTGGGGCATGTAGGAACATTCGCCCGATTATACTATAGGACTTACTCTACTTCCTAAACTTTGTTTCCAGAAAGTTCATTATTCTTTGCCTAATGTCTGACGTAATACTTTGCACATTTTCACTTGCAGTTAGCCTTTATATCAGAAGGACTTCCAAGAGAGTGAGCCTAAGATTACACTGTTTGGTTCTATAAGGTAAAATGATGTGTATGAACATAATTCACAGCATTCCTAATTTATATAGATGCTAATAGAGTTCATGGAAATGAGAAATAATACATGCAGGCTATGTTGTTTGTGCAATGATAACGGTTTCAAAAAGGCAACACAAATGCTGATAATAATAGTGATAAAGACAAACACAATGAAATTAAAATTCCAGTATAATGCAACAATAAGCATTTGAGGAACAAGGTGGTAGTATGAAAACACTATTAAGTAATTACATTGTGGTGGTTGATAGCAATAATTAGTATTTATCTTATATGAGCATTTTCAATGTACTTTAACCTTCATTTTCTAAGGCCCACTAAAAATATAAGTCTCTGCTTTCTAAGCATATTTAGCAAAAGTGGAAAACACTGTTTTCTGTTCTTTAAGGCTGTATATTGCAAAACAATGAGAAAGTGAGGTGTGTGCTCACAACATCTATGGCTTAATTTCTACATATAAATGTTGCTGCCACCTTTACATAGATGAGATACACAATTAAGGAGTTCTAGTTCACAAAATGTTAATGTTATAAACAATGGCATTACATCGCTATATCCTTTCTTAATCTTCTGTCCCTCTCCCTCCCTCTTTCCTTATGTCTCTCTCTCTCTCTCTCATTCTTGTTTCTGTCTGTCTGTCTCTCTGTCTGTCTGCTTCTCTCTCTCATATATGTAACATGTATACAAATGTTTTTCAATGTAAATATGAAAAGGAACACAAACATATTTTGGTAATACAATTTGCTAAAAATTTCACCTGGAGAAAGTTTAGTTTTCCTGTTTTAGTATATGCTTAGCAGTTTGATTTATAGGATATTTCTTGTTTATGTATCATTGTTTTTTATTATAAGAATTTGTACAAAGACAGCTATGTAGTCTTTGCCTTTTGGGTGAAATGTTATCATCCTAGGGGTGTGTGTGTGTGTGTGTCTGTGTGTGTTTGTCTGTGTGTCTGTGTCTGTGTGTAGTATGTAATTTTATGTAAATATAAATTATTATTTCCTGTAGTAATTTTGTGCATATTAAACATCTTTAATTTTACTGAAGGCTTCTCTGTCTTTCTCCTTCTGTATTGCCTTACCTTCCTGATCCTTAATTAAGTCTCCTTCAGTAATTTTTACATTTCTCTCTTCATATTACCTTTATCTTTCTATTGATTTTTCTAAACAAACAAACAAACAAACAAACAAAAATATACCTAACCTACTCCCATGGTTATTTTAACTTTCTAATTTCTATGGGTACTCTGTGTCTGTGTCATATAGACACAATCTGAAAATTTAGAGCTAAGAGCTGCAAATGAAAAAGAACCCACAGAATTTGTCTTTCGATGTCAGTGTTATTCCACTCAATATCATATTTTATACTTACATCCAATTATCTATATAAATTATGTGGTTTTGTTTTTCTTTGTAGGTTAATAGGATTCCTTTGTTTGTATGTATATATGTATATGTGTATATATATATATATATATATATAATTATCATTATCCATTTGTCAGTTAAAAGATATGTAAGTTGTTTCTATTTTCTAGCTCTTGCTTAGAATGTCAAAAAACATAACTGAGTAAGTTTCTGTACAGTAAAATGCTTTAGGCATATGACAAAAATGAGTACATTAGGACCAGGTTAGAGCAACCTCCTTTGGAGTCTTTGATCAGGGAAGGGAAGTGATTTCCACAGCAACATAGGCTATTGCTTTTGCACTTGGTTACTGTCCAAAAGTGGAAAGTAAGTCCCTTTAGCTGAAGACACAATGCACTTCGGACACACAAAATCAGAAGAATTGTACTGGATCTGACCTTAGAGCCTACTCTCAGAAGTGTAGATTTCACAATACCAGAAGGTGCAATGTAATCTTCCAAGGGATAAAACAATCAATAGTCTTATGTGCTGTGATGCAACAATGACAGGATAGCATCAAAGGTATATATACAAGTAGCACTTAAATCTTGGCAAAAACAAACAACTGTCTAATAGAACCTAAGGGCTAGTCAACAAGACAGAAATCCTGCCTGGCACTGTAAATCTAGCCAACCATCTATGGATGGTGAGGCCGTGGATCTTTGAAGAGAGTCTACTTCTATTGATTCCATAGACTAAGGTAATTCCTTGGTGGTTTTTTTTTTTTTTTTTGAGACAGGGTTTCTCTGTCTAGTCCTGGCTGTCCTGGAACTCATTCTGTAGACTAGGCTGTCCTCGAACCCAGAAATCTGCCTGCCTCTGCCTTCCGAGTACTGGGATTAAAAGCATGTGCCACCACTGCCTGGCTTGGATAATTCCTAACTCCATACTTATCCTTATAGCTGTCATGACTCATTGCAGAAGCTTCCTTTTATGGCAGACAGAGATTATTACAGAAAACCACATACAAAGGTAAATACAAAGAACAAATGCCTATGTGGTACCAAGAACCGACTGATACATGTGAAACATAACCTGTGCACCTAACGTCCAGGGATGGTTGTATAGAGATGGTGAAAAGATTAAGAACCAGAGTACTAGAAGTCTGCTGTGAGATTTTTCTTCCACAGATAAGACAGGGAAGTTGCACTTGTGAAATCTTATGACTATGTAAAAGTACCTGAACAATGATAGGACTAGTTATACAGAATGCTATCACTAGATGAGCTATAAACCTTTAAAAACTGTTGAGAGAGGAAGAATTAGCTTTCGCCAGGCATGAGCCTTTAAATGGTTATTCAACCCTAAGTGATCAGCCCTAAAAGCATATATACGGTCAATACTCAAGTGAATCAACAAGTTGCATTCACATATTTATTCAAATATATATTTATATTCATATATGCAACAATAATAATTAATAAATAAGAGGCCATGAATTTGTGGGAGATGAGGGAAGGGGACATGGAGATTTTAGAAGGAAAAGAATGGGTAAATGATGAAATTATATTTCAGATAAATAAAAATATTATTATTTACTTATGCTAAAAATGGAAAACAATACAAAAACAAAAATCTTTCACAATCTGCATACTCTTGCCAATACCACTTAAGGATCTTGAGGGAAATAGTGTTATTGGTTGCAAAAGTACTCATCAAAGTTCAAACTGTATATTAGAAAAGAATGAAAACTAAACTATACTTGATTTGTTAGGTCCCAGAATTTAGATGTAAAACTAGGACAGAAAACAAAAATGAACCTTACCAGTTGTGTTTGGATTATATCTCACAAAACCACACTGCAGAATATATCAATCCCGAAAGAATAAATGCTTTTAAATTCTTAATTTTGTAATTACCAGAGAAAGATCTAACCATGACTATTGTATAAAATTTCATTAATCCCATTGAAAATTGGTGAATTAAAACGTTACCTGTTCCAATATTTTAAATTGTTATCAATGATTATCATTCATTTGTTACTGCATGACAGGATTATAAACTTCATATTTCGAACTAAAGTTTATTTTCCATCTATAATATAGCCAATATATAACACAAACCTGTACATAATTAAAAATTAAATCAGCCTTTGAAATTAATTACCAAATGACATTATTTTCAGGCAAAGATTACACCTATCATAAAAGTGATTATTTTAGATACATTTCATTCTTTGCTTATTGAATTAGCATTAATACATAAAAGTAACTTTGCCTTACTAATGTCTATGCAGAGTTACTGTACAAATTTTAATCAAGATAAAGATAATTAGATTGGAATCTAAAGGAACATTGAGTGAATACTACAATGGATCCTTTTTATATATCATATAGCATTGTTATCTTTGGAGAAACCTTGCTAGTTAAGGTCAAAGTCTACCAAGTCCAGATACCTCCTCTGAGCTCAGTGTAAAATGGATAACTTCCTTTATAAGCAAGGCTTCCCCTTCTCTGGCCTTTCTGGGAGCCCAAACCCATTCCCTCTACTTGGAAAAGGTTGAGTCGTCCTTGGCAGACCTACAAGTTCAATTTCCTATCTATTGCCCTCCTCCCCCTCCCAACCAACACTACAGATAACAATGCACTCAGAAAGTACCTGGGGCTTGTAGAATGCCTCTCCATACAAATGAGGTATTCAAAGTACTTTAAACTCCAAAGGATGATTTTCATTTTTCCCTGAAAACTCTTTCAACTCTTCATAGTCCGGTTCATCCAGAATAAAGTATACACATAGAAGACAACCCTGAGAATTAAGGTGTGCTCACAAGCTAAGAATGGATGAGAGCTGTTTTGCTGAAGGTCTTTGGAGAAGGCCTTCATCTAAAACACCACTAAAATCCTTGGAGAAGCCCCTATAACCTTACACTCACTCCCAGCTGGTCTGGGATCCTATAGACATCACCCATTCTGGACTCTTGTTTTATCCATCCAGCCTAGTGTACAGCAGTGTTTGGCTACAGTGAGAGGAAAGAAGAGGACACAGAACTACATGTGGAACATAACTTGCATACCAGAGTTATCTTCCCTAAGAAACAGTACTTTTATGTCACATTCTAATTTTGAATGAATTTTTCAGTTCACATCACTCAATTAGATTCATGAACGTTTGACTTGAAATACAATCTCTACTGGATACTTACATGGCCTTACTTCCAGTTTCAATACTGTGGGTTAGTTAATTACTACTTAAAATGATTTTGAGAGCATCCATGAAGCTTGATCCACTAAGTCTTGGGATGCAATAACAGACAAGGGTGGTAAATATAAATTCACAATTTATGTAGATTACAAGTTATTTATATACTTTCACTATGCCACGTGATTGGCCTATATTTCTAGACAAATTTTCAGGATTGAACCTTTCCATTTTCTGTCTTGTTTTCATTGCTATAAAACATCCTTTTCTGTGTTTTTAATTCTTCCCAGCAAGAAATAAGAAGAGTGGCAACATTATTCACATATGCACATTCTTTAACTTCAAAATCAACTGCAACATGAACAAGAAACACTCTGAAACACTCTAATTCAGTTCCACATTAATCAGATAATAATGAGACTCCATACTCTCAAACTGATAAATATGTATATTCTGAATAGGATACACAATAGTTAGAATAAATGTTAGCATTATTCAATGTGAAGTCATAAAGCTTGAGCTATTTTGATCTGTTTCTTAAAAGCTACTTGAAGAATAATGAGAAATGATAAGTAAGGTATTGGGCAAGGGTTATACCTTAGTAATATGCACAGGGAGCTATTATTACTTTAGTATTTGAAAAGTTATGTGTTAACCATTTTAATACAGTACTGGAGCCAGTGGAAACTACAGTAATCTACTGTGGGTATTCAGTAGAATCATTGTGATCATCAGAGTGAAGAAATCAAAAGACTAAGATTGAATTAAACTTCCAAGTATGGCTGAAAGCCACCTTGTTGGCCCACACCTCTTATTCAGAAACTCAATGTGTAGAAGAGAAGCGAGAAGTTCAGAAGTTCAAGGTCATTCATAGCTGTAAGCTATACTCTACATTCATAGCTAGCTTTAGAGGAGAAAAGAAGAAAGGAAGAAAGGCAGAGAGGGAGGTAGAGGGAAGGAAGGATGGAGGAAGAAAGGAGAGCTGGACAGAGGGCAGGATACATGCAAAGGATTTAGATTTAAAAAGTGGTTTGTTTCAACAGAGAGAAGTATGCTAATCAAGTTAAATTGTGAAAATAAGGCAAGAATAGTTAGTGCCAATATCCTGTTAGTCCTTCTTAAATGCAAGCACTCATATGTGCATCCATACATTCATACATGATGTGAATGTTCACACACAGAGACACACATGATCTACTCACAGACACTCTGTATTTTTCAGAAAACAAGCTGCTTGCCAAGTTGTTTGTACCCTAAGACAGTCTTTTAGAAGATGATGGTCTGTTTGCAAACTGAAACAGTGCTCATGCACCACACTAGCATTATTTAAAGTTTCTTCCAGAACAAGTCAATTGAAGTGTAATTACCCATAACAAAGTAGAATTCTTCTGGGAAGATGAAAGCAAAAAGAAACATAAGAAAATATATCTGCATATAACCCTCAAAATTTAAATAAATCATTCTTTCAGTTATTATTTTAAGTATATTTCTATGCTTTAGATGCAGCATGAGCAAGGACTAGTGATAAAAGCAATTTTCTTGCTGTAATTAAAGGAATTTTTAGCATTGCTCAGTCTATTATGATGTCTGTCAAAACCTTTTTCTAATTCCTGGTACAAACTCAAAATATTTGTTGTTCTTTTTATAAAATAAGTACTAGCTAAGTTAAATAGAACCCAAACTTATCAATACACATATAAATCAGATATTATACCAAATTATATAACCAATATTGTAACCAAAATGAATTTCTGTTCTCTAAAATGTAATGAGTGAACAATGGAAAATCCAATTGTCTAGAAGAAGAACAATGAAGCTATTTTAAAATAGGATATCGTCATTATGCAATAAATTATCTACTTTAGAGTAGAAGGAGGAGAGTTAGTCATGCCTGACTGAGCCCCCTGGGTGTGAATCTGAAGGAAGCCTATTTATACCAGTAGGGCTAGGGTTCTTCACCGAGTATTCTACTCCCAAAGTATTTTCTTTTGGTAACTAGATTTGAATTTTTGTTGTGTAAACATTGCCTAATAAGGACACACTTGCTACTCATCTAGAGTATTCACATGGAAACAAACAGAGTAAGTACAAAATTTTCTAGGTATAATCTCAAAACTGGTATCTTTTTTTTTTTTTTTTTTTTTTGGTTTTTCGAGGCAGGGTTTCTCTGTATATCCCTGACTGTCCTGGAACTCACTCTGTAGACCAGGCTGGCCTCGAACTCAGAAATCCGCCTGCCTCTGCCTCCCAAGTGCTGGGATTAAAGGCATGCGCCACCACTGCCCGGCAAAACTGGTATCTTAACAACTACTCACTACACTGACATATTTTGGAGAGCATTTAGTTGGAACACTTGAAACTGAAATGAAAAGTGGAATTATATAATGTTAAAATATGAAAAAAATTATTTTAAAGGAAAAACCTGCAATGACCAAAATTGTACACATATCTACATGTTTGCATTGCATACTCATGTACACATGAGGTTATGTGAATATGACATAACATGGGAACGCAAGTAAAAATGAAAATAATTCAAGTTTATTACTGTGATAAAATAAAACAAAACATTGTTTAATAATTTTTGCAAGGATCACATGTAGCTAGCCTCAGACTTCCTATGTAGAAGAGGGTGGCCTTCAATTTCTAATGCTCCTGTCCACATCTCTGCAGTTCTAAGGCACAGGTATGTGTCACTACATCTGAGTTTCTACGTGCCTGGGGAGAAAAGGGTTTCGAACATTCTAGACATATGATTTACCAATGGAGCTACTTAATAACAAATGAATTTGATTTTAGAGAAATAGTTCATAGTTTATTTATGAAGGAATAAAAGAAACTAGCATCTGGTCTTCAGGTTCTCTTCTGAACCCATTTGTGTTTCGTTTTTGTTTGTTTGTTTGTTTGTTTTCATTCTTTTCTATTTTTCTTGATCTTTACAGAATTTCCCTAAGTATAACCACAGTTATATCTATGCTATCCATATGAAAATTTTTTTATCTATGAGATATTGTTGATTTCTTATGCTTTCTATTATTTTTTTCTTCTGCCCTCCCTAAATGCTTCCATCTTCATTAACTGAACGTTTTTAGTTTAAACATGAGATAGTCCCTTGTCCCAGCCTCATGCTGACATCTGCTCTCCTTTGTGAGACATTAAGATGGGGAAAATGTCATCTAAAATTAGGTTCATAGATGGAGGATTCCGGAGGTAACTAAGGTGTTAACTACATTCTTGTCTGACTACGTATTATATGTTCTACTGCATTATCACTACAAACTAATATAAAAAGTATATTTGCTTTAGAATCTACCAAAAATATCTATGTTGGAATATCCAATCATGACATCAATTAAGGCTTCTTAAAAGTATGCTAGTTTCCAGTATTCCAATAGTAGAAAATTTTAAACTTTAGAGGGCAGAATATGCTAAAGTGGCCATGAATCCATAACCCAATAATAGGTAATACATCTAACAAATATTAACAGTCAAATTATATCTGTTCTGTAAGAATTTATTTTATTTTGAGTCCAATAACCTTAATTGAAATTCAATGTTTTATATATTTCATTTAGACATGTATATTTTCAAATAAACAAAAGAAAATTAAGCATATCCCTCACAAGGGGTACAAAACAAAGCTTAGATACAAATTTCCTGATTTTATAAAATAATTTACAACCGTTACTTCAAATAAATACCTTTTCAAATATTTCCCTGAATACTATCACATTTTCTAGAAACATTGCTTTGATCACCTATTGGTGGGAGATCATTGTGGTTGACATTTTTTTAATACTACCAATATTACTTTTAAATTGATAATTAGATCTCCTCCACAATATCAGGGTCATTATGTATAGGAATAAAACAATTACAGTACTCTATATTTCCTACTGGGCCTCATCACATTAGTTTAGTATAACTAAAACTACTTTGCAGATGCAGGATGAAAACCGGATGGGTAGCTTATAAAAAATTCTATAAGTACTTCACTAATTACGTCATCCACTGAGGATCAGCACCTGTATTTCTCATTTCATAATGAGCTGATCATAATAATTTTCTAATCCTACCCTCCACACGTATTTGTTGAAATGTTGATAACATTGACAGATGAGAATTTCTCAATGTTATAAAAAACACCAACAAAACAACAACAACAACCAAAAACAACAACAACAAAATGACAATCGATGCTCTAAAGGCAGTATAAATGCCTGCTATTCTTTTCAAGGTTTGTGTGCGTGTATGTGTGTGTGTGTGTGTGTGTGTGTGTGTGTGTGTGTGTGTGTGTGTGTGCGCGCGCGTGCTCATGCATGCACATGTGCACATATGTATGTGTGTTTATGCACTTGTGAAAGTCAGAGATAAATACTGGATGTGTTTCAAAATTGCTTTCCTTCTAATTGTAAAAACAGGGTTCTCACTGAACCTGGAGCTCACCACTCTAGACTCACCAGCAAGCCTTTGTCTTAACCTCCCCATGCAGGAATTAAGGTGTAGCAATCATTATACCAACTGAGCCACCTCATAACCTTCTCAATTAGAGATTCACAATCAAGATTCTCACTCCTATGGACTGAACCAAAGAGTCAAATATTCAGTGTTTCCTTAGTCTTCCCTTTGGGCTCCTATCCTATAGCTTCTAACTTCAATCCTATATACACACAAACACACACACACACATACAGAGAGAGAGAGAGAGAGAGAGAGAGAGAGAGAGAGAGAGAGAGAGAGAGAGAGAGAGATGCTTCTTTGCTCCTGATCTCTCATGTTTGACATAGGTTTCTATTTTTTTTTTTTTTAATTTTAAGTTGTCTATGGTGCAGAATCTCTCAGATGTTCTAGTCAGGCATTTCTCTGCTGCATATAAAATGACAGCCCTAGGTACAGTTTGCTTATTTTGTTTCTTTGAATCTACTTTTTTCTCTATGAGTTAGCTTCCTTTCTGTGAGATTTTATTTCACAAAATTCTCCTTCAGTTATAATCAAAACCAACGAAGACAGACTATTCTCAGAGGATTTCAGAACTGTACAGATGCTCCCCTCTCAGGATTCAGTTAACTATGTACTTGTATCACTTTTATAGACATTTAACTTTCCCCATGTAAATGAACGATCTCTCCTGAAACTAGAACTGTTCAGGCACTAAGTCACTGCTCAAAAACATAATTAGGATGCTAAATACAGTATATTATTTAAATCTTTAAACTAATAAACATTAAAAGACAATTGCTAATTTTATAGTTCTAATCATTCTGAAAATAATTTTTGATGTAAATGTGCATATTATAACATCAGTCTGGGTTTTTTGCATCTTTTTATTGGTCGTTTTATTTATTTACATTTCAAATGTTATCCCCTTTCCCAGTTTCCCCCCCACAAGCCCCCTATCCCCTTCTTCCTCCCCCTGCCTCTATGAGGGTGCTCCCCCACCTGCCCACCCACTCTTGTCTTAGTGGCCTAGAGTTCCCCTATCCTGAGTCATCAAACCTCCACAGGACCAAGGGGCTTTCCTCCCAGTGATGCCAGATAAGGCAATCCTCTGCTACATATCCAGCTGGAGCCATGGGTACCCCCTGTGCACTCTTTGGTTGGTGGTTTAGTCCCTGGGAGCTTTGGAGTGTCTGGTTGTTCAATACTGTTGTTCTTCCTATGAGGCTGCAAACCCCTTCATCTCTTACAATCCTTGCTCTAACTTCCTCATTGGGGTTCCCTAGCTTATTCCAATATTTGGCTGTGTACAACTGCATCTGTATTGGTCCAGCTCTGGCAGAGCCTCTCAGGGGACAGCTATACTGGGCTCCTGTCAGTAAACATTTCTTGGAATCAGCAATTGTATCTGGGTTTGGTGTCAGCAGATGGGATGGATCCCTAGGTGGGCAATCTCTGGATGGCCTTTCAGTTTCTGTTCCAATCTGTTTCCCTTCATTTCCTTTTGACAGGAGGAATTCTGGATTAATATTTTTGAGGTGGGTGGCAGGCCCCATCCCTCAATTGGGAGCCGTACCTATCCACTGGACATGGTCTCTACAGGTTCTGTCTCCCCTTTGTTGGGTATTTCAGCTAACCTCCCTGTTGGGTCCTGGGGACACCTGGGTCCCTGGCATCTGGGACTTTCTAGTGGCTATCCTGAGTTCCCACCCTCCCACTGCTACACACCTACTTTCAAATTCCTGACCCTCTGTACTTCCCAATTTCTCCCATACCTGAACTGGTCCTCCTTTTCTCTCCCTTTCCTCTCTCCCTCCTAGATCCCTCTCTCTCTCTACTTTCCAGAGATTATTTTTAAGAAGAAAAGTATGCAAAGATAAATCTTCAAGTTATGACTCTTAAATAAGACAATGAAAATATATAAATAGTATAAATATACTCAACCCAAAAGCATTGCTAGTTATAGTTATTTCAGTGAAGGATGCTGGTGAATTTATCAGTTTTGTCATCTTCTCTAGTTTACAGAAGTTTCTTAATTGTCTGAAAGAAATCATAAATAACCCCAGGCTTGTCTGAAGTGATCAGAACAATGCTGCACCAGCCTTCTCTTTTTTCTCTCTTACACCAAAGAAAGAAATAACTCAATCATCCAATTATGGGACATAATGACTTTTGTTTGTTATTTATTTTACAAATACCTCTGTTTAGACAATGAAACTTGGCTGGTGAAATAACCATTGCAACCAGGATCCAAGACAGAAAAAAGCATGACTCATAACTCTACTTTTGGCAGGAAATTTACCATAGTCACAGGAAGGAGAGGAAGTTTTGTAGAGATTGTTTAGAAAATGCTTCCTCTAGTTGACAATATAGAAACTCAAGAATTTTTCTATCATTTTCTATTTAAGGATTTTAGTTAAACTCATTCATATTGTATAGATTTGTCATATAATTCTCAGGAAAACTTAGAGATTGAATATATAATATACATATGAATATATTATATATGTATGAATATATTGTGTATGTGTGTGTGTGTGTGTGTGTATATATATATATATATATATATATATATATATATATAATTTTACAATCCTGACTACAGTAATCATGATACACAATAGTTGTTATAAATTTATAAATTCTCTGCCTTTTTCATGTAATTGGAAATATTCATTTAATGCTTCAGTAAGTCTAGCGCCATATCTTCTATGATAGTCTATAATAACATGTCTTCTTCCTGCTGTCTTCCAAAAGGATTTTAAAAAGCATTTTAAAAACTTCAAGCTAACTTGAGTTCACATATACACCACAAACTAAATGTCACATAATTATCTTTTCAAAACATCCACTGAGCCCAGTTAGTTTCTAATTTACTTCCACATCTGGTGAAATCATTGCTTAATTTCTAAGTTGTGCATATTACTGGTGCACCCATTTATCCAAAGTGATAGACATGAGAGTCACTTCCTTCTCCTTGTCTGACTGCATGGAGCTCCAAGGGATTGAAAGACTGCTACCACAACAGAGAAACAAAAGTTCCAAAATTTTATTGTTTAATTCTTTACTGGGGAACAGGATTTTTATCAAGGATTATGCTGTATTTCATGACAAATCCCCTCTTATATCGTTGGGAAGTTAGCTAAGGGTTTTAACATTTTCCTCTATGAATCTTTGGTTGTTTCTTTTCTTCCTTTGTCCTTCTTTTACCTCTGCTCCCCATCCTTTCTCCTCTGATTGGATCTTTGGTCTCTGTCTCTCTTCTCTTACGCTCCCTCCTCAGTCCTTCCTTCCTCTTCCTCTTTCCCCTCATCTTTTCCTCTCTCTCCTCTCTCTTTCTCTTTTCCATCCTACCTTGCTTCTGTTCTATGTCCCTTCTTTTCAGTTTTCCTTTCACCTTTTCTTGGTTTGTTGAGTCAGGATTTCTCTGTGCAGCCCTGGCTGCCCTGGAACTCATTCTGTAGACAAAGCTGGCTTTAAACTAATAGAGATCTACCTTCATCTGCTTCCTGAGTGCTTAGATTTAAATTGAATATACCACCATGTGGAATTCACTTCTATTTCTTTCCTCTCCCTCATTGTCTTCCTGTCTTCCTTATGATTTTTCAATGACCCTAAAGAGTGCCATCCTTGGAAAGCTTTTAAAATGCTACTTCAAGTGGTATTCCATAACAAGAATTCAATGCCTTTGTAAAAGCCACACCAGCCTTTTACAAAGCAATGACTACATGACTTAATATTAAGCAAACACTGACACAGTTGTGTTTACACTGAGGATTTCAACAGAAGAATCATATAATTGATCTGGTCTGTGATTCTACTGGATAACTCCTAATTTCTGAATGTTCTATTTCTAACCTCTTTGTTTATGTAACTATATAATAGTTATTTTGCATATAATTGGTTCTTCCAATTTGATTCCACCTTTACCTCATACAGAAAGCCTAGATCCTTTCAGCCATTATCTGAGTTAATACTCTTAGATAAAAGGCAGGACACCTTGATTCATTCTGTCATGCTTCCCTCTTTTGGAAATTCTTTTTCCAGATCATTTTTACTCCTTTTCTTCCTACCAAACCCACAATTTAAATCCTTAAGTCAGAACTCTCTAATCCTATATAGTGCTATATTCAATTTATCATCTCATATTTTTTAATTCACATAGTCCCTCATTGTCAGTGATATTTTTGTAATTTTTAAAGATTTATTTATTTTATGTCTATGAATTTTCTGCCTTATATATGAATATATGGGTCTCATGCTCATAAAGTAAGAAAAGGATATCAGATACCCTGGAAGAATAATTACTGAAGGTATGAGCTGCCACATGGAGATTGGAAAGTGAACAATCTAAGAGCCACAAATGTCTTTAACTGTGTCTCCAGCCCGGGATCAGTGGTATGAATATGCAGATTCTTATTCTCTCAGTGTTGTTTAGTATCTAGTCCTCAGAAAGTTGGGAATGTAATAAGTTAAATAGCAAATGAACTCAAAGGTATGATTTAGAATCAATGTTAACTTTAAAGTAAGAAAATTATCCTGGAATTTTGAAATGGGTTTGGAGCAATTCCTAAATGTTTTGAAAACAGAAGGATAGCATAATCAAGCATGTGCAGAAAGCCTTTTCATTCCAAAACTCAAGAAAACATATAGGGAGTAGTACATAAAGTTGCTAATTCATCAGTTCTTTAAGAATGAGTGTCAGATTTCTGATCTAAAGAGTTACAGAGTGTGCTCTATGTTTTTAAAAATCCTTACATTTATATGGGAATTTTGTTTACAGTAGAGAAAGGAAAGTAACTGACATGTGAATCACTTCACTTCTTAGTGGTGCATTGCCTTCATTTTCATCTCAAGCCATCTCAGATTATACCTAGTTCTAGTACCAGTGAAGTACCTGCATAGGCAATCATGGTACTTCTTTGAAAAGTCTGTGGCTCATAAGGCACAGTTTTCATCAATTTTAGCCTAGCACTTGATGGAAGATATCATTAATCATCATAAACATTTCTGATGTTAGAAGGAAAATCCTACTTTAAATGTGTCTCCTATAAAGTGAAATGGTGAAGCAAATTATTCTACCTTTTGTAGAAGCTGTTTATATCAATAATTTTCTTTTTTGATGAAAGTTGATTAATGCATTACTAAATATTTAACCAATATGGTTAAAGAATTCCAGTTTGGGTCACATCCACTCTATATATGCCACAATTGAATGGCATATATTCACAAAACTATTACAAAATAAACAGTAAAGGAAGACAATTATATTTGCCAGATAAAACAATTTATGAAGGTGAGAAATGGATCAGTTGGCTGATAGTTTTAGAGGCCACAGTTCTCAACTGCAAGGAAGGCTTGGTGTCACGACCAGGCTGGAGCTGGTCAAACTGTACCCACATTCATGAAGTCTAGTGTCAAAGGCATGGATCAAGATTGCTTTTCATTTTCATTCAGATGCCAATCCATGGGATTGAGCATCCATTTAGGGAGGTCATTCTACCTCATTTAATCCAAATAGTAAATTCTCACAAATGTGGTCAGAGATTTGTTGCCATAGTGATCGTAAATCCCTTCAACTTAACCATCAAGACTGAACATCATACCACCACCCCTTGTCAACTTGAAAGCCAAACTCTTTTAGGCTATCTTACAATTGTTTTTCCCTTAGGTACATGGTCATCTTATAATTCAAAATGCATTCATTCTAACTTCCAAATTCTCCATGATCTTTACTACTTCTTTAAGAATGGTAAGGATGTCTCAATATAGAAAGAAATAATCTCATATGAGACTCAAGGCAATCGCTTTACAATGAGACCCTATAAAATTTGTAAAAGTTACATACCTCTGATAAACAGTTGAATAGAGTCAGCATTACCATACTAAGAGAAAATAAGACGACAGAAAAAAATGATGAAACCAAGGACGAAAACACAGCAGGGCAAAGACATCATAGAGCTCCACGTGCAGCATCTGACAGCCATCCACTGTAGTTGTTAAACTTATAATTTAATAATCTTATATGCATGTATGCTGCAAGTGTGTATACAAACTAATACATAGATTAGTTTGTGTATATCACGTGTGTGTGTCTATAGTTGCATATAAACTAGTATATAGACAAGTTTGTATGTGTGCAAAATATACTACTTGTTCTGCTTTATCTAGAAGAAATAGAATAAAGAATATGTATTTATTTGGGGAGTAGGCAGAGTAGAGGACACCCAGAGAACCCCTATCCACTAAAATGAACAAGTAAGTAATGGAAAGATGAAGAAAAATGAACAGAGTGTGGACAGAGAAGAGAGGTTGAACTGGATACTCTAGAGTGGTGAATAATAGCCTAATGTGAGTAGCTTCCCCTACCAAATGAGACCATTGTGAGATCCTGGCTGGTGCTGCTGTTGAAGAACACCATGTCTGGTTCTGTGGCTATGCAGACATCTCTGAACTGGGCTGTTGCCTATGGCCCTTTATATACCCAAGGGCTGTGTAGAGCTGGCCGCACCACTCAACAGATAGTATACTTGGGATCACTGATCCAGTTCCTCACCTGGGCAAAGCAGAAGAGTTGGCCCTGATGGAATGGTCACAGGAGAGCTGGCAGACTAAGCAAATCAGCTATAATCTGAGTGGATATTGTTGGCCCAGCTCAACACCTACCCCATCTATGGACTGGTTGAACAGAGGAAGCAGCCAGTCCTGAAGAACCAAAGCTGAAATATCTCCATGACAAAGGGCAATAACAGGATATCAGAGAGGAGTCCTGGTGAGAATCCAGTGTTGATAGTTTAGCAAAAGCAGAGCCCTCAAACTAGACCAATGACTCACTGTGATGAACATTTGTAAGTAAAGCTGTTTGGGCAAAAGCATAGACTTTGTGACACACTGCAGCCTCCACAATGAGATTTGTTTTTATTTATGTCATTGTTTTAGTTTGTTTATTAATCTATGTATTATTTCTACTTATGAATAGCAAAAAATGTTAGTGTATATGTAGTCTTTATCGGTATTTAGGTTTTCATTATTCATTGTTTATTGTTTTGTGTGGGGGATTATGTTTGTGTGTGTTCATATATTACTTTTGCATGTGTTATAGGGTCTGTGTGGAGATCAGACAGCAAAAATTGGAGTCAGTTCTTTCCTTCCACTGTGTGTTCCAAGCGGTTTTAGAGAATGGAGTGCAGAGTATTTGGAGTACTAGAAGGGTGAATAACTTTGACATACATTATCATGTGAACACTTGAAGTTATGATGAAAAGTAATATCTTATTTATACTTTACAATGGGCATGTATAAAATTACTCTCTTGCTATGTGAACAGCTAGCTGAGTTTTTCCATTAGTATTTTTTAGTCAACATCATGTTTTTTCAATATTTAATTCTTTTAACCCCAACCACTAAGTATTACTTATATAAAAATAGTAATTGTATGATATTTCATCCAACACAGATTATAATGACTATGATTTAACAAGCAAATGATAACAAATGGTGGCATAGATGTAAGGAATGTAGAACATTTACCCAATGTTTGTAGGAGTGCATAATGTTGCATTAACTATGGAAAGCTTTCTGGATGTTACTCATAAAACTAGAGCTAGATCTACCACATTATCCAGACATATTACTCTTGGGCATATCCTGAAAGTATTTTATGCCCTACTCTAATGATACCTGCTCATTGATGCTCTATTTATAATAGTGAGGACATTTAAATAGCCTAGATGCCAATCAATTAATGAATAGACAATAAAATGTTATATAGTTACACAATGAATTCTATCACTATTAAGGAAAATGATATGTAAAACTCACAGGCAAATCGACAGAAATAATCATTCTGAGTGTGCTAACAGAGGTTAAGAAAGACAAATTCAACTTTCTTTCATTCTTGGATATTAGCTTTGAATCTATACATGTGTGTTTCATTTGGAATAACCTCAGAGGGCAAGAAATTACTATGGAGTCAAGACTGACATTTCAAGGGAGGTGAGACAGAATTCACCAGTATAAAGGATTAAAAAGGAAATTTGAAAGAGGAAGAGTTAAACAGGGGTAAGATAGTAGAAGGAAGCAAAGAGGAAGGAAAACAGGGTGTGATATAAAACATTTATGATTTTTTTGAAAAGCCAGAAATACCTACTAGTACAAACGTTCCTAAAACATGCAAGCGCGTGCGCGCACACACACACACACACACACTGAGAGAGAGAGAGAGAGAGAGAGAGAGAGAGAGAGAGAGAGAGAGAGAGAATGTAGATGTAGTTGTCCTATAACAGGGCAACACCGCCACTAATAGGTACCACACCCTAAAATTAAAAATTGTGTGAACTGGTCACTTTTTTTGAGTTTGTGGCCAGTGAGTTTCAAACACTCACAACTATTACAAGCTATCAGAACTTACTAGTAAGACCCTATTGCTGAAGATGCTGCATGCTTGAGTCAAACAGATATCTGGGACTCAAGAAAGTTTCATCCCTACTGTCTAGATTTAATTGTGATGGAAGATGCTATGCATGCTACTATAGGATAAAAATAGTCATCTATATTATATAGCTATGAGCAGGTGAGCAACAGTAATTGCTCTGACAAGGCTACACACTAGTTAAGTAGTAGCACAAATGTCATGGGATTAAGGAACCATTTTATGACTGGAATTAAGCCTCACTCTGCAAGATGAAACACACACTTGGCAGAACTAGTGGGACAGGAACCTATGGCTACACAGTTCATAAACCCTAGGAGAAAACCAGCTACTCCTATTCTGCTAGATGGACCCAATAGTAAACCTGTTGAAATGCCTTGTTTTATACCCATAGTTTAAATCACATCTCAATCCTTTTTAGAGAAACTTTGGAAGTAAATGGTAGCAAATACAAGAACCCACAACTAGCCAAAGGGTAGAGATGAAGAAAAATGTTCAGCCCTAGGTGGAACATGTATGTTATACCCCCTCCTCAAATGCTAAGAGGTCACAAAGGAGAGGAGGCTTAGAAACTACATGAACCAGGAGGAAGTACATGGCTACAAAGAAGCATATTCTGGACACAGCAGATCACATGTAAATTTGAACTTAACAGTGTTGTGAAAGAATGTATAAAACCTGTTCAATCTCAAGCCAGACAAATATGGAGAGGGAATACAGGCACCAAGTTCTAACCTGATTTTACTAAATCAAATAAAGGTCAGGTTAGATTTAATAAATCTCTTTCAATGTGTACATTACTTACCTTCTTTATTCTAATCATGCTTTATTGTCATAGCTTATATTATACTTGAGGTCTTGTTATTCTGTTTTCTAAGTTGTTTCCAAATCCCAGGACACACAATTACTCAGTGTTGATCAATTTATATAGGCATAAGAAAATTCTATATTTATCCCAATGGCCTTTTTCCTTTAAACCATGTATCATGAAACTTAACAGATAAACATTATAACAACTTGATTAACAAAATTGCAAAAGTTGGCTGATTTTAATAAAAATAAGGGTACCTAACATGATTCCTTGTAATAGTTATTCTTCAATGTCAGGATGTTTCATGTACCTTTCTATACCTTCAATTAGTTAATTAATTTTATTTCATTTTTATTGAAGTAAGTATCACTTAAAAGCTTCTCAGTTGTTTTGAAGTCTATGCATAGTTCAATAGGGCTAAGTATATTTAAATTGTTCCAAAACCAAACCAAAGAATATTGTGTCTTGGAAAATGGATACTCTATTAGTATCAAACAGCTATGAACTTCTTACTCCCCATTATCTGTCCTCTGCTAACACTGCTTTACTATATATGAGCATTGTTACAATGCTTTCTCAAAGTTTGACAATGAAGATTTTGTCCTTCTTTCTTAGACCATAAGGCTTAGAGCTTTCTTAAACTTCCTCAGTAATGAGCCCTAGTGTTCAATCAACTATATTCTGTTTTAGAGTCTCTTTATGACGTTTATTCTGAGCACAGCATGGTGGTTCTTGCCACAGGGGAAATCTGCACTTTTATATTTTAGCAGAAACGAGGACTTGAATTTAACATGCAGCAAATTTTAAGATACCCTTTTATTCTAATGTCTAACTTGGAGTATTAACTGGCAAAAATAAAGTCCACTGAATAACTCATATCTATTTAAGAAAATCAACAAAACAAGAGAAAAAAGTGGAAGAGGATGAGAAGGGAGAGAGTAGAGTGAGGATATATTTGGGGACTGCCATATTATTTATGGACTGCTAGACCTGGATGTCAAATGGTACTGCTATATGCTTGGTGTGTATGGGATAGTCCTACCCAATTCTACCTTACATGCTTGTGACTGTTTTGTTTCTGTGTATAAGTAAACAAGAGATGTAAGCCTGATGTTTTTGGAGGATAATTCTTGCCCAAAGTAACAAAATGCTATATAAATATTTTAAATCCAGGATTCCATTTATAATATGCCATGAGAATAAAATTAAAACCAACACCTTCTTTGTGTACTAGCCTCTGCAAACCATTGTATAAAAAATGTAAAAGAAATTATTCCTTTCTGAGAGAGAAAACAGTAAGTCATCAAATCAATAAATCATCAAGGAAATGTCTCAGAGTTCCAAGGACTCCAGATTGAATGGTACATGACTATTCTCCTAAAACTTGACAATAAAGCAGGAGGATATGAGCCTGGGGAAACCTGGAATACAGAGCAAATCCATGCTTTCTACCTGAATCGTATGACTGTTACAGAACCTTCAAATCTGCTTTGTGTAGATTTGCTATAAATTTACTTTCAGAACACTATACTCTGAGGAGGAACTGTCCCACTCTTGAGTATTCCTGTGGTAACTTTGGGTTTGAAATAGTAGTGGGAAGGGGACCCCATGAAGTTCTTTCTTAGTTTAAGTTAAGAAGATAGGAAGGCCACTTTAACAAAGAAAATGCATCAGATAGGTAACAAATTGATCTCTATTCGTATACTAATTAAGAAATAAATGCAAAAAGTATTTTTAAATGCTAACTTATCTAGACATTTATTGCCTATGTTTTCGTTTTATTTCCCTAAACAGCCCATAATCCCATGCCATGGTGATTAATAGTCACATTTTTAAAATGAAATGAACCAAGATTCTATCATTAAACAAAAGTAAGGTGGTGATCAGTGTCAAAGGAAAAATCTAGCAGACTATTTCCCATGAATGACGAATAGAACAAAAGCATACCAAAAAAGCCATTGAAAATGAATAAGCCAAAGCTTATCTTGCTATCTTGTAGGAAGTCTGTGCACTATCAGACACAGGGAAACTCTCTCACTGTCCCTTCTGAAGAGGAAAGTGGCTTTCTGCTGCCATGTTGTATGCATAGAATCACATATACGTCATGGAGTTTAGGGAACTTCATGACAAAAAAGACTTGTTGCTTAATAGAAACATTAACTGAACTTAAATACAGAGCACAGCTATTGAACAATTTCTGCCCATTAGTCACATGGTCTGTGTGAGTAACCATGAATATAAATATGCCATCTTTACATAGAAGGATATAAAAATTTAATATGGATATTCTTCATTGAGCTCATGGGAGTTCCACTAGGACACAACAGTAGCAACAATTATAACACAATCTATTCGTAGTGGACAAAATATACAGAATTATATTTTATAGCATATGATATAAGTAGACTCCAGGTCTTTATAATTTAAATAATATATAAAAAAGGTAAAATGGAATACTACGTATAAATTACACTTCTAGTGGCTAGGATCTAAAAGTTCTCAAAATTATTACACCATTTAAAAATTTTAAACTCAGTACCTCAATATAACCCATATGCTTAGGATGTATAGTGTCCAATTGCATTTACCTTTAAGGGTTAATTCTAAGAAAATCAGAATATAACATGTACAAAATAATATAGTACTGGCTATGTGAAACGTATGTCTCTGTGGGTAATGAGCATTGGTTGGCCTATAAAAGCCATTTAGTAATGAAATAACAATGCTGTATCTATGATTTATGTTTCTAGCCTTCTCTGAGATACTCCTGAACATCACTGGGCTTACAAAATCCCACAGTTCCACATGTCATTTCAAATTGTTGACACTGACAAAAATATTTAGCCCCAGATATCAACTCTGAAGTGCATACTGGTTCAGTGTGCTTCAGAATTTTCATGAAACTAATAATGCTAACAAAATATCTACTATATAGGCACACATTATGCAATCCTAAAATTGTTCTTTTTATTGTATAGGCATATATTATGTAATTCTGACTCTTTTTAAGTATCCATTGTAGAGGCATACACTATGCAATGCTGACTTAGTATTTTAGGCAGCTACAGTAGAGGTGAAATCTTTATGAAGTTGAGTAAGTATTTTAAAATATGTATTGTAGAGAAATACACTATGCAACGCTAGCTAATTGTTTTAGGTATCAACCATAAAATAGAGGGTTCCACTATCAAGGCAACAGGACAAAGCAGATAGAAAAATCAGGAAGGTTCCTTAATCAAAGTGTACAGACAGATCTGGAAGAGAGAACATATAATCAAATAATCACATGAAAGTAGAAGAATTTCAAAGTTATAAGTACCAGGGAATAGTAACATATTTAGCTATGACATCATGTGATTTTAGTGTATAGATTTCCTTAGGATATTGCTGAATATCCTAGAGACAGAGAAAAAGTACTCTTTCTAAGGTAACGCAGCCCTGTGTGCAAAAAGCGACAAGCTCATGAAATGTTCCAGAAACTCAAATTTTCACCTGTCAATATGAATCAAGTTTCCAGAAATGAGCACAGCCAGGTATGTAGGTTAGACAAAATGTGGCCATTATTTTACTTGTCTAGAGTACAGCCTGATCCTGAATAATTTCAAGATGCCAGGAGTTTTTTTTTTGATAAACTGTTTCCTCAGTGTTTCATTACCATGCTATGGTGTATAATTAATAATACTAGAAACTGGAAGGGAGAGTGGCCACTGAGGGTCAAATTGAAGAGAGAAGCAAATTAAAAGGAGGTAAAACAAACTGAAATACAAACAAGCAATTAGTGTGAGATAGCTTCACATATGCATCAAACACACATTAAAGACTTGCTATTGCTACAGAAATGTGGCTGGAATCAGGTGGGTTGGGCTCTCTCAGAATGGCAACATCTATACAGTCAGCCAGAACTTCAGTGTGTTTATAATGTAACAGCATCAGAAGGAAGGGTTAGCTTGTCTCTGTTGGAGGAGGTCTCTGTAGGGGAACAGACTCTGATTGCAATCATCCCAGAGAAGGAAGCTACAGTTGCTAAATTTTGGATAAAATGTCAACATGTGCATAGGGCCAAAATAAAGCTTTTCATATTTCCTCTGTCTCCCCAGGAGAAAGGTTTTGCTAATTCCTATGGGAAGCATTGATTTTTTCCAATAATCTCAATAATAAACAGTCACTCAGACTTTGGTCCACTACTTACACAATCATTCAGGGACTCCTCAGCTTTCAAGTGTCATGGTGCTTATGAAAGCAATGAAAAGTACATTAGGAAAATTAGGAAGACTTTATTTCCTCTAACATATGACAGACAACCCAAATAAATTAATTATAAAATGCTTAGATTTTGATGAAGCCAAGGTTAATCTCTACTAAGTCACACAATTCACGTTGTTTCATTTTTTTCTAATAAGATAAAATTTGCTATCAATATGTCTACAAGAGATATTAAGATCCATGACAAACAGATACAACACTAAATTTTAGACTTATCTAACCCTAATAATGATGCTTTATGATTATGCTTTATGCTATGATCAAATATATAGGGCATTCCTTTCTCTATTTAGGACTTTCCAATACTGGAAGTCCAAAATCATTGCTCTTCACTCATTGCTGCTAATATTTGTAATTTTTTCTTTTTAAAATACATCTGAAGCAACTTTGTAGACATGAAATCCAATCATTCATCTCCATTTGAGACACAGCACTTGCTAACAGACATATAGGAAACCTACAAATGTGTTAGAACACATGTGTGTCTTTTGTTGTTAGAACACTGTTGTTAAAACATGTCTGGGTCTGGGATCGTTTTGGTTTTGCTTGTTTTAAAAGACACAAAGTTAGATGTGTAGGGAAGGGTAGCTACATACTGCAAGAGTTTGGGCAGGGGAGTTAATATGTCAAAACATTTAATGCTTAAATATAACTAAAACAAAAATATTTTATTCTCAAACAATTGAAGCAGGAACTATGCTAGGTGTCTAGAGCTCTGTGCACTGTGACCTTACCACATTATGGCATATCAGAAAGTAACATAAGTGTCTATAAGTGTTATGAAACAGCTGGACTCATGCTTACTTTTGTCAAATTTTGATTGATTTTTATATTGTTTCTTATGGTGTTTGTTTTAACCATGCCCCAAACTAAAGGTAAGGGACATTTGTTAACTCATTCTTGCTCTATAATCTTGTGATTTGCATATCATATTTTTTCCATTAGGCTGACCATAAACCTATAACATGTTCTTTCCTCATCATCATAAATATAATTAACTGATAACTGCCAATCATTTTCTTATTTCATTATAAAGGCTTCCTTATCTTTGTTCGAGGCTGTTTCTTCTAATAAAATATAATGTTTGCCCTACAACACCTAAGTATTGGCTCCTGGTTTTTCACACCATAATATAAACAGTTGAATGACACATGGATTGCAACTTTACATATCAGGAAGTGTTCAGAGATCATAGGGCATGCATTTCCCCTACATGAACCACCACTATAATGTAAATACACTTCTAGCTTAGTTATTAGCACATTCTCCCTGTCTGATAAGTGAACATACAATGACAGTGACAGCAGCAGATGTTTGTTGGTTGATTTCCATTTATCCATTTACCTTATTTCACTTCCTTCCTTTCCCTATCCAAATCCCCCAGATCCATTATTCCCTCTCATATTCACAACCCTTTCTTTCAAACCCCTGTCTCTCTCTCTCTCTCTCTCTCTCTCTCTCTCTCTCTCTCTCTCTCTCTTACACACACACACACACACACACACACATATACACACACACGCACTACTGAATCCATTTATCATTGCTCTTTGGTACATATATGTTGTTGCAAAAATGTGGCTGGAATGAGGTGAGTCAGGTTCCCCCACTCCGATTGGCAAGAACTAAATAAAGGTACCATGACCCTCAGTGTGTTCATCATGCAACAGCATTAGAAGGAAGCATTAGATAGTCTGTATAGGAGAAGGACTTTGTAGGACAGAAGTCTTTGGTTGTAATCATCCCAGAGGACTAATCTGCAGTTGCTGGATCAGGACTCAATGGCAATATCCGCATGTGAACTAGATGATGGTATGCTACTCTGGATTGCAAAGTTTACTACATATTGAAGCATTTTCGTCAGGAAGGAAGAATGGGCTGGTGATCCTAAGGAGGCAAACAAAAGATCTGATCATGTCTGCAAGAACAGAAATATAAGATTCTTAGAAACACCACCTAGCAGTGTAAAAAGAAGAAACAGTTGTTGAGGATAGAGATTCCAACCACACCATGTGGAAAGAAAATGGTATTTAGTCTGTTGAGTTGCCAGTAAGCTGGGTAAAGATCTCGAGGTTACAGTTTTCAAGAGTCTTCACCAGTGCTGTGTGGGATTTCCAGTAATAAAGATGCTTTGGAGTTATCCCTGCTCCTTCCTTGTAAGTAATCCTTACCACACTCATGTTAGTAACCCTAGTGAAAAAATCCTCATTGTTTCGCCTAATGAAACACTGATGCAATTGTTACCTTGGTCTGTCTAGGGCCACCTTTCTGGGGTGAGTGGGGGTGTGTATGAGAGAGAGAGAGAGAGAGAGAGAGAGAGAGAGAGAGAGAGAGAGAGAGAGAGAGAGAGAGAGAATCCCCAGAAAACGTCTGTCACTCAACCGTGTGTTTAGAACTGAACACTTGGGATTGGATATCCCACCATATGAATCTGTCATTGAAGAAAACTGATTCTCTCTTTGTATCAGAAACCATTTATAACTTACAGTTTGTCATCTAGGAGTGGGTCCTTATGAAATTTCCCCAATCCATGTTGGCATAACAACTGGTATTGGTCATCATGCAGGTTGTGTTCAGACAACCACATTGTTGGGAATTCATGGTGCTTCCTTGTCTTCTTTAAAGACACTGCCTACCAGTAGGTAAACTGTTTTGCTGCCCCTTGCAGACTTTCTGTGCCCGCTTCCTCAATGTTCTCTGAGTCCATACTTATAGGAGTTTCATTGTAGATGTACCAATTGAGGTTAGGCAACTAATGGTAACTTATTGTTTTCATTTGATCAGTTGTGGATCTCTGTAATATTCTCCATTTGCTGTACAAAGAAGCATGTTTGATAAGGGGTGAGAGCTATGCTTAACTGTGGATATAAGCATAAATATTTATAACAACATTAGAAATTATATTGTTTTCAGAAAACATCAGGTAGATTCTCAATTGTGTACAACCCTTCCAATTATGGGCAATTGACCAGGTTTACAGTGGCAGGATGAATTCCCTACTATAGAGTGGCCTTTATGTATAGATAAAATTATTTTCATTAATTCCAAGTTAAAAGTGCCACTATTGTGCCATTGGTGATATCCTGTCTGGCCAGGAAAGGTTGTGACTTATAGATTCTATAGATATTTGGAATTATTTATTTATCTATTTATTTAGGTTTCTATACAAAGGATCTTTAAATAGCGTAAGAGCTCGTGATCAGATAAGAGGCTTTTTGGTCATTTATAGGACTGTGAATTGAGAAGTAGAAAAATGGAGTGAGACAGACTGCAGAGGAAAGAGGGAGCAAAATGAAGATAAAACAGCAGGAGAATGATAAAGAAAAGGTAAAGACACACACATACCAGTATTTTACAAACCTAATTTAAATTATTTTATTGTAGAGCACAAAGTCCTTGTGACTATACATGCCTCCAGGAACATTAAACTCTTAGGCTTTTCTCTTCAACTATAGGTGTTTATATATTTTTGTGACCAGAAAGCTGAGACTGGCAGTATTGATAACCTGATAGTCTTTTGCTATCTGTAGGTCAGCTTTCATTCAAATTCCCCAGATTATTAAGTTTATCCCAAACCCCTGAACATTTTTTCTCAGTCAAACAGATCCATTATTATGGAAGAGGCCCCAGGTCCTTTGCAAAAGAGTCTACTCTTATTACTATTATTGACCCTCTCTTAGACCCTCATTCTGAGCATTTTCAGTCAGCAGAGCCCATTCTTATGGAAGAGGTCACAGGTACTTTGTAAATCCATGTCCTTTGGAAAGTAGTTTCAACACAGTCATGACTTAACCTTTGTTGTGATCATTGTCATGGAGGCACTTTTTTCCAAAGTTGTACTGTGTTCAAATATGCCCCAAATGAACTTCCCATGGTCAGACTCTAGAATTTCGAACCAACACCATCTTAAGTTGCCTCATGTAGATCATTTCTCTTCTGGCACATATCGTCTGAGTTAAGTAATTATAACAAGGTTTAAATAAATAAAAGATTTCTAACACAGTCAGAAATGACTTAGTAGAACACTGGGCATCTGTACTTTTACTTAGCTTTAGAATTGAGACTAGGTATATCATTTCAATTCATGGGCTATTTTAAAATTAAAGAAACTGAACAATACTATATGAAAGCTGGCTGTATACATTACTAGCTCTAAAAATATTTAGGTATAAAACTGCTAGAATTATAGTAAGACAGAGATCTTTAATATAGTCTATGAATTTAATTCTCAGTTTGGTAGCTAATATACAAATTATAATTATTATTTTTATTTCATATCTAGTTTTGTTCACTGTAAATTGAGGTATTTTTATCAATCAATGAAATTAATGACAGTCATTAAAATAAAAATGAGGACTATTATTACTAACACAGTTCTATGAGCTATTTACTTAGGACAATTGTGGTTGTCACAACCCTGTGGAGGTCAAATATCCCTTTCACAGGGGACATTTAAGACTATCTAAAAACACAGATATTTATATTATGCTACATAACAGTAGAAAAATTAAAGTTATGATGAAGCAATGAAAATAATTTTATGGTTGGGGTTACCACAAATAAGGAACTGATAGAAAGTTGATAACCACCATCTTAGGAGGATGTACCATATATGCTATGAGGTAAAAATGCATATTGCAATATGGAGATATTATCATCTATTCGTTATTGTGTGACTGCTGCAACCACCCTTCTCTCTACTCTGATTAGTGTCTGAGATAGATATGAGTGAAAGCTTCTGTTCAAGTTTTCCTTGTCACCTCAGATACCCTCTCAACTATTCTTACTTTTCTGTGAACTCTTGCACAGAGTCAGCACAGGCAGCATCCAAGGTAAAGAAGTACAGTGACATAAAGACACAGCTATCTGCTATCATGCCTGTCACCAGAGCACTGTTGCGTCACTGTTCTGGGAATAGGGAAAATAAGACTTGTCATGTGGTTTGACAAGTTTGATGGAAAAAGTAGAGAGAAGAAGGAAGGAAGGAACCAGGGAGGAAGCAGGAAATAGGGTTGACAACCATATTCAAAAGTAAGGCTTATAATATGATACTCTGTTCCTGATAGCAATTTGTCATTTGTAAAACATTTAATCTAGAGCATTAAAAACAGAAGTCCAGGTATAGTACTTCTAAAAAGAGTTGCAGGAAGTTGTAAATTATGCAACATGGATGCTGAGAACCTAATTGTCAGCCTCTACAATAGCAATTCATTTTCTAAAACACTGAAGTATCTCTCCTGAACCTCATGGATAGAATTATTTTAGTATTCAGACATGAATATACTTTTATTGTTCTTCTTGTTTTGAGGTTTTGTTTGTTTGTTTGTTATCCAGGCTGATCTGAAACTCATCTGTGATTTTCCTCAGATTCTTGATGATTTGTCTGCTCCATCCTATCAAAAGCTAAGAGAAGTGTGAGGTCCCCATAAGCTTGAAGAAAGATTCCAATGGGCTGTCATTCCTTGGAAGCCAGTGGCATACTTTGAATGTATCTGATGACCAATGATTCTAGGGCTCTGAGCAGAATGACAGACAGCAGTAATACCATTTATAGACTAATTCAAATTGGCTAGGTAATATGTGAAAGGTCTGGAGTTCTGCTTCTCATAGGTTCATCAAGATGAACCTTTCTACTGCCTCTCCTAGATTTTAATTTGTTTATTTAGAGGACAAAAGAAAAAGCACAAAAGAAAATCAATAATTTACCAATGAGTTTCAACAGGAAGGATTTCAATGTGTTTTTTACTCTGGCAGGACTTTGTCAAACAAACACTCAAAATCTACCAAAAGCAACATGATAACAAGATTTATTTTACAGGTCCAGAGTTCAAAGCCTATTGCAGCAAAATACCATCTCATCAATGTCTACTAAACAGACCAAAGAAAAGTATTTCTATTTCAGACATGGAACAATAATATTGGTAGTTGTGAAAATGCATTTTAATCCCAAGTAAACCATTCTCTTTCGGGGTCATCTCTCTCTCTCTCTCTCTCTCTCTCCCTCTCTCTCTCTCTCCCTCCCTCCCCCTTTCCCTCCCTCCCTCCCTCCCTCCCTCTCGGTTTTTCAAAACAGGGGGTCATCTCTAATATTCTTAAAGAGTTTAAACTTGAGCTTGAAAGATGATCTTCTCACTACCACCATCATTGTTCCTAAAAGAAGACTTAATTAAATAATACACATTCCTGACTCTTACCCCTCACTCTAATGTTAAAATTTCTTAGAAGGTGAATTTTGTTATGTGTTTTTCTCTTTAGTTCTCATGTCCTCTCTCTTAGAATCTCATCTTCTTCTGTTGCATTATCCTAGGGAATAAAGGTGTCTGTTCTTAAGCCTGACTACTTGAGTTTGATCCCTCAGAACCAGTAATAGGAGAGACCCAACTTTTAGAGGTTGCCCTGTAGACTTCCACAGAAGCACGTACACGTACACACACATACACACACACACACACACACACACACACACACATACACACACACACACACACACACAACCACGCATGCACAGAAATAAAAATAAAGCATATAAATAATTTTTAAAGTAAGTTTATTTCATGATATTAATTTTCACACATCAGCAAACTACCTATTTCTGTGTGTTTTTTTTTTTTTACAGTATTCTGTGGAAAAGGATTTTCTGTCTCCATTATTCTATGTACTAAAATGTTGCCTATTGATAAAATAATTTTAATATAGCTATAATTCATTCTCACAAAGCACAGCCTGTATTAATGAAATAGAAGTACTTAATAGAGTTGACAAACCTCTTCTAACTTCCTGTGATCCTATGTTCAAATAGAATGTTCTTTAATGCCATTATCTCTATTTTCTTCCCTATCACATTAAATAAAATATTTCTGTCTTGAGATCACAGATGGTGTCTTTTCATATCTTAAATCCCTGCAAATAGTAGCTCTGTTCATTCTCTCAAAATACATGATTATTTTGTAATAAACCTCTAAGAAAAAAGATCTTGAAACTTCTTCAGGTTTACCCTAGCTTCATATAGTAGAAAAATGTCGTAGTGTTAAATACAGCTGACATGAAAATAAAATATTTAGTAATCCATACGTGCAAGGGAAAGGACATCACACTGTCCTGGGGCTTGGACCTGGCGGCACTTGGTCCGTGCTCAGAGCACTGATGGTTTTATGGACTGTCATAAACATTCAACTGAGACTTCTTAGTTTACTAGGGAGGTTTTGTCAAATACTCCAAATGACACTGGGAATTCTTTGAAAGGAGTTCTTAGGATTAGTAGTGAACTCTACACACTAGATGGGAGCATAAATCCTCCCGTAAATTGACTGGGTGATTTTTTTGCGTCTTTCTGTAGAGAGTAGAGTTTTTGAAGCTAGGATGCCATCCTTTTCGGTGTTTAATAACTAATTCTACATAATCTTAGTAAATGTATTTTATATAACATAGCCAAGATACATAATGCAGAAAAGACTTAGTTTATTCAAAAGTATTGAAATATAAGAAGAAAAATTGTTTTCAGTTTAGTGCTTAAAACTATAATGAGCTGTGCCTACTGTCATGTTTCAGATGCTATAACATGTACATAATCAATATATGGATATCTAGACATTTAATAGAGAAATTATATGAAATAAAACTGGGATGTAGGTATTCACCTTCAAAAGACTAATTACAAAACCATCTATAGTACCAGTTATAAAAGTCCTGGTTTCTCACATTCTTGAAATACAAAATACACTATATTATCACTAATACTTAAAAAATAAAAACAATTCTATCAGGTTTGGTTAATATATGTCTAACTCCCTGGGTAGCATAGCATTATCTTTATATCAAAATGAGATTCTCATTTAAAATGTTGACATAACCATATTGAGAGATAAATTAGCTTCTTATTTATGACATTTCTTTTTACTCTATCATATATGTAGATTAATATATGTTAAACTTAGCAAGACTGTCTTGATAAATTAACATAAGTTTTGTTTCTCACAAACTTTTCTCATATTTGCTTATCTCTGTCTCAAGTAGAAAGCATTTATTGTTTTCAATACAAATTCCTTTCTGACTTCTAATAATTTAATGTCACATTTAGTAAATGACATATTTGAACATAAATTTTAGTTTTCATATGATATTTAAATGAATATAAACAAGCAATGCTATACCTTATAATACTAATTAAATACATAAGGCAGAAATATTCTAAAAATAGACTATTCTCTATTGTTTTGATTTAGAATGGCCCTGATAGGTGCATATATTTGGATGCTTGGTTCCCAGTTGTAGATTGCTGGGAAGAATTAGGAGCTATGACCTTATTGGTGACGTATACCACTGGGGTTAGGCTTTAAGGTTCTAAAAAGCCCAGGAACGAAGTTGCTTTTGTGAATGTTGCTTTATCCATGGTGTCTCATCACATCAACAAAAACCTTAATAGAGGAGATTAGGCATGATTTAGGAACTGTCACTTGGCTTTGAGGTTTAAAAAACCCATACCAAATCCATTTCTCCTTCTCCCCTCTCTCTGTCTCTCTGTGTGGGTATCTCTACCTTCATATCTCCCTGTCTCTCTGCCTCTGTGTTTGTTCCTCTGTGTGTGTGTGTTTCTGTCTCTCTCTATCCCCCTCTCAGTTGTATATCATAAAATAAGCTTGTAAATTTATTTTTTCAAAACCTATTTTTAATGATAGTTCTTAAATGTTTTAACCTCCCTTTTAGGCAACCATTTACCAGAGGTAGTGAAAAAGCAAGGTATGGCAGAAGGGGAGGGGGTCTGCTTAGAAAAGGTTCTTTGGAGCAACTCGTGTCTGTGTTATCTGGGAATCAGCAAGTCAGTTCACATGCCAACACAAGTTTGATCTATTTGTAAACATTTTACAGATATACCAGCAGTTCAGTTCTGTAGAGTTGGGATAGCAGTCACGAATATACAGCTATGACACTCCCTAGCAGAGATAGCCAGACCTTGGGACAAATCAGCAGGAGGGACCAGAAGGACAACCAGGAGAAGTTCTCAGCTGTATCTCTCTCAGAGAAGTAAAGATCAGTAAGCAAAGATCAGCGAAGACAGGGAAATCAACAAGCATTGCACCGCTAGCTCTATAAGCAAGTCTAGACTGTCCGTTGAGCCCTTTATATACACCCTCCAAACATCACGTGTCCTCCGAGTCTTGCCTCAGCACGGGTCTTCCCTCAACTAGTGCATCTGTCTCAGCTGACATCACTCCTCCAATCAGCCTGAGTCTGAGGAAGCAGCAAGAAACTGCAGCACCCCACCAGGAGTTTTTTGGTGTGTTTCTCTCCTTAGAGTCCTGGAAAATGGAGCTTAACTATGAAATGTAAGGCAGAGCAACACATGTGTGTCATTAGGAGTAAACCTTCATCGCGAGTCCTTTTATGTGCTTGCTTTAGCAGAACATTCTTTCTCCTGTTTTTGCTTCAGCGAAGTGTTCCTTCATGAGTCTGTCTTAGTTTTTCACCTGTGTCCACTTCAGGAAAACAATTTTCACATGTTTGCCCCAACAAAATAACATCTAACACAATTGCCTTTCCAAAGATCCCTTAAGTTTTTACTTCATAAGCTCATAGTTCCAGATCCAAGATGAATGCCTGCTGACTTGCTCCCCACCAGAATGGTCATGAACTCAACCACTTAACTGGAGACAAGCCCACAATTAACTTCCTTCTTTTTAAGTTTCCTTGCTATGGTATTTCTTCACAATAACAAAAAAAGCAACTAAGGAATTTATACTGTTTTATATTCAGTTGGGGAGTTTGTTGAATAAGAGTGCTTTGAAAGTGTGAGGACTTGAGTACTAATAGCCAACATCCATGTAAAAATGAATGGAATCATTTGTTCACATAGTGGTAACCCCAGCCCTGAAGGTCAGAGATGAGCAGATCTCAGGATCTCACTGGCTATCAGACCAACTTTTGACCCATTGAAGATCCTGAACCAATACATAGTGACAGAAGAAAACTCAGGAGGAACTGATCTTGCTTCCTTATTCCCATGCAGGGGCATGCATGCACTACACACACAAAAAAAGTGCTGCTAAACACTTTGTTGGTTTCAGAAAATAACATTTTCACTTGGCTCTCATCTAAATAACTTATCAAAGAAATACTACTTAATATATAACCTGGACAACAGCTTTTAAAGAGAGAGAGAGAGAGAGAGAGAGAGAGAGAGAGAGAAAGAGAGAGTAAAATTTGTTCAGCTATTTTATTTTGAAATAAAAAAAAGAGAAAGAAGAATTGTAGCATATTTTGAGGATAAAAATAAGTTCAAAATTTAAATCCATGAAAATAATTTATGCCTAAATCTTAAAGAAAGTCAAGAGAATGCTACCTGCTTTTGTGATTTTATTTTCACAAGCACACATGTGCTAAAACCATCTCTCTTTGGCTGAAAGGTCCAAGAATAATTGGCCACCAAAGCTACAAATATGAATGAAAGTACGCCCCACCCTCAATGTTGATGGTCTGCTGAGCTGCACAGCCTGGTGGATATACAGAAGAGAAGTTGATAGGTTGTTGTCTACATACAATTCTGCTTCAGTAGGCTACTGAAGACTTCGTAGGCTTGAGCTACTATGAAAGAAGAAATAGTGGGGCAGTGCTTGTGTACTATTGTGTACTCTTTCTCTACATTCATTTTTTGTAGAGAATCCTACAGAGCTGGATCTTGCTAAAACTGACCTGCTCCCCATTGTTCTAAAGCTTCTTGTGCCAAATCTTGGCTTATGAGCATACTCAAAGCAGGATCCTTGTCTTGTTTACGAGCTTGTCTAACAGTCCAGCTTGACACAGTGCCTAGAATATCTTTTAAATGTTCAACAAATGTGAATTGAATGCTAATATAATTAACCTCTTGGCACCATTTCCTTCCTTCCATATGCTCTGGCCCACACTTGCTTTATTCCTTGCAATGAGATACTAGGGTAGATCTGTATCAATCAGTTACTGCCAACAACGGCAATGAATATCAATTATAATTTAATACTACAAGCATATCATTGGGAACTCCTTAATATATTCCTGCTGTCTTTCCCTCTCAAGTCAACAAAAAGTCATCTTGTTTGTGCAAAGAATTTAAGGGATCATGACAGGGTTAAGGCATCTGTTATTAATGTATCATATGCTATTTAGAAAAAAGTATTAGGCAATGTATTTCCACAATAAAAGAATGAGAACCTCAAATTTAAAGATGTTGGTGAGTAGTATAGAGGAAAAGACAAAAAGAAAATCCTTGTAATCAAATAATATTGACAGGTCCTGAGGATTACAGTGAATGAACTCTGACTTTGAAAAAGAGTCATAAAAGTGATCCTGTGAATTTCCTGGTTCCAGAAGAGCCATTATATCAAGCAATGCTGATTTTCTAGTATTCTTGAGGCCAGAAGATCTGTAACTTTCTAGATGAACAAAATCAGGACCCAGGAAGGATTCATTCTAGTCCTAAAGGAAAGGGATTGCATGCCAGAAGATTCTTCATAAAAGTCAGAGTTGACTGTTCAAAATCACAAGATTCAATGATTGGAATAGATAATAACCTGACAAGAAGAAGGTAGGAAACCCAGTAGCAGCAAAAGACAGGGAGAATAAGATATAAAAGGATTGTCAGTTGCAAATGTTACAGAATCTCAAATTCAGTGTGACACTGAATCCTCTAAGAGGATTCAGAAAAACATTACTAACTAACCTTCAATTAAAAAGAACATATTTTTAACTTATAATGTGTATATCTGTATATGTTTTCACATATATCCAGTTTTTGAAATGTAATTTAAATTTAGCGTATAAAACATATTACCACATATATAATATATATTGTAGTAGATGTTCAAAATGAAGTATACAAATATACAGAACCAAAGGAACAAACAAAGTATAAGGAAAAAAGAAGAAATATATGACAAAAAACCCTTGTTTTTAGATGGAAAATTATCACTAATTATTTGTATCCAAAACATTAGAGAAAGCAGTTAAGCAAACTCAGTAGAGTACAAGTCGAGTACTTCAAACTATTATTGAAATAATATTAACTTCCATCTAGTGGGAAAGATCAAATGAAGGGCAAAGAGTAAGAGCTAGGGAAGGCAAACAGGTGAATGAATGGTCAAGGCTGAACTCTGCAACCCTGAGTCAATCAATGCATTTAGTATGAGCATCAGATGCTCTGTAACCATTCATAATATGTTTTGTAAACAACACACCATCATTAAAAAAAAAAAAAAACAGAAGAAAAGCCTCCACCAAAATCAATTAATTTGTGTTAAACAATGAAATGGCACTTCTTAAAATAGAAGACATTGTGAAATAAAATCCTATGAATCATCTTTAGGAGAGATAACTTTATTTCATTAAGACAGAGGTAAATGGAAAATAATAACTAAAATCACACAGTAAAGAATTTAGAGAAACACATGGCAACCATGTGTAACACATATGCCTGAGCAGGTGTGGAGCACTAGGTTTTTGGAGGCACAGAGGGCAAGTTCTCACTTCTTCTCAAACAGCAGGATGGACAGTCCATGAGTCAGGAAGGGAGACAATGATGGGTAAGTTCTCAATAATGTAATAAGTAGTAACTTATTGTTTCAATGTCATTGAAAGACATCTCCTCAGGGAAATAAAATATATATTTTATTCTAGAGAATACATGGCCAAGATACACAGATTTAAATTACTCCCCATTCCAATGTGAAACCAGTTTCATAGTTGTAAATATTAAAAAAAAAAAAAAAAAGTAAGGGCAAGTTTAAAATACACTGGTGAGTACATCAGAGAGGCAGGTGCACTGAGATGGGGAGGCTTTTCTATCAGTCAAGGGGGTATCTGATGAGGTTCTTAGTGTCTGCTTTGGTGGAATTTGGTGATCTGCTAAGTTAACAGATTTCACAAATTCTTATTGTGTAGTCACTACATTTTAGTTCTGACACAGACATGGGAAAGGAACAGCTTTTTATGGGGCTAAAGTTAGCCTGAGGTGAGGTGTTAGGCTGTGTACCTATAACATTCCAACCATTCCAGACTACTGGCATTCTGATCAGTCACTCAGTCCTTGCAGACACAAGTTCTCTCCATGAGTGCTTACAGCAGAGTTCACAAAACAGTAACTAAAAAGGAAAATTATCAAGTCAACATGAGATCCACATCTCTTCATTATATCTCAGTTCCTCGAACTTGATTGTCTTGTGTCAGAAGAACAAAATCTTACTACAGTGGACCTTAGATTTGCCAGGTTTACTTTTCTAATTAAGTCCCAAGGGCAATTGTGTTCTCATGGATTTCATGGGTTTTAACCCTACTATTATTTTTATATCCTGTGCTGCACACCCTGTATGAGGGTGATTAGGATACATATATTAGATGTGATTACTGAGAAAACGTGTCTTGTTCATTTATAGAACTCACTGAGAAAGGGTTTCGCCAAAGTTGTGTAAGTGGATAGTGCTTCATATCCAGCTTCGATTATACTTTCCGACCTTTCAAAGGCTTGCTGGAATAGTACAATTTGAATTTTCAATTTTGTTACATTTTATTGATTTGTCTCTATTTTGCCCACTAAAACCAATCAAAGGAATTTTTTAAATGAAATATTCAGGGAATTTTTGTAAAGCAAAGATATGTTTTTAGATTTGGAAAAATTTATTTGCATGTGTTTTATTGTATTTATATTATTTTGAAAACTATTTTAAATAGACCCTCTTCCTCTTCCCTATCTGAATCCATCCTCTATGTCCCCATCCAAGCTTTCCAATGACCCCATTATTCTCAAATTGAATCTATTATTCCTTCATTTGTGTGTGTGTGTGTGTGTGTGTGTGTATTTGTACAACTCAGTGAATCTACTTTTGTTACATTTGCATGTATATAGTTTCAAAGCTGACCTTTTTTGTTGATAAAAAATTAGGAGTCTAATTCCTAGGAAATAATAATTTTCATTCTTCCAGCAATTATTAAATAGATGCCTATAGTTCTATGTTTATGTATGGGATATATTCCAATTTGAGTGGTTTTTTTCACTTCTATGTTAGTATATCTATTTATATTGTTATTGTTCAGTTCTTGACACTCATTTACAACAGCAAGAAAAACAATAAAATGTATTAGAATAAATCTAACTAAGGAGGTGGAGACCTAAACAATGGGAGCTTTGAAGGAACAGATTGAGGGAGACACTAGAAAATGAACTGACATTTGTGTTTATATACTTCTAGAATTAATATTATGAGAATGGCCATCCTTATAAAAACAAAGAAGCTGCTAATGTTGGTGATCTTAAACTTTCTATGTATTTAACATTTTCTCTTCACAAAATCCATGTCTTGTACTTTATATGCATATTTGGTAAATCTGTACAGTTTTAGTTAGCACACAGGTGTCGTAAATGTCCAAAGTTCTGTCTTCGTACCAACAAAACGTGGCTCTACTATACACTGGCTTCCAAGCTTCAGCATGCTTTGAAATTCTGCTGTCCGCTGAAACTGAATTCATTTAGTAGTGAGCATTTTTAATTCCATCTTTATCCTCGTCAGTTGTTACAGACACTAAATGTAGCTATTATGCCCATGCTGATGTGGAATTCTTACTGCTTCTCCTCTATCCCCTCCTTGTCTCTCTCCCCTTCTTCCCTGCTTGAGTTTCTTCTATAGTGATCATTTTAAATTTGTATCTTAATCCTCCTTGAACTTGTGTTAATCTGAAGTCTTCTTAAATTCAAGCTTGCAGTGAATGTTTTTACTCATGTTTCCTATATAAGTTTTAAGAAGTGACTGAAGGGGCAATAACATTTTCTCATTCTCTGAAATAAAATAACAATTTTACATATCAGAATTCTCTCCCGTATTTATCAAATGTGCTAAATGTCTATACTAAATTTAAATACTGAATATATGGAAAATGCTTCAACTTTGAATTTGATACAAACTAATGGGAAGGTTCCAGTGTTAACCAGAACCAAAAACAGGAAAGAGAACTCTCTAGAGAAGCATCTATGGTGATGTACAGGAAATATAAGAGGAGTGAGAAGTGTCCATAATATTCTGACTTTAAAAAACATTTTTTCTTTAAAAAATTCTCAGCTAAAATTTAAGATGGCATATAATATTTTTACAAACTTGCTGAATAAAGTAATACTTACAATGTTTTCTGGAGTGAATTATAAATATGTAATGTAAGGAAAGCAGTTGCATGATAGCTTAATATATTAATTGTGTGCTATATGTTAATATATTAGCAACATGTATCATATAGGCCCTCTGTGTCTCCCTTCTGTGAGTGTGTGTGTGTATGTGTGTATATGTGTGTGTGTGTGCATATGTATATGTATATACAAAATATTCAAACTAAGATTTTAAATATATATGTGATTTTAAATATATTCATAATATTTATTCATATGTTAATATATATGATATATATGAATATGTGTGTGTGTGTATGTGTGTGTGTGTGCTTTCACATAGCTAAGACTGGTGTTGAACAACATCTAGCTTTTTTGTTCCAGCGACCTTTCTTTAGCGTCTCCAACCTGGATAAACTAAACAGTATACACACAGATGGTGAAACCTTATGTTATGCTCCTCTGACAAGATTAGCTTCATTAAAATGAAAATTAGCTTCCACCTGCTAAATGTGGTTTGGCACCTACTAAGTGGCATTCCCAAGGAAAAAAATCAAAAAGCCTTTTTTAAATCCTGAAAATTATTCTGAATCATCAAGTTGCTTAACCAAGACTCAAGGATATTTTTTCATGAAAATAGCAAGCAAACCAAAAAAAAAAAAAAAAAAAAAAAAAAAAAGTCATCTCCCTCTATTTATTGCTTTTATTTGTTAAAAGATTAAAATTAAGCTGTGAAAAAAGACTTATGAAAGGATTTATTACTTCCTTAGGCAGAAGACCAAAGAGAGAAATTTGATGTTAATTTTTTACTTTCCAATGAACTAATAAAGACAAATGTCTGAAGAGCTGATGGTAAAGATTCTATAATTTGAAAAGGTTAATGAAAAAGCAAAGATATTTGAAGCACTCAGGCAGAATAACCACATGTACATAATAACCAGGGCAAGTAACAGTGAATCTGCTTTCATTTATATATTCCTAATTTTTAGCTGCCTTCTAGTTCATTATCACAATAAAAATCTGCCAGTGTTTACTATTCCCTCTAATTAGATGTTCCATTGACAAGAAACTATTTTTCTCATAAATAAACACACTGGGAATCTATAGAAGGAAAGAAAAGTATATAACCTAAAGTCATTTTTTTGTTTTATTTGGAACACAAATATCATTTATAGTTTCAGGGATGGTTTTCATACTTTTACAAGAGTCAGATGAATGAAGTCCGTTGTTCATGGCAAGGTCTCCTTCACCCTCTTTCAGCTCGTTTTCACCAATGATTTGTACAAGGTCTAAGCAAATGGACTGTGTGCTTTGTACTTTTCAGATTCTTGTAGACTAAAGTGTTTTCAGAAAAAAAAAGATAACTAGAAAGGTGGACATAGGGCAACAGAAACCATGGCTACTCTGTGGAAGGCAGAGTCTACAGAGGTAAGGAAGCATTAGCACAGTCTTTATAAAGCTAGCATAAACATCAATTGTCGAGAAAATTAATAGAAATTTGGAGTGTGTGTTAATGATTGTTTTTAAAAACAAACAATAAAATGAAGGATATAGTGTACATATAGTAAATTTCAGCAATTGGAAAAATGCTATTCTCTTCAAAATGATTTTTGTTCATATTGGTTTTTCTCAGTTTTGAAGACATAAATTTTCCATATATTATGTTAAAAATTGTTTAAACCTTTTATGTCATAATGTTAGCTTCTAGATACATCCATCCGTAGTTGGAGAGCTATTAACTATTCTTTGCTAATGGGAGGGCAGGAGTCAGCTTTCTATATGAATGCAGCTACTATTAAGTCAACATGTTCAGATAGAAGGACATGCACCACCCAGAATTTCCGCAGGAAATGTTGGCCTTGTTGGAGGAAAAATGGACACAACGTAGGTTGGGAATGGAAAGAGATCTGGGAAGAGTTGGCTAGGGCATTATGATTAAAACACATATGAAATTCTCAAGGAAATAACCTAAATAAATAAGATCATAAACCTATGTAGTTGTCATTCCATGTACCACATAGTTGAGAATGAAAGTCTGTTCAGACCTTATCAGCAAAATAAAATGTAACCTAATGTTGCTCGTACAATTTAAGCACCTGGAAGAAAGATCTGGGGCAGTACACCACCATTCCATGAAAATAGTCTCCTCTTGAATATTGCATTTTATCAATTATATACACTTTGAAATTATTATACTTATACATTTTGTGGTATGTGGTGGCAATGACTAGTTAAAAAAAAATGGGTTCACCTCATTCAGATTCCAAGGATCTGGGGGACCTGTATCTCTTTAAATCTGTCTCAAAATGTAGACACTTCACTTGATTTCTCTAAAATTTCCAACATTCATGTCTAGACAGGATGACCATGTCAATCCTAATTATCTCTACTACCTATAGCTGAGTAAAATTAATCACTCACCATCTTCAATCATTTCAGCAATGTAATATTATTTTATTCCATCTATGTGCATACAAAAATCTCCTTCTTTTGTATTTGTTTCTTCATTATGTACTTGGGAATATCCTTGCAGATTGAACTTTCTCTAATAGAAACCAACTCTGCATTATAGGTAGGATTTCCCTCTCAGGGTCTTGTAACCAGATGCCTAAAGTTAATATAAACTGAATGTGTTAGTTATATAGACAAATGGCACTGAAACGTATTCCAAATACATTTTTGGTTTAAAAAATGAATTTTGATTTAGGGGTTTTATCTATATGCTCTCTTATGGGGGGAACTCTGGTTTGGCTTAGCTAAGAAGTCATTATAACATAAATAGATACCATATTGTGTGCTCTTGCTTCCTGACACTACAGGGCTGTTTGTGTTTTGTTTTATATTAAATATTTTATTCAAATGATGAATTTATCTTCATATAATTTCACTAAAAATGTTTTTACTTATTTATTTATCTATTCACTTTACATCTTGATTGCAGTATAGTCCTCATATAGCCCCTCTGCCATAAACCCATGCCCTTAGCCTCTGAGAAGGAGGATCCCCCCATATACTACGAACCTACCTAGGCATATAAAGTCACTGCAGGACTAGGCACATCATCTCCAGTTGAGGACAGAAAAGGCAGCCCTGTTAGGGGAACAGGCTCCATAGGGAGGGATCAGGGTCCATAGGCAGACAACAGAGTCAGGGAAAGCCTCTATCTGCTCCAGGTTTCGGGAAGACCAAGCTGTGCATCTAGTACATGCGTGTGTGGAGCCTTGTTCCAGCCTATGTATGCTATTTAGTTTGTAGTTCAGTTTTTGGGAGCCCAAGGTGTCTGGGTTAATTGGTGCTGTTGGCCTTCCTGTGCAATCCCAATCCCACTTGGGTCCCCCAATCATTCCCCCAAATCTTCCACCAGACTCCTTGAGCTCTGTATAATGTCTGGCTATGGGCTTCTGTCAGCTGATGGGTGGAGCCTCTCAGAGAACAGTTATGCTCTCCTGCCTGAGTATCATTAATAGTGTCAGGGATTACTTCTTGTTCATGGGATAGGTCTCAAGCTGGGTCATACATTATTTAGTCATTCCCTCATCCTCTTCTCCATCTTCATCCCTTACTTCTTGAAGGCAGAGCAAGTATTGGGTCAAAGGTTTTGTGGGTGGGTTGGTGTTCTTATCCCTCCATTGGGAGTCCTGCCTGGCCACAGGAGGTAGGTCCTTCAGTCTCCATATCACCCATTGCTAGGAGTCACAGCTAGACTCCACAGAAAAGCCTCTATAAGGTGAAAAATACTATCAATTGGGCAAAATGGTAGCCTACAGAACAGGAAAAGATCTTCACCAACCCTATATCTGACAGAGGACTATTATCTAAAATACATAAAAAACTCAAGAGATTAGATGCCAACAAACTAAATAATCTAGCTAAAAACTGGGTACAGAGCTAAACTGAGAATTTCAATAAAGAAATTTCTAAAGGCCAAGAAACACATGAAGAAATGTTCAATGTCCTTAGTATTCAGGGACATGCAAATCAAAACGACTCTGAGGTTTCATCTTAATAGATAAGATCAAAAACTCAAGAGATAGCACATGCTGTTGAAGATATGGAGCAAGGAAATCTTCCTCTATTGTGAGGGGAGTGCAAACTTGTACAATCATTCTAGAAAACTATTTGGTGGTTTTTCATAAAATTGGGACTAGTCCTACCTCAAGACCCAGCTATACCATTCCTGGGAATATACCCAAAAGATGCTCCACCATCCCTCAAGGGTACTCATCCAACTGTGTTCATAACAGCTTTATTTGCAACAGCCAGAAACTGGAATCAACCCAGATGTTCCTCAACCAAAGAATGGGTAAAGAAAATGTGGTTCATTTATCCAATGGAATAGTACACAACTGTGAAAAACAAGGACAGTATGAAATTTGCAGGCAAATGGATGGAAGTAGATAATATCATCTTGGGTGAGGTAACCTAGATCCAAAAGGACAAGTATACTATGTACACACTTATAAGTGGATATTAGCCATAACACAAAGGATAACTACAATCTGTAGACCCAAGGGAGCTAAATAACGAGAGCCCAAGGAAGGGTGTTGAATCTCACCAAGAAGAGGAAATAATATAATCATAGGAGGCAGATGAAGGGAGAGAACTGGATGGGAGAGAGGATAAGATGGGGAATGGGGTGGGCATCAGGTGGGGGGGAGAGAAAGAGCAAAGAGAGAGAATGCAAATCTACGGCTGCGAGTGGGAGACATTTTCTATGATATGCCAGAGACTTGGGATGGAGAAGACATCAGGGGTGGCTTTTAAAGAAATGTCACTGTTTCAGCATATGTGAAAAGAGTTTGCTATTTGCTATCTTTGTGTTTGGCTTAATTTGTCATTAATTATTTATTTACTTTACATCACAATATTAGCCCCCATTCTCCTCTCAGCCCCCCTCTCACAGTTACTCCCCCCCAACTCCCCAGCACAGTGGTAGGCACATCCTCTCTCATTGAGGCCAGACAAGGTTAGGGGAACAGGATCCACAGGCAGGCAACAGACTCAGGGATAGCCCCCTTCTCCAGTTATTGTGGACATACATGAAAACCAAACTGCATATCTGCTGTATATGTGCAGAGGGTCTAGGTCCAGTCCATGTTCTCCCTTTTTTGGTGGTTCAGTCTCTGGGAGCCCCCAACGTTACAGATTTGTTGGCTGTGTTGGTTGGGAGGAGGCCCCAGGGTGTCTATGGGTGTGAATCTAGATAAAACACCAAGCAGTGGGGATAAGGATTCTGTAGCCAGGCAGGACTCCTGATGGAAGGATAAGGACAGCAACTCACCCATAAAACCTCTGACCTAAAATGTGTCCTACCTAGAAGATATGCAGGGACAAAGATAAATTAGGGGGTAGAGGGATGGCCAACCAATGACTGGCCCAAATAGAGAAACATTCTATGGACAAGAAGCAAACCCTGATACAATTAACTCTGTTATACTTGCAGACATGATCCTAGCATAACTGTCCTTTGAGAGGTTCTACTCAACAGCTTACTGAAACAGTTACAGAGACCCACAGCTAAACATTAGATGGAGCTCAGAGTGTCATGTGGAAGAATTGGTAAAGATTAAGGAAACCAAAGAGGATATGGACTCCACAGGAATACCAATGGAGCCAACTAACTTGGTTTAATTTTTAACATTGTATCTCTCTACCTCATCCTAAATATAAGCACATTTATACATATATTTTATTTTAAAATGTTGCTCAGTTTTAGTAAGGTCAAGTAATAGTAATTCAGAATATATAAGGTTGAATTGTTGGTAATAATTTTCTTTAAATTTTAAGTTTTTCTTGAAATAAATATTAGATGAATAGACACTCTTTAGTAAAATTAGAGATACCACTGTCTTATCCCAAAAAATGTAAAGGAAAAATAGTGCTAAAAAATAAATTTTGGCATGCTTATGTAACAAAATTCCTTGGATCTTCTGTTTACAAGAGTGAGAACTCACATGACCTGAAAAGACCTAACCCTGGTATTGTCATCTTGTGCAAACCCTATGATCTGGCCCTAAGAGAAATAGTAAACTGGCCCAGTACACTGCAAAAAACAGGATCCTGTTTTGTTTTTTATTTCATAATTATCAAACATAATATTATTTTCTCATGTGAGTTAATTCTATTCTAGTGACCTAGTCACCTAAGTAGCTATAAGTAAGCCCTGGACTATACACATGTACCAAATCCATAAATATTTTTGTTATTATTAAAATTTTATTATCATTTACCTTAGCCAGCAAACTCTATTATCATGAAGGAAGGACAACTCCATTTGAATAACAGGTATGAAATGCTCTCCCAGACCCAAAGCAAGCAACAATTGACTTCAAATCTAGAAGACTCTTGCCTGAAAGAATACTTAGTTAAATATGTAAAAGTACTTCTACACAAATGTTCTTTCCATATGGAAGATATGAGTATCTGAGTATCATTAGGATGAAAATTATCAAAGATTAAAATAGCATGTATTTACTTAAGTAGAAGTATAGGTAGTTAATTCATTGCTACAAGATCTATTTTAGTTTTTCTTTCATTAAAGCAGGTTATATCACATATGTAGCATAGTGTTCAACTATTAGTCTGCTGGTTTTAAATAAAGTTGTTTAGAGAAAAAATGTTTATCTGTTTCAGGAAGTCACCTCTGGTTAGCTCAGACTGGAAAAAGCTAATCATGAAGAAGTGATAAAATTTTCAAAATCACACAAGAACTTAAGAATGAGAGAGAAACCAATCAAAGAGTTGGGCATATACACTCAGAGGCAGAGAAGTAGGATTATGGTTTCCAGGCCAACCTGAGCTAAAGAGTAAAACCTTAAAGAATCGATAAGCTAATTAATTTTTAATTAAAAACAAAGCAATTGTTTTAAAATAAAAAAATAAAACTAAATGTGAGTGATGTCTGTGTTAAGTGTAAAGGAACTCACTTTATCTTCTGTTCTCTGGGGAATGAATGATAGGGAGGTGAAAGAGTTGGTGTTTAACTTACAAAATGATCAAAAGCAACTCAGAGACCCAGCGGTAAAGGATGCACAAGACTGCATCAAGCTCTTCTGAGCAGCTGGAAAGTTCCATCATTAATACAATGGTTAGTTCATATGGAGGGCAGTAGAATTTCAGGCTTGCTCTGCTGTGATAAATACATTGATAATTCATCCCAAAGAACGAAATAAATGATGACTAAGTGACCTAGTAAAGACATCCAACAGAAGGGAAATAAACACAAAACACACCTGACTTCATGGAATCCAGATATAGAAATTTGCCTTCCAAAAAACTTTTTAAAGAGTTCTGAATGTCCTGTTGAGGACAAGTTGTTAGGCTACAGAACCATTTTTTTTTTCAACAAAAGAGAAATAGTAATGTTAATCTTTAAAAGTGTATTTAATTTGGACCCAAATATTGTTTTTACAGTTATTGAAGACACCTGTTGTAAATCTTTATCAAACTTAGTTAAGTCAGAAAACTGCATGTATTGCTTCATCTGGTATGACTTATTCACTGAAGAGCATCTTGAGAGACTTTGCACTACACAGTCTAAATGGACAGAAGCATTATTTATGGAGTTCCAAGAGATACATGTAGTACTTCTGATCATGAATGAAATGATGGGTATTAGACAGAAAATTAGATGATAAAAATGGTCCTGTGTTCTAGATATGCATGTATGGAAGAAGGCTCTGAGGATGGAGATGCTATATAATCATCACTGAGATGTAATTATTGCCAAAACACTCATTAATATATATCAGTATGCACCAATGCAAGTACATGACCTACACTGAAAATAAACCCTGTTAAATATTTAGAAATTTAACAAATACATTTTTTTTCAAAACAACATTTACTCATACTTTCTAGAATATACTAATTGTAAATGCTCAGGGCTAATAAATTATCTTTCTATATTTGAGTTTTAAAAAGCTAAAAATTTAGATGCTAAAATAAGATGACCTATGGACAGCCCTTTCATTTGAAAACACTCTTCATTCATGTTGATATGATGATTAAAATTCTCAACTGAGAAAATTAAAATGGTCAAGAAGCATCTAAAGAAATGTTCAACATCCTTAGTCATCAGGGAAATGAAAATCAAAACAACCCTGAGATTCCACCTCACATCAGTCAGAATGGCTAAGATCAAAAACTCAGGTGACAGCAGATGCTGGCAAGGATGTAGAAAAAGAGGAACACTCCTCCATTGCTGGTGGGATTGCCCGCTTGTACAACCTCTCTGGAAATTAGTCTGGCGGTTCCTCAGAAAATTGGACATAGTATTATTACCCGAGGACCGAGCTATACCACTCCTGGGCATATACTCAAAAGATGTTCCAACATATAACAAGGACACATACTATACTGTGTTCATAGCAGCCTTATTTATAATAGCCAGAAGCTGGAAAGAACCCAGATGTCCTTCAACAGAGGAATGGATACAAAAAATGTGGTACATTTACACAATGGAGTACTACTCAGCTATTAAAACAATTTCATTTAATTCTTAGGCAAATGGATGGAATTAGAAAATATCATCCTGAGTGAAGTAACCCAATTACAAAAGAATACACATGGTATGCATTATCTGATAAGTAGATATTAGTCCAAAAGCTCAGGAATACCCAAGATGCAATTCACAGACCACATGAAGCTCAAGAAGGAGGAAGACCAAAGTGCGGGTGCTTCAGTCCTTCTTAGAAGGGGGAACAAAATACTCATGGGAGCAAATACAAAGACAAAGTGTGGTGCAGAGACTGAAGGAAAGGCCATCCAGAGACTGCCCCACCTGGGGATTCATCGCTTATGCAGTCACTAAACCCAGACACTATTGTAGATGCCAAGTCGTGCATAGTGACAAGAGCCTGATATAGTTGTCTCCTGAGAGATTCTGTCAAAGCCTGACAAATACAGAAGTGGAGGCTTGCAACCAGCCATTGGACTGAACACAGGTCTCCAATGGAGGAGTTAGAGAGAGGACTGAAGGGGCTCAAGGGGTTTGCAACCCCATAGAAAGAACAACAATATCAACCAACCACAGCTCCCAGGGACTAAACCACCAACCAAGGAGTACACATGGATGGACCTATGGCTCCAGCTGAATATGTAGCAGAGGATGGCCTTGTTGCTCATCAATGGAAGAAGAGGCCCTTGGTCCCGTGAAGGTTCGATGTCCCACTGTAGGGGAATTTGAGTGCGGGGAGGTGGGAGTGGGTGAGTGGGTGGAGGTACACCCTCATAGAAGCAGGGGGAGGTGGAATGGGATAGGAGGTTTCTAAGAGGGGTAATCTGGAAAGCAGGTAATATTTGAAATGTAAATAAAGAAAATATCTAATACAATTGAAAAATATAAATTTAGGGAAAAATTTAATTCTATGTTTGGGAAAAATACAAAGCCATTCATGTTGTCTAGGTCACATCTCCAAAAGGTGCTTTATATAATAAAATGATATGAAGAAATTCTAGAAATGTTTGACATCAATTGATGAAACTATTCAATAATTAATAAACACCCATTTTTAATCTCTAAAAATATTGTATGTTGAGATCAAATGCTTTCCTCTTTCAACATCATGACTACCCCCACACATTACAAAAAACAGAAACACATGGATTGAAGTATGTAGCAAAACACATAGAGTCATGCCTATATGATACACTCATACACATACCCACATACACTCACACCCAGTTAGACACATACACAGGAACATACATTATGTGCACACACACACACACACACACACACACACACACACACACACACACACGGGGCGGGGAGACACTATGGAAGAATAGAGAAACCCATCAAAAAGGATCAAGTTTCAGTACTGTAAGTAAAGACTCTTTAGTTTTGAACCATTTGCATCAGTGAATATTAAAAATGAAAATCTAGCTAAGATTGAGATCTCTGAAAGAATCTTAATATAAGACATAGTACAAAGCAAAGTAGATGACAGAGGAACATTAAATATATAGCCCTAAAAGTATTTCACAAATTTGAAACATAAACACAGCACACAGAAAGCATCCAAAACCATGATAAAGAAAAAAAAAAACCTCAATGTACAAGTTCTCACATCATTAATTTAAATTAAAAGCAAAGGGGAGAGAGAGAGAGAGAGAGAGAGAGAGAGAGAGAGAGAGAGAGAGAGAGATGCTAATGCTGTTACCAGGATCAGTCCCTAGATCCTGTAAACCAATCTTATGTGGTAAGAGACAAAGCTAAGCTGAAGATAACAGTAAAATGATGCAGGAAGGTTTGAGGAGTGTTCATTCAACACAGAAGATGAAAGCGCAATATGGAGAAAACAGAGGACTTGAGCTGCTGAAGCTGCAGAGATGGAAATTTAAGCGAATTATCTAACCCACTTAAAGTCATCTATATGGAGATGTATAGTATTTTCTTAGTCCTTTTTCTTTCTAGTGTCTTTCCTCCTCCCTAGAAATAAAGACTTATGCAGACCCCAAGCCTGCATGTTATAAAACTGTTCATGATTACAGCCCAGAAATGCATCCTCCTCCCTGTACAGTCATCTATATGTAGATGCATAGATGACATTTACTGAAAACACATTTTATTTAAAGTGTTTTGATATATAATTACATTATTTCTCCCTTTCGTTTCCTATCTCCAAGCCCTCCCACAGGCCATCTTCACTCTCTTTTAAGTCCATGGCCTCCTTTTTCATTGTTATCTTTTAATTTACAAATAAATGTTTCTGATGACTCAGTCAGATGCTGACTCATCTCTTTCTTATTATTATCAGCTATGACTGAACAAAACATTCATGGGTGACTGTACAGGGAGGAGGATGCATTTTTGGGCTGTAATCATGTACAGTTCTATAACATGCAGGCTTGGGGTCTGCATAAGTCTTTATTTCTAGGGAGGAGGGAAGACTCTAGAAAGAAAAAGGACTAAGGAAATATTAGCCAAATATCTGCCCCCACAGTCTCCCTCACCACATTCTCTCACTGTTTTACTGTTGGATAGAATGTGTGTTTTCTCTCTCAGCCTACTAGGTGTGATTTTTTTTCCTACTGCACAGTAAGATGACGCAAAGCAAGTACCATTACTTATACTTTGAATATGTTTCTTTTCCTACTTAACAATATTGAGAACTTAAGAAACACAAAGATGCCAGCAAGGGCTCCAGCTTTCTTTGGGAATACTGGAGCAGGTACAGCCTATGAATTATGCCATTGTCCTCATGTTGAGAAGGAGCTGTGCCATAAGGTCTTTACATGTTGCAAATTCAAAATCAGCATTTTTTCTTTGCAAATGAAAACTTCCTATAATATCTATTCGACATTTCTTCAGGTTAACTAGGAACACACATGAAATCTACAAACGGCCACAAAATATCAGTGTATTTGTTAGTTCATCAAATCAAATTCGAAAGAGAATAGTGTGTCAGAAGAAAATTTCTAAATGGTTAACAAACTCCTTAATGGCATCTCTACATGCCACTCCATGAGATGAGATAAAGCAAGTATTTTTAACGAATATGAATTTACATGAAATAAGAATAAGTCACAAGTAGAACTAAAATTGCAAAACTTAATTAGTAGACGAGGGATTTCTATAAAAGAAGTGTTTCCAAAGCTCAAAAGCCAAATCGGCACTATGCTCATTAAATGGTCTGGTTTATAAACTCAATAGTATCTCAAAGCTGTAACCTTGATCTAGAAGTTTAAGCTTAACACAATCTTGATTGTAATGTTCTGTCTCTTCTGATCTTAATAAAGACTCTACTCAACTGCTGTTTTCCATCTCTGACTTTATTTAAAAATTGATCTGTCCTCTCTACCTTCTAAAGCCTTATTATTTAGAATCAACATGCATTCTCCAATTTTTCAAGAAGTTTTCTTTGAGCATGCTTCATGTTGTGTCTTAGTATAGAGAATCCTTGGTTTATTTCTTTCAGCTGCAGTATTTAATAAAATGGATTCATACTTGGGAATCTAGAGGACAGAGTGATATTTATTTATACCGTTTGTACTAGCTAGATAAGGAATTCCCTTTCATTCTACAGAAGGCATCCCTTTGCCTCACTTTGGCTCCTTTGAGGAATTCCAAGTCTAGTTCAATCAGTTCCTACAGATATGATGTTGGGTTTTACTGCTAAGATCCTCTGCATCTTGGAATCATTCCTGTATCAGAGAAAATCACAATGTTTGTTCTCCATATTATTATATGCCTAAGTCATGAGACAAATTCTACACATTTCCTGTTCAAATATTATCCCCTTTCCAGGTTTCCCCTCCAGAAACCTCTTATCCCATTCCCCTCCCCCTTCTTCTATGAGGGTGCCCACCCATCTAACCACCCACTCCCACCTCCCTGCCCTAGCATTCCCCTACACAAAGCTTTTTACAAGCTAGCATAAATTAAAAACTCATGACTATTATTAGTATAAATAATTGAAAACACTTACTATTACAATGATTATCAGTCAAAATGTTCAGTGAAAGTTTGTGAATTTTCCTTCCTATATACTTAGCATATTCTATTACAATGTGGATAAAAACCTAAAAATAATGTGGACACTTAGAAATTTGGTAGTTCCTTTGGAAAGAAAAGAAATAACTCCTTTTGTAACTGACATATTTATCGTGTGCCTTTTTCATTTCTATGATGGTTACTAAACTAACCAAATATCCAGTAATTATTAATTTACATTCAGTTTGCCAGCCTTCAAATCATTCAAAACTATTTGTGCCATTGTGGAACATTGTCTGGTGTGTCAGGAAATGCCCATAAGGCAATCTGCAGCTTAGCACCCTGCAGTGCCATTTCTTTTCTGTTGCTAGGTTTCCACCTGTGCTTGAGAGACCTCTAAAAGATTTCAAAAAGACTTTGTCTTTGAGATGTCGCAAGGTTCTATTCACTAAGAACGAAGAACTCCCAAATATGGGCTATCAGAAATCTTGAGAATTAGGTGGAAAATATGAAAGGAACAGTCTTTTAGCATTTAGAGCATAAACATTCCCACTGCTTCCTGGAAGTCTCAAGCAAGCAGCTTCAAATTCCTGAATCATTGAGGAGTTAAAGCTATTCATAAGTAATTTAAAAGTGAGTGTGTCCACCTCTGAGAAACTTCATGAATCCCAAACTGCTGGCTCAGGGGTGTTCTAACCTGACATCACAAAGCAATCCAGCCATATAACTCTGCTACCCTGTGCCCCAAGTCTCTGACTCGGACTAAACTGTGGTACGCAGAACTGTCTTCAATTGTTTAGTCTTTATTTGAATGTCAAAGCACATATCCCTGGACACTGCCTGAAGAGAGACTCACACTAAGAGTGGCTCAGAACTACACACAGGCTAACCTGAGCAGTCTTCTTTCACTTTCCAGGAAAGTATACACAAAAAAACTCTACTTTACTGAACAAGTTATATTTTAAAATGGAGATGCCTACAGCACATCAGGGCTGTATATGGTACTCAGCACTTCTGAACTGTAAGAATTCTTTCTTTCTTTTCTTATCTAAATTTGTAATTCATTCAACTTCCCTCAGCCCTAGACACACTGCCTATGAATAATCTACTACAGCTGTGTTGTTCCCAATCACTTTTATCCCAGAATAAGGCTGTCATAAGACTCCACACTGAAGTTTCTAAAGCCAGGACCCCAAATTAATCTTTCTTCTTCAAATTGCTTCTATTGAGTAATAGTCACAGCAAGCAAACTCTTCCTAGCACACCTTTATCTCTGCAGGAACCTGGAAGAACCCTTCCAAAGTTAGAGAGCATAACTTACTGTTTTCATTGCAATTTGGCAAAATTCACATATTTGTCTGGTCCATCTATGATCCCTTAAAGTCTCATGGCACCTTGGGACCCTCGTATAGAATTCTGTTTTCCTCCCATTTGGGGGCTAGTGTTAATGGGCCAGAATTAACTTTAGCTTTGATCAACCAACTACAATTATTTAGCGGAATTATCTCGATGACTTTCTCAAACATAAAATAAGACTTATACTAATTTGACAAAGCACAAGTATGTCTCTTTAAAGAGGAAGCCTGACTCAAAACATTCAATTGACACTTTGTTTAAAACCAAAATTTCTTCAACAATATGGTCTCAGATTTTGGACTAGCAATGTTATTTGGGCAGTAAGTGTGCACAGACATATAGATATATAAGGAAGTTACAGTCGACGGAGTGATACAAGTCCTGCAGCCAGGCATTTTCCTTATTTATTTGATTAATTACTTGGGATTTTTGAGACAATACCTCTTTATATAGTCAGCCTGTCTGGAACTCCATATATAATAAAGGAGACACCTCTATACACAGGCTGGCCTCGAACCTGTAGCAACCCTTTTGTATCAGTCTCTCAGGTACCAGGATTATAGGCATAAGGCACTGTGATTAGATATAACTTTTATTTTATAACTTTATTATTTATAACTAAAAGCAAATATCCCAAAATAAATGTGATGGCAAATAGAAATAACATTAATGATGAAAATAATGTTACAAAGTACCACACTAATACATTTTGGAAAAGAAAGTGTTAATTATCACAGAGTTCCTTCCCTTCAAATTCTTTTACTTTTAATATGCTAATTTTCACCAAATTGTGCCTGCTTTCACAGAGGTCATGCTAGCCTTTTGTTTCTTTAGGTTCCTTAATCTATTGCCAGCTATTTTTGCCACGTGACAGGTGTAATATAAGACAGAATTAGAAACAATCTTCCTTAGGATATAGTTAGATGTGAGTTAGATGTAATAAAAAACTAGAAATTAAAGCTTTTCACTTGCCTCAGATTTCCCCTTGTGTTAAGGAATGTACATTTCATAAACAGAGTTGCTATGTTATCCAGAATAGTTAGCATAACTCAGTTGGGTCAGTTATTCATATAGATATGTAACTAATTCTGCAATATCTTTTTAGACTGCAGAAAAGCTCCAAAAATGGGAGAATTATTTCAAACCTTTATGATGCACATACATTTTCTGTCATCATGCATTTAATAAACGAGTATAATGGAGTAAATACAAGATAAGCTATTTGTATCGCTTCTTATAATTGGGCTGAATTGCTTTTCTTTTCCCAGAAAATTTAGTATTATAAACAGTATTTTTTAAAAGATGATTCTAAAGGGGCATAAATGAAAGATTGAAAAGGTTACCTCATAATTTGAGTTAATGTTCACACTTTGTTTATTTCATTAATGATGAATGTATTAGTTCTGTTTATTTTTCATTTGATAAAGTATCCAGTCATTTACTGCTTACCAAAGTGTAAGATTTCAATGATTCCTACACTGCACTGAATTTAGGCTTACTATTCTTGTCAGAAAATAATGCATTGAGAACTTAGAAAATTAGATGCTAATGGAAATAAATAAATGAGAATCTTCAAATTTGGGCAAAATTTAAAATATAACTGACAATTTTCTAAAATTTGTGGGATAAAAGGTGTCATTAAAGAAGCAATATTTTACATAGGTAGAAAGTAAAATACTATAAAGATTTGAGTCAGAAGAGGACTATAATGGACTGAGTACCATCCCAAAGACATAACTGCATCCTACTTCCTACAAACTATGAAGGCTACTTGACTTACAAAAAAAGGTTCCACATAGATGTAATCACAGCAAGAATCTAGAGAGTGGAGAACCATCCTAAATCCATCAACAAATAGTCACACTGTATACTCTTTGGTTGGTGGTTTAGTCCCGGGAGCTCTGGGGGGCCCTGGTTGGCTGATATTGTTGTTCTTCCTATGGGGTTGCAAACCCCTTCAGCTCCTTCAGTCCTTTCTCCAACTCCTTCATTGGGGACCCTGTGCTCAGTCCAATGGTTGGCTACAAGCATCTGGCTCTGTATTTGTCTGGCTCTGGCAGAGCCTCTCAGGAGACGTCCATATCAGGCTCATGTCAGCAAGCACTTCTTGGCATCCACAGTAGTGTCTGGGTTTGGTAACTGTCTATGGGATGGATCCCCAACCAAGAGTACACATGGAACAACCCATGGATCCAGTCACATATGTAGCAGAGGGCAGCCTTGTCAATGAGAGGAGAGGTCCTTGGTACTGTAAAGGTTCGTTGCCCCAGTGTAGGGGAATGCCAGGCTGGAGAAGCAGGAGTAAGTGGGTTGGGTGGGTAAGTGAGTGAGTGAGTGAGTGAGTGGGAGGGAGAACACAGGGGTGGGGGAATGAAATATGAGGTTTTCAGAGGGGAAACCAGGAAAGCGGATAACATTTGAAATGTAAATAAAGAAAATATCTAATAAAAATTAGAATATGAAAAAAAAGAACAAGTAAAACTAAAAAAATAGTCACAGTGAAGACAGAATTTTAGATAAACATAAAACGGAGACTAAGCACAGAGGCAAGAACTGAATAACATGGGCTGCAAGTCAAAAGTGTATCAACTGAGCAGGGAGACGCAGAGTAAAGCGTGATGGGATACTGGCTAACAATCCCGAAGGGATATAGCTGTCTCCTGAGAGGCTCTGACAGAGCCTGACAAATACAGAGGCGAATGCTTACAGCCAACCATTGAACTGAGCGCGGGGACCTTGATAGAGGAGTTGGAGAAGAGACTAAAGGCGCTGAGGGGGTTTGCAACCCTGTGGGAAGAGTAACAGTGTCACCTGTCCCCGGAGTTCCCAGGAATTGGACCACCAACCAAAGAGTACTCATGAACAGACCCATGGCTCCGGCATGTATGTGGCAGAAGATGTCCTTGTTGGACATCAGTGAGAGAAGCAGCTCTTGGTCCTATGAGTGTTCGATGCCCCAATGTGGGGGAATGCCAGGGAGGAAAGACAGGAGTGGGAGGGTGGGTAGGGGATCACCCTCATAGAGACAAGGGGAGGCAGGATGGGATAGGGGTTTTTCTAGAGGGGAGATCTGTAAAGGGGATAACATACATTTGAAATGTAAATAAAGAAAATTTCCAATTTAAAAAAAAAAAAAAGTACCTGGTTAGATACAGAAGCAAAAAGTTTTATTGGAGCTCTGTTTATGGTAACTGCTGTGGCAACATCAGAAAACAAATACTTAGAACCAAATGCATATTTCTAGTTTTCTGTTCTTTGTGTGTCTATTTGTTTCTTTGTTTGGTTGGTTCATTTGCTGGCTGTTGGATTGGTTGTGTGTGTGTGTGTGTGTGTGTGTGTGTGTGTGTGTGTGTGTGTGTGTGTGTGTACGTTCATGTGTGTGGGAATTTGTAAGCATTTCGGCCTAGGTGGGTGAAGAGGTACATGCTCATGTGAGTACTTGTCCAAGAACCTGGAGACTAACAGCCAGTGGTTTCCTCACCTCCTCACTGCTATCCAGTTTACTGAAGTCAAGGTCTTTCACTGAAATGAGAGCTAGCCAGCTTCGGCAAAACTAGCCCAGAATTCTCTGCTATTACCTATTAAGCTTTGGAATTTCACAATTTCCATAACATTTCTCTTACTTGGGTTCTATGAGAGGCTAGGCATATGACTTAGTGGTACAGTACTTGCCTAGAATGTCTGGGCCCTAGATTCAATCTTCAGGAATACATGGGTTCTATGGATCTGAACCATAGTCTCAAGTTTGTATAGCAAACCCTTCATTCAACAAATATCTCCTGGCCTTCCTGATTTCTTGATAATGAATTATGATCACCAGTTTTGGATAAGTTTTTTCCTACTAAAGAGGGAAATATTAAAACAGTTTAATATCATCATGATATATGGATCTAAAAGCTATTCACACATGCTATACAAATTTATGAAAATAAAAGTGTTACATATGAGTATTTGAGACTGTCCCAAACACTGGCATTTCTTTCAACCAAAACCTGTTTTATAGACTCCTCACTGACTCATTCTCCCTCCATTCGCTTTTGACGGATATTAGCAACTGTATTTACATTAATAAATTCATAATATTAAACCTGTGTTTTATGAAATCTAAGGGATGGATGTACTTTTTAAAAAATACTAACAATACTATTTAGCTCTGAAAAAAGTGAAAAAATTCAAAGAAACTAAATATATCGCTACATAACAAAAGTAGTAATCAAAATCTAATGGAAAATATTACACTAGGATTTATAGTGTTTCAAAGAATATTTATGGACTATCCTGTGAGCTAAATGTATTAAACTTTATATTTTATGTTTTTATAAGTATGCTATCTCACATCAGTCAGGTATGCCTAACTGCCACATCTCAAGTATCTTCAAGGATCAGTGTAAATTCCCTTTATTCTGCAACTTGATCCTGCACAATTGCAGCACAGCAATCCCATTCTGAGTTAATTAATTTGTGTCACTTGTCAATTAGCAGAGTAACCCCTATTTTAACAATTAAAATTATAAAAGGCCATTTAGCACTCCTTGAAAGAGCAGCATATTAAATTCAATAGCTCTAACTATTTTCCAAATCTGCTGCAAATTTTCTGTGAACTTACAACAGGCCAATGCCTCAGCTTTTTCCACAAGTGTAATAATGAATATAATTCAATCTGTTTTGTAATATCTAAATGATAATTAAAATAAGACAAAATCTTATATATTATAAATGTACACTGCATATGTATTAACTGGTTAATCTAGTTAATGCATCACAACTTAAAACATATAAATATTTATTTGGATGCCTCACTCTGAAGAAAGAAAAATTTTACCATTAACTGTATGGCTTAGTGTACACTAATATATTTTAGAAGATAAAATAATAGCAGGACCTCTGTCACCTCTAGATTACTTAATCCATACAAAATTAGTTCCATAACTTGCATAGACTAAGTTACAACTGGCTCATTAAATGGTACCATGATCATAACTCAAGCAATATAATTGTATCCCACTCCCAGTAAAAATAAGTATGATCAATAATAATTACATATACTCTATATTGCATGACCTGTCTCTCTGTTCATACAACATCTGATCTCTTCTTTATGATTTCTGACTCAAAAGGGGAATTGGGAATTCTTGCACAGTCAACGAATCTTTCAGGACTATGAGCATAGCCTCAAAAGATACCGCTGTAGGTGATTGCTCCCAGAGTTAGCATCACCAGCAAACGCCACTACGGAGAAGATGACAGAAGTTAGTTCCAAATCTGGAACTCTGTTTGATAGTTGAGAAGAAAGTAAGGAAATATCTGTGAAGGTGACACAGAAATAAAGAAGTGGTTGAATTAGTGAAATCCATTCTCTGAAATGTGTCCAAGTATGTCATCCCCTTAGCAATATAATGGATGTGTGTCTTTTCTTGCAAGCAAAAACTGTTTGATGCTTTTCCCCTGGAAATCCAGCCTCTAAGGAACATGTTTGGATTAACTATAAAGGAAATATGCAAAGTGTTGTCAACCAAAGAATCTCTGATGGGAATATGATCACACAACTATGCTATTCAAGGAAGTTTCAAGTGAAATCACGGGGCAGGTGTATAATGATGTCTAAAGCACAACTCAAGTTTCCTCTGATCAATACATGCATGAGTCATTCATTAATATCTGCAAGTCATGCCATTACAACATTTCAGCATAAAGTAATAAGTGGGAAGGAAGCCAATAATGGCTTTTCAGGAATAAACTTAGATATTTAAATCCACCTGTTAGAAGAATAAAGCCATTAATATTTCCAAAAGCTCCACTGCAAAACTTTCTTGGATCTACACTAATAAATAATTTATATATTAGGATTTAGTGCATGCTTAGGTAGCATAGGTAAGACAAAGCAGTTGAGGATAGGAGAACTGTCTGAGTGAGGGGTGAATGATTTATAAACTAAAGCTGTTGCAAATAGAGTACCATAGGAACCTGGTCCTGTGGAACTTGACAGAAGGCAGTAGTTGATCACATTTCATTAGATTAATTATTAAATAGATTCTTCATCAAATAGATTTCATGATCAACATATATTTATTCAGAATATACTATTTCAAGTATCTATTCTTATTAGAGAATAACTTAAAACATAATATACTATTATATTCATATGCAAATCTATAATGATATATATGGTATATTTATAAGAATGTTAATGCATTCACTTTCATTTTAAAATCATTTCTTGAGAACTACAATTTTCAGTTTTCTTCTAAAATAATTACAATATATATTGAAATCAGAAGGTAGCTCAAGGGACTATGACACCTAAGGAATAGCTAAAATAGATATATACATTATGCTCATCTGCCACAGAGGAAGAGAGAGATAAACGGTGAGTAGAATGCATGGATTCCCATATTAAATGTATTCAGCTATGAACTGACACAATCAAGCATACTGTCTCTGCCTCAGTAAGCACAGGAATAGAATTTGGAAAAGCTACAGTGAGCCAGACAGTGATACGCTAAAACTAGGTCACTGGAAGCTGAATCTTTATATTTCAAAGATGTGTCTGTGTAGGTATTTGAAATGAAATAACTTGATTTTATATTTAGATTATAATGTTGTAGGCAGTGACGTTTAGAAAGGGTAGCAATTGAAATGCTAGGTTTCCTTGCATTTGGAAAGTAGTGCCACATCAAAAAAACAAAACAAAAACAAAACAAAAATCAATTACAGATTACCAAATCAAAAGGAATATGCTCAAGTTTTTTTTTTCTTTTTTTCTATTGCCTAAGGTACTACTAACAAAAATTTCTTTAAAGTTGATAGAGGACCACATTAGTAAGAGTTCTCAAGGGGCTTAGGCTATCCTGTGGTTTTTTGTTTGTTTTTTCTTTGGTCTTCAAGAGAAGAAGAGGCTGGCTACTAAGCGGTATAGTTTGGGTAACTCTATTTTGATTAATAGATTATGTTACATAATAATTTCTCTATTGCAAATATCACTTTCTAAAGTGCATTTCTCTTTAATCACATATATTCCCAATTATGCAAAGGCATAAAATGATAAATAGGGATCCTCCAGAAAGGTTGATTACAAGACTACTTGAGAACAGTCTTGCTTTATTACACAGGACATCCCAAACCAGTTCAGGCCAGACTGGATCTTCTATTCCTCAAACTGGATAAGGAGTGTAGTTGAACAGAAACAGTTAAAAGTTGACCAGTAACAGCAATACGCTTTAATGTGCACAATTGTTTCACTCTAAATCTAGTTTTCTTACTTCTTTTGCACATCTGTTTGAGGCCTGATTCTCAAGTATCTGGGTAAGATGTCAAACCATGGAAACATTTGATGCCGTCACCAGTAACAGTCACCCCTACTCTCATGTGTCTTCCAATGTCACTTACTTGATTTAGTTTCTACATTTTTTCTTTTCCTGATTAATATAAACAATGATACAGAAGATAAAGTTTCAAGATGTTATATTCTTCACCTGAGACATGTTTGTGAGTCATCTAACTTTTTATTTAAATTATATGTTCTTGGATTTTATGGCTGAAGTGGTCCACTGCATTTATATTCTATGATGTGTTAACCTGCTAACACATTAATGGTATTTGTGTCACTGCTAATTGTTGGCAATTATAAATAGTACTATTGTAAGACTCAAGTAAAGGTTGATGTAAAATTTGTAAAACCTTTCTTTTACAAATATGTATGATAAAAATAAAACATAGAATGAGGACTTTTTTTCTTTAATACCTAAAAGTATATCAATTTTAGATCAACTAACAATGAACATACATACCCACCACACTCCCCTGATGACAGTTCAGAGTAGAGCTATCTCTGGTTTTGCAAGTTTTCCTCCACAATGGTATATATTTAAGTGATTGTCTTTCACTTAGTTTGATGTGTACCCCACCATCTTGAAATAGGAAAGAATATATAAACTGTTAGCCTAAAAAATTAGAAATGCAAAAAGTATTTACATTTTTAAGATCTTTATCAATGGATTGTTAAAATGTCCTTGTTTCATATTATATTTGAATCCAGTTAACAAATACATTATGCAACTGTTATAATCTCACTGGTTTGAGAGCAAAGCTACAGTGGTACGCATGTGTAGGTGTAGCAGTCTGAATATAGAAGCTAGAGGATCAGAATTTGGTTTTGTTCATATATTTGTTTTGTTGTTGTTTATCTATTTCTACTGAGACAAACTGTAACAAAGGGAGAAGAAATTAATTTTATTAAATAACACAATAACAACAACAACAACAACAACGATAACAATAAAAGGCTGGAATAAAGACATCTACCTGTCATTTCAGTTCCTTGGTTGCCCTCAACTGGAGAGTTAAGTTTGAGGGTAGCCTAGGCTGTATAAGACCTTATCGCAAAACTAGCAAGCCAGTCTGGGCTACATAGTTTGAGACCAGTGTGTGCTGTGCAACACATGTATCAAACATGCACGCGTGCATGTGTCCGCGTGCGCACACACACACACACACACACACACACACACACACAAATACATTTTCAAATACTATATTTAGGAAAGTATTGTGATTATTCTCCTAAGTGTAAATGTTATATATAAGTTAGGATATACCTTTTATTTTCAATTAACAAATGATCTTCCTTTTTATTATCTTAACAGGTGAAGCAGGTTAGGTCAGAAAGTAGATAGGACACCTACCCATTGGAAATTTTATTTCAAAACATTCTAAGACATCAATAACAGTATGGCTGCAAGTGCCCTTTTAAATCCCTGTATATCACAGTTTCATCCTCTAAAACAGGAAAAGCATTGAGTTGTTCTCATATTTAAATCAGATAATACATATATCTTAGAATAATAACATATTTAGTATATAGAAGCCCCAAGTTTCTTAAATCTAGCACAATAACATGTTAATAAATATTCAAGCAAATAATCAAGAGAACATTTCTATCTGTAACAGCTACAAAATAAAACACTTGGTCATATATTAAACCAAGGAAGTAAAATATACTCACACAAAAGCTGTGAAACACTGATAGAGAAATAGAAGAACATGAAAATTAACACAGGCTTATTATTCATGTTTCAAAGAATTAATATTATTAAAGTGCCAATATTACCCACAATGGTCTATAGGTTCAGTGCCAGCCTATAAAAGTTCTAGTGACTTTTTTTGTGAAAATAGAAGACCATACTAAGTTTCTTTTATTCCCAGAAAGGCCTTAATATGGCCAAAATCATCCTGAAAGCCTGGCAGGAGAGAGACAGCTCAGTGAGTAATGTGCCTACTGGGCAGCATGAGAAGGTGAGTTTGGATCTCTGACAGACACAAAATAAACCATGTATGGAACACACCTATGATGCCACACTGGAGTCTGAGAGTGTAGAAGCCAGGAGGATCCCTTAAGTTGATTGGCCAGTTATCATATCTGAAAAGTCCCTCTGGTCCAATATCTATTATTCCAACTATCCTCTTATAAATCAAATCCAATATAAGAGAAGTCCAATATAAGTTTCATTTAATTAAAATGGCTTTTTACAAAATGATGTTAAAGCAAATGTATTCAAAGGACGAGTCTCTTTGATGATTAGTATTCTGAACTAATTAATAAGGCTTAATATAGGATCAAATGTTTTTGGAAGCTTAAGTTTCTCAAGTACATTAGGCAAGTGTCGTTATACATAATAGAAAACAAGTAATCAAAAAGAGTGAGCAGCAAGTGCTTGTCAACAGAGTGGTATTGTTCAGAAAAGAAGACAGGGCTGAAAGCTGTAACTCCGTTTAAGAGTGTATGTGGCCATGAATCCTTGTTTCCTCTCACCATATTCTAGGCTTCTCTCAGTGTACTGTATCTGAACTGCCTCTCTCTGGGCCCTGGCATTCCTCTCACCAGGACTCTATTCACTTTCACATTGGCTCAGCCACAGTTACATTGGGCTCAGTGCCCTACTACCCGCCTCCCCAAGCACCTCTTCATCTTGCATGAGGTCTTCCTACATGAGAAGGTACTTTGGCTAAATAAGAGAAAGATGTTAGACTAAAGTTAAGACTCTCACTTAAAATCTCACTGGGTTCTTCTCTCTCAAATATTTTGAAATAAAATATTAGTTTAAGTTGATGCGAATGTAGGTTTACGTCCTAGGACCAGAGAACCTCTGAATTGTTATTTATAGCACTTAGGGTGCAAATTAAAGAAAGAGAGAAGAGTAAACTGTAGATATAATCAAGTGACAATAATAGTATCTTAGTATCCTGTACATTTTTCAATAAAGAATTTACAGACATTCATTTACAACATTTTGAAATCAACATCCAACTAAGCCAGGTCAACCGCTCTGAAAATAATAGGATCAATAAAGCAGTGATTCCTAGAAATGGGTAATGTACAGTAGAACAAGCACAACAGAGGATCAGCAGACTAATTAGTATGGCCCAAAGGCCATATTTGAAAGAATAATATAGGGCCCACTACAAAAGTCATAGATGAACAAATCCCCAAGGGTCATATACAAGAAATCTCTCTTAGAATGGATGATCGATGCAGTCCAAATGTTTCCCAAAACAATAAATATTGTTGTTTGTTGTTGCCCTTGGATGACTTTTAGAGAGTGGTTAAGTCCTTATTTTTGAAGATGCTAAACACTTAAGACATACAACTCAAGAAAATTTGAGTATGCTCTAATCTAAAAGCCTCTTCCTGTAGTCTAGCTTCCATAGTTCTAGAAAATACTATGCAAGATGCAAGAAGAAAAGCAATTAATACTCTTACCCAACTAGGAAGTCTATGAACCATAACAATGACCATTAAATATACAATAAGAGGTACTTACACGTTGGTGGTAATCAACAGCTTTTTAACTGAATTGAAGGCCCATTCAACAGGATGTAATCATGCTCGGTACTAGAAATTTAGCCAGTTTCCGAGGACTAAATGAGATATGCATCTTAGAAGATAATACACTACCAGCACTTTACTAGGCTAACAACATTCTAAAGCTTATCATTATAAACCTACAGGTAACTGGAGTTATCACCACCCTTTATCAAAGAACTTGCTCTTTATCTCAAATATAGACTGTAAGAGAAAATCACAACTGGACATAAGAGAGAGAGAAGAGACCATAGCAAGTCGAGAACCAATGAACATAGCTACATCACATTTCTCACATCTAGGATTCCAGAAACACCAAGAAAAAGAATGTCAAGAATTCTAAGAGGACAAATAACAGGATTTCTAGTAAAAAGAGTCTTTGATAGAAATTGCTATAGAAACAAGACCTAAGCATTCTTAACCACTGATACAATGTTCTACTGAATAAAAAGATATAGTAAGAAACTCTCAACCTCTAATTGTACATGATGTTTCATCTCTTTCTGTCCTTTGTCCAATGGATATGCATTTAATAATATGTATCACTTACTAAAACATTTGTGTTATTATTTAAGTAAACCTGTTCGATGACTTTCACATTGAGACTAAAATGGGAAAAGGAGCTCGGTACTGCTTTCACTGTCACTATTATTGCGTTGGCATCCACCTTAACACCTACACTAAACAGAAGGACGTTTTCCATTTTGAAGAACTGCAAGTATTTGACTGAAGATTATTAAAGAGGAGATGTGATAAGAGATTTTCATCAATGAAGATTTTATCAAATCTGTGCCAGTCTCACTCTCAATGCCGCTAGCACTGTTGCTCCTGCTATTCTAGTGTACAGCTGCAAACCACAGCACTAGACCGATAAATGTAACAGTCTCAATAACAGCAGTATGAAGATAAACTAATAACTCCTAACTGATACCTCACACTCAAAAGCTCTTTTTCAGATTTTACAAACTTGAGGTCTCATTTTACAGTGGTCTCTAGTGAAGTCAATGTAGATTATTAAATAGATAATGTCTTCTTGACATTTCTGCATTCTCAGTATCTAAAAATCCCTTTGCCACACTCCTGGCAACATTCCCACTTATCTTCTAAATTCTTCTCAGCAGTCATGACTTCCATGGGTCAATCAATAATTCCCTGCATAGTCTGTAATGAACAGATGCTCTTCAGTACTATTGTTCTGCTTTACATTATCTTGTTTTACAATCAATTAATCCTCTTATAATTATGCTTTTCCTCTTATAGCTACTCTAATGGAAAGCACACCACTTAAGGTGAATGAACTGCATTTTAATCTTTTGTTCTCTTGTCTATGACCCATGCTATCAAATGCTATATTGCCTTTTAAAGAATTTCTGATATTCTTAAAAATCACCAGAAGTACCAGTAGGAATCAGGAATCATATCACTTTCCAAGAAGAAAAGTCATATATATATATATATATATATATATATATATATATATATATATATATACACACACACACACACACACACATACACACATGTATATATATACGTGTATATATGTGTATATATATATATATATATACGTGTGTGTGTATATATATATACATGTGTGTGTGTGTGTGTGTATATATATATATATATATACACATACACACTCTGAAATCAAACTAAAAAAAAAATTGAGTTGCAAATGTTAAGATATTTTCTTAAACCTCTTATTGAAATGGGAAAATGCCTCAGCTGGAAAAGTACATGTTTGAATACCCAGTACTGATATAAAAGTCTAGCAGATAACACAGCCTGCATGTAATGATAGAACTCAGGAAGCAGAAATTAGGGATCTCAGGAGCAAGTTGGCTAGCTAAGCTGGCTGAATCAGCAAGTTCTGATTTGAAGTGAGAGATTTTGCTTCTCATTATATAAGGTGAGAACAGTTACAGAAAGCACTCAATGGTAATCTCTGGCTTCCATATGCAAGCTTATACCAAGTATAGACATATGAACATATACACTCACACATGGAAATCTACATAAAAGTCTTTAGCTTATATTAAGATTAGATTGACAATGTTTCTTTAAGTAGAAGTGGGATAGTTTGATGCCTTCATCTGTCCTGAAGTCACTGGGTGAAGTGAGGGAAAAAGGCACTCAATACATTGATACTGTGATGGAGAATGGTTAGTAATTGACAGGGCAGGCTAGAAACAGTTTCCACACGATCTACTCAACCCACAATGTTGTTTTGGTTTTGTGGTTGCTATTTTCATTTCTCTTTAGTGTTTCCTAAAACACTCTCAATTTTTAATGAAGTCACAAAAATATCAATGTATTTTATAAGCCAGGAAGGGAAGCTGAAAATGAGCAAAAGGAGAATGTATGCTAAAATGTAAAAAGTATCTTACAGAATGAAATGGTTTAGTGAATCCAGAGGTCTAAAGGAACTACTTAAATTAAAATGTTGGAAATTTTGAGAACTTGCATTTTAAAAATGTAAAAGACACATCTTAAGGCATATAATTTAGAAGATGATAGGACTGTAAACTTGGGACTCTTGATGTTGTAATTCCTCGACCAATTCCTCTAAGTCTGACATTCTTTGTCGTACTGTGGGATAAGCATTGACTACGAGTGAAAACCATCTTCAAGGGAATATCAATATCAAGTTTCAATATCAATATGATTAAAAGTAAGTGGCATTTCACCCAAAATCATCTATAAGAGATCTAGCTGGCATCAAATAAAAGCAACCCATAAAGAAGTGAGAAAATGAGGAGCAGACTGCTTATCTCTTAAAATAATTGCTGAAAATTTCACTGAACTGGATACGAGATTTGAGGTTTGATTACTTAAATTTTCAGATTCTTAATTAAACTTTTCACATCAAGAGTTTGTATAAACTTTTTCTAAATTCATAAATATGGGCAAAACATGTTGTTTGCCTTTCGGTAAGATATCTGACTGATAAAAAAAACAGGACCCAAATAACTTTAAAGTGTGTTCATAGTACTATGGAACAAAAATAAGACAAAACAAATACACTATTTAATAATAGCTTTTATTTTCTCTGCTTAAGTTCAGTGAAAGTATATTTGTTGGTAAACTAAATATACACTATATTGCACTAAGATGGCAGAATAAATGTTTCTTTTATGGGGTCATACATGAAAAGATTTAGGGTAACAAAGAAGAGAATATATTCAGAGAAGAAAAAGTTGAAGTACTGGTAATAAATAAGAGAGGAGAAGCCATCTAAAAAGCATGGAGAAGCACAAAGGCAGTGAAGAACATGTAGGAAACAATCCTCAAATTCAAAGATATCTCAAGAATAAAATGTAGGTGGAACATGATGTTCACATCAGACAGAATCTAACAACAGGCAGAAGCATATAATAGATTTAACAATGCAGATTTCACGTGAAAATCATTCACAAGGTATGAAGGAGGAGACTAAAAAGCACATGTGTCAGTGATCAATAATGCTCGAAAAATAGGAGGACATTAAAAAATTTTGAGAGCCAAATGAAAATGCAGAGAAATGGCTTAGATGTTAAAAGTATTTACTGCCCTTGAAAGGATTTAGTTCGGTTCTCAGCACCAATCTTGGGCAGCTCATAATCCCCATTAATGACTCAGTTCTAAGAGATCTGATCTAGGACCTCTCTTGGCCTCTTCAGACGCATGCTCAAAAACATGCGCTGAAGTAGACATATAAATAAAAGTAAAATAAATTTTATACTAAGTATATACAAACAATATAGCAGATGCTCTGAGATAAAGTGAGAGTCATTTTCACAGGAGAGATAATAGCTGTGAGACCTATATTAACTAATTATAGCTACTCTGAAATAAATAGTTTGATTGCAGGGGAAAAAAAGGATAGTTCAACACACACCAGAAAATAAATGTAGCAGAATATATCAAATAACCATGCCTTTTTCTTAATGGTTGCAAACAAATCCTTTGATATAATTCAGTGTCCCTTTATGACAAAAGCCCTGAAGAGGTGGAATACACTTGAACATAAAAAAAGGCTATTCGTGGTAAAGTTGAAGCCAAACATACATAAAATGAAAAAATTCTGAAAATATTATTTCTGAAATGAGAAATTAGACACAGTTGTGAATTTAATTCACCCAGTCCATAAAGTGCTGGAAGTAAGAAATGCAAGAGTAAGAGAAAAAATAAATAAAGGAAATACTTATAGGAAAAGAAGTTGAATTATCTTTGTTTGAAGAAAGTATGATTCTACATTAAAATCCCTAATGAGAAAATAACATTCTATACTAAAAATTCATAAAAGCACCAAAATTGCCTTGAATCTGACAAAAATTTTCAGTAAAGCAGCATTATATAAATCAACATACAAAATCAAATAGCATTTTTATTCTATTTCACATATTGAAAGTAATGTTAAGGTTAAAATTATTAAACCTATTGCATTCAAAATAGCTTCACAGATACTTATGACTAAATCTATCAAATGGTGAAATTCGTTTGCAATAATATGGCACTTCTGTCTTTATTATATTTGCATCTAAAGGACTTTCATATTTCCACTTATGTCAGAATAAACGTCATCAAAATTAAATAAAAAAGAATTACAAAAAAGATTCTGAAGGTTAATATTGTGATAAAGTAATAGTACAGAAGCCAGCCTATAGATAGACTTTTAGCTCCATCAAATTTCCAATGACAGCATTTACAACTCAAGGAATCAATCTCAAAATCCATACAGCCAGTTTAAAAGTTCATTCACCCAAACTGCGAGACACTCGGCATACTGTGTTTACTATGCATGACTGACAACTTGAGTTCATCCTATCAGCTCAAGACTAACTCTTGAGAGTCATTATCTGACCTCCATGTAATTACTATTTCATTGATCTTCCACAAAATTATTTGTTTATTAAAAAATACCTATATCCAAAAACCACTAACCAACTTAAATAATTCTGGAAGAAACACAATATTTGTTTTCAATTAACACACAGGAGCACAGAGTATTATTAAAGAACTGAGCCACGAACCAGGCAGCGTACACTAGCTGGTAAGAGGTCCCTGACACATATACAGCAGAGGACTGCCTGGTCTGGCCTCTGTGAGAGAAGACTTTCCTAACCCTCAGAGACTTGATTCCCCAGGAAATGGGAAGGCCTGGCCCGGTGGGGGGGTGTGGGGGGGAAGAATGGCTGGGGGGCGGGGACATCCTCTTGGAGACAAGAGGTAGGAGGAATGGGATGAAAAACTATGGAACTGCAGACCGGAATGTGGATAATGACTGGACTGTAAAAAACTAAAATTTATTTTTAAAAATCCATTAGTGCTTTTTTAAAAAAGATTTATTTAACTTTTGTATGAGTACTCTAATCTGCATGTACACCTTCATGCCACAAGAGGGCATTATATCTCAATATAGAAGGTTTTTAGCTACCGTGTGGTTGCTGAGAATTAAACTCAGGACCTCTGGAAGAGCAGACAGTGCTCTTAACTGCCAAGCCATCTCTCCAGCCCCTCTATCGTGTTTTGACAAAGGTACCAAAATATATGCTATAGAAATGATAGCTTTACTAGGAATCAAAGATGAGAAAACTGAATCTCAGAAATCAAAATTCAAATTGGGTCAAAGGCATATCTGAAACTATTGTTATGTGAACCACTTCATAATGCAGCCTTAAGCACATCTTTCTGAACAAGGCTTCAAAAGCCTAGAAAGGAACAGCAAGCTTTGACAAATGGAACTGTATGAAGGCAGGAAGTTCTAATGTTGTTGTTTTGGTTTGGTTTGGTTTTTGTTTTCCTTTTATTGAAACATATTAACTTTTTTTTCAAACAATATATCCTGATTATAATTTCCCCTCCCTCTACTCCTTCCAGTTCCTTCCCAACTACTCTCCCTTCTAGGTTCACTCCCTTTCTTTCTCTCTTTAGAAAACAATAGGCATCCGGGCAGTGGTGGTGCACACCTTTAACCCCAGCACTTGAGAGGCAGGGGCAGGCAGATTTCTGAGTTCGAGACCAGCCTGGTCTAAAGAGTGAGTTCCAGGACAGCCCGGGCTACACAGAGAAATCCTGTCTCAAAAAAAAATTAAAAAAATAAAATAAAAGAAAGAAAGAAAGAAAGAAAGAAAGGAAGGAAGGAAGGAAGGAAGGAAGGAAGGAAGGAAGGAAGGAAGGAAGGAAGGAAAAAGCAAAATAGAAAAGAATAGCCTTCAAGAAGATAATAACTAAAATTTATAAAATAAAATCTGATAAGATAAATTACAAAGCAAAAATAACAATCAGCAGGGTAAAGAGAGCCTCTAGGATTAGAGAAGAAACCATGAGCTGATGATTTCTAGATTCTAGAAGAAACCTAGAATCCACAAAAAATTCTAAAACTGAATACCAAAAGAATTAAATCATTCAATAAATTAAACCCACCCAAATTTTGCCTACATAAGATTGCATTTTTCATAATTAAGGTGAACCTATTTCTTTAAGGAGAGCTCTGTCTAGCCCAAATTACCTTATTTGGCATTGATTATTAATTTGTTATTTGTGTTTAAACATCGCCAGCACATTAACCTTGATTTTAGAGTCTCAATGGAAAAGCATTTACATGTATTTTCTTTCTTTAATGAGAAAAAGCAAAGGTTTAGTTTAGAAATGAATAACCACTCAGAAATATGTTTGGGGATAAAATCAAAGTCACAGAAATGCCCCCTCCTGTTTTATGATATTTCTAAGCAATAGCACAGAATGATAAGTTCAATTTATCCTGCTAGCTACACCCATCAGTAGGTTCTGTAATTAAATAACCAAGGCTCCTTTGTTGGTACAATCAATGGTCTCTAACAATATGCATAGCCGTAAGTTGCTTCTTTCTGACACATTGAGAATGTAGGAAATTCCTGATTCTGACATAAGCCTTTAGCACACTTCTCTTTTGGTGATTTGAAATTATCCTTTAGTGGAGCTGTTCAAAGGGAAAACTAATTTTTTTTTTTTAATGTTCTTAAAATTCCTGGTCAAGAACCCCAAAGGTACTATTTGTCTAAAAACTAACTGTTACATTTGAGAGTGGATCTCTTACTGCTTGAATACATAATCATTTTAAATAGTTGGCAATACTCCAGACATAATAGCTCAGTAAAGTAAGAGAGATTACAGTGCACAAGAATTTTATCTAGAGAAGATGTAACACAAAGTCTCTAGAGGACAACATGATATGATTGTAAAATCCCAGAGATTTGGATTAGGCATTTCTAGGCTAATGAGGATATTAGTTGCAAGAAAAATACATGTATATTCCTTCTAACACCATTTGAAAACATCTCCCTTGGAAAATGTTAACTGTATAATATACTCAAGATAGTTCAGAAGATTAAATGATGATTAACTACCAATCAACACTTGTGACCATATCTCATGATGTTGGTTTTTAAAATGTGCAATGTCAAATCATCTCAGAAAAGAGAAAATGAATTAAAGTAAGCTTAGGACATGGAGGGACAATGTTCATTTTGACTAATTCTTATAAATAATCTACCATTTTAATGTACCAGGCATAGAAAAAAAGTACACTAGGTGTACAAGTAGAGGGTGCAAGGAATTGTTTTCATTTTAATTTCCTTGACATTTTAAAAATTTTTTAATTTTTAATTTTTTGATACTTTATTTACATTTCAAATGGTTTCCTCTTTCCAGGTCTCCCCTTGGAACCCCCCTATCCAATACCCTCCTCCTGCCTCTATGAGGGTATTCCCCCACCCACCCACCCACTTTCATCTTCCCTCCCTGGCATTCCCCTATACTGGGGCCTCTAACACCCTAGGCCCAAGGGCCTCTCCTCCCCCTGATGGCCAATAAGGCCCTCCTCTGCCACAAATGTGACCAGCACCATGGGTCCTTCCAAGTTTATTCTTTGGTTGGTGGTCCAGTCTCCTGGAACACCAGGGGGTCTGGCCAGTTTTTATCTAGAAAAAATGGCATAGTTTTTTAGGATAACTGATGGTTTATAAGGCAGCATGGCTCAATGATTTAATTTGAATAACTCTTGTTATTATGCTGTTACCTAGTTCATTAAGTACTTTTTTATGAATCATTTTATTCATTTATATTTTAAATGATATCCCCCTTCTTGGCTACCCCTCCAGAACCCTCCATGCCATCCCCCTCCCACCTATGCTTTGCCTCTATGATGGTTCTCTTCTACCCACTCATCCACTTCCAGCTCATACCTCTAGCATCCCACTATGCTAGAGCATCAAGCCTCCTTCCCCTCCCATTGATGTCAGATAAGGCCATCCTCTGCTACATATATACATATGTATCTGGAGACATATCTCTCTCCATGTACACTGTTTGGTTGGTGGTTTAGTCCCTGGAAGCTCCATGTGGTTGAGTTAGTTGATATTGTTCTTCCTATGAGGTTACAATCCGTTTCAGCTCCTTCAGTCGTTCCCCTAGCTCTTCCATTGGTGTCCCTGGGCTCACTGATGCTTAGCTGTGGGTATCTGCGTCTATATTAGTCAGGTGCTGATAGAGCTTCTCAGAGAACAGCCATACCAGGCTCCTGTAAGCAAGCACTTCTTGGTATCAGCAATAGGGTGGGGGTTTGGTATCTGCAGATAGGATGGATCCCTAAGTGGGGAGTCTCTGGATGACCTTTCCTTGAAGTCTCTGTTCCTTTTTTTGTCTGTCTTTCCTTTGGACAGGAACATTTCTGGGTTAAAATTTTTGAACTGAGTGGGTGGCACCAAACTTCAACTGGTGGCCATGCCTATCTTCTGGAGGTGGTCTCTAAAGGTTGTATCTCCCCTTTGCTGGATATTTCAGATAAACTCATCACAATTGGCTCCTGGGAGCCTCTTGCTTTCCTGGAGTCTGAGACGTTCTAGTGGCTACACCCAGTTCTGCATCCCCCACTGCTATATGTTTCTATTCTACTTGCTGACCCTCTGTATTTCCATCCTGTCCCTTCCAATACCTGTTCCTACCCCCCTTTTCCCTCTTCTTCCTCTCTCCCTCCCAGGTTCCTCCCTCCCTCTAGCTCCTGTGATTATTTTTTCCCCTGTTCTATGTAGAATTAAAGCATCTACACTTTGGTCTTCCTTCTTCTTAAGGTCCATATGATTTGTGAGTTGTATCATAGGTATTCTGAGCTTTTGGGCTAATATCCATTTATCAGTGAGTACATACCATGTGTGTTCTTTTGTGACTGCATTACTTCACTCAGGATGATATTTTCTAGTTCCATCCATTTGCCTGTGAATTTCATGAAGTCATTGTTTCGAATAGCTTAAGTAGTACGCCATTGTGTAAATGAACCACATTTTCTGTATCCATTTTTCTGTTGAGGGACATCTGAATTGTTTCCAGCTTCTGGCTATTATAAATAAGGCTGCTATAAACATAGTGGAGCATATGTCCGTATTACATGTTGGAGTATCTTTTGGGTATAAGCCCAAGAGTGGTATAGCTGGGTCTTCAGGTAGAACTATTTCCAATTTTCTGAGATACCATCAGATTGATTTCCAAAGTGTTTTACCAGCTTGTAGTCTCACCAGCAATGGAAGAGTGTTCCTCTTTCTCCACATCCTTGCCAGCATCTGCTGTTGCCTGAATTTTTTATCTTAGCCATTGTGATTGGTATGTGGTGGAATCTCAGGGTTGTTTTGATTTGCATTTCTCTGATGACTAAGGATATTGAATAATTTCTTTAATTGTTTCTCACAGCCATTAGGGATTCATCTTTTTTTTTTTTTTTTTTTTTTTTTTTTAGCTCTATACCCCATTTTAATAAGGTAATTTTGTTCTCTGGATTCTAACGTCTTGAGTTCTTTATATATTTTGAATATTAACCCTTTATTAAATGTAGGGTTGGTAAAGATCTTTTCCCAATCTGTGGGTTGTCATTTTGTCCTACTTAATACTGGCCACTTAGCTGAGGCTAAAGAGAGTTACATCATTAAACTCTATTCAAAGCCAACCCATGAAATATGAGCAAGTACAGAAACAAAAGCTTATACCTTCCGGATGAGGCACTAGCATTGTGCAACAATGGAGTTTATTTCATAATATTTTATATTTCATAATATTTTATATTTCATAATATTTTATATTTTCATAATATTTTATATTAAAATATTTATTTCATAAATATTTTATGAAATATGTGCAAAATTGGTGGCACATGCCTTTAATCCCAGCACTTAGGAGGCAGAGGCAGGTGGATTTCTGAGTTCGAGGCCAGCCTGGTCTACAGAGTGAGTTCTAGGACAGCCAGGGCTACACAGAGAAATCCTGTCTCAGAAAAAACAAAACAAAACAAAAAAAGCAAAATGTCATTTTATGATCTACTAGTCACAAAATTTGAAACTCATTAAAATGTTATTATGAATATGAATAGAGAATATGATAGAAGACTGTAAGCTGTTTCTACATGAACAAATTAGAAATGATCAAAATGTATGCACAGATGAAACAAAGCTTTATGAATGAAACACCCACTTGCAATGAAAATACACAAAATCTACCTATGTTTTTAATTAATGACAGACAGTGTAAAATCAACTGTAAAAGGTGTTTATGAGAACACCTATACCATTTATAACATTTATGTAAACATCTTCAATGAAAAGATTATTTGATAACCATATGGAAAGATACAGTGATCATAAAAGCTATAAAAGAAAACAAGAGAAAAAATGGTTAGGGTGTGATGACGTGAACCCCAAGCTTCAAATGGATCTTAGACATCAGTAAAAAGGTTTGCGTTATTTGCTCTTCTATTGCTGCACTAAAAATCCACAAAAAAGCAATTGATGCAAATAAGAGTTGATCTGAGCTCCTGGATCAGAGAGATCATTCATAATGGTTGAAGACTAGGTGTAGCAACATGGCAGCAGTTGGCCAGAGCAAGAAGCTTAAATCTGCTATCTTTACCCACAGACAGAAGGAAGAATACTGTAAATGGGGTAAGATTATAAACTCACAAAGTCCAACCCCACTGGTGTACTTTCCCCAGCAGGCTCCATCTTGAAAAGGTTCCATATCAATACAAACAGCTGGGAGCCAAGTAGTCAAATACCTGAGCCTACAGGAGACATTTCTCATTCATATTAACACAGTGTGAAAAATGCACTTTCCCCCTTGATTATTTTTTATGTTATATTTTATATGTTCCTCTGTTAGAAAATATAAAATACAAGTTCTATTAGGAAATAAAACACTGAGGTAATATCTAATTTTACCATATTCAGAAAAGCTTCAACTATATATTTCAAGTCAGAGACTAGAACCTCAAAACAATGTATATACTTAGTCATTTATTACACTACTTATAATAACTATATTTCCATTAGAATTTTTAAGAAGACAAAAGATAGATGCATTGTAAAACTGAGAGCTAAGTGATAACTTACCAGTAATTAAAATTTATTTCTATAGTTGTTGTTCGAGAAGCCTGACTATCATCATTTTAGATAAAGAAAATATGTTTCAGTCCCTACCAAACATGTCTGGAAACATTACACAGATACCCAAGGCTTTCTGCATGAAATGAAGTAAAGGGCAGGAGAAGGAGCCATTATTGAGAACTGAAGCACTGCGGTACTCTTTGGTGCCTATGAAAGCACAATTAGCAAGGACTTAACTGCAGGCAGATTCCACCAGTGTCCCCTGCCGCTGACGGTGAAGCTCCTCCCGGCAGTTCGCTTGCAGTTTCCTTTCAGTCATACTCATACTGAGTAACTTGTCTCGCGTGGACTAGATTTTTTGGTTTATTCTATTGTGAATGATCACAGCATGCATCCCCTAAAACATTTATTCACCGGAATAAACTAGAGAAGCAGAGCCAACAAGATGGATTTATGCAGTCAGATTTTCTTGAACAATGTGTTCACTGCATGGTAGAGCTTTGGGAAATCCAAAGCCTGGTGGTGCAACCAGCAGGCGAAACAGAGCCAAGAGCTATGTGGGGAGAGAAAATACATCTCCAGTCAGAATCCCACACTTGCTAATGGGAGCCAGTACTTTACTTAGGCCTTCAGGTCCCTGGAAAAGTATCTCATGAATATGCACTGGCCATTAGATTTAGTAAATATTTGTGATATATACCAGTCGTGTCTTCGAAAAATACCATCATGGAAAAAAGATTAAAAGTTAAAAGTGGAATATATTAATTGTCATAAATATAACCCAAAATCTAAGAATTCAGAAAATAATATAATGAGATTTTTTTCCACAGACAGTAATATATTTCATTTTGAGGTATCACAATGCAATACTACTGGAAGATCTTTTTATATTTGCATAAATTTTTATGCAATTTATTTATTAATTCTTTCACAACTTAATACATACATAATATAATGAATAAATATTTAATTTTATTTGAATAATTCTATTGCTATTATCATTGAAATATTAGTAGATTTTAAGAGGTATGTATATGGATAGGTTAAAAGGTACCATTAAGCACCATATTGGTTGGGACAAGATTGTGAAAATAATACATTTGAGAAGTTGCTAACTTTGTAAATATGTCACTTAAGCTTTGATATGCATGTTGAGATGTCAAATTCTTTATAAGCAGTTTTTGTGCAGGACAAGTGGGATGCTATGATAAATGCATGAGTGATGGCGATTTTCTAAACAGTATTTTCAAAGGCAGTTCCTCCCAAGGCATATACTTTTAAGCAATGCCACTAAAATAACAAGAGTAGAGACTTCAGAACTGAGCTTGAACTTATCAGAAATAAAATCAGCATTCTTCTGCAGACTGGTATGGGCATTTCTCTTCTAGTGTATGAAGGATGAAGTCTCTGCCTGAACACTCTGAAGGAACTATACTCACACTTCTGGCATAAATCCTATGTCATGCTTTTTATCTCAGATACATTTCTGTCGACCTTGATAGATTCTGAATTCCATCACCTTTCAATTTCCATAACACTGACCAAGCTTGTTGTATAGGAATTTCTCAGTAAATGTTTGGTGAGTGAACGGACCATGGAAAGAAACAGTCTACTCAACTATTAATAACCACACTCAAAAGAGGAGTGAAAATTGGGACTATAGTGCCATTTTTATTTTTTACTTTTTGCATTATTTCTGCCATAAAAGTTTATAAAGGTAATTTGCAAAAGTTATGTTAAAAATACTAGTTCACAGTACATTAAGCTTCTTTATGTCTGGCAGCTCCTACAGAGACCCTATAGGTCTCTCTTTTGTACAAAGAACACTTTAGAAGTTACTATTTTAAATGAATCACTAAATTTTGTGAATAATATCTTTGAAGTACAAAATGTTTATATGAATTGAATAACAGATTTAATCCTGTAGCTAAGACAGACAGCCTAAGATCCTCAGCACCACTGTGTCATCTGTGGTCCACAGGCATTTCATAAAGTTCATAATTTGCACAATTTTATACTCTAATATTTTTATTTGGATAATAAAATTAAAATGCATGAATCATTGTATTTCTTGCTTAAAAACTGGTCTTTTTAGCTTAAATGTATCAATTGATTTAAAGAGAATTTCTCTAGATTCTTCTAGCTGTAGTTCTTAATGGTTTTATAAATTTCCCATAATACATAACCTCACAAGAAATAGACTCATTTTCTAAGGTGCTGAAATTATTATGAAAACAAATATGTTAGAGTGGCAGAACTTATTTTTTATTTCAAATCAATGAAAAATTTAGTGGAAATCATGAGTAAGGGAAAAACTGCAAGTTTGACTGACATTCTATAGAGATTTGCCTGACGTAATGACATAATACTAAATACCTTTCATTCTTTCTTTGCTTGTGTTCTCTATTAAATGCATGGTTTAAAAAACCTCAGCTGTATTGTCACGTCAATCACATTAGTCTTGAGTTCCACAAGGCACTCCTATGACATTCCCAGATCACAATTAATAGGGAATAAATTATTACAGCCTGGTACTTTGAAACAGTGATATATAAATTAATAATAATTATACTCTGATCCATATTGGGATATTTCTTATTTAAGTCAGTTAAGTATGCAAGCACACATTTATATGAAGTGAAGTTTGCAGTCTCTTGATGCATTTTTCTATTTACTTATTTATTCAGTCTCTGAATATTCACTGTGGAAGACACTGAGCTAAATGACTCAGGTATTCAAGTTCCTTATAGACTCATAGATATGCATAAAGATTGTAGTGGAACCATGAACAGTGCTAATAAGCAGCATGAAAGATGATCACAGAGAATTCCTGGGTGAGTAGTCTAGTTACTTTCCTTATGAATAATGAAAGTATTACAAGCCTAAGTCATTTAAACTTAAAGAACAGTCTAATTGATATGAGAGAGAAACAAGCACAGGAAAGAGACAATAATTTCAAAATATTTTTTTAACTTAAGGCAAATACCAGCAAATGTATAAAAGGTTATGCCGACTGTTTAAAAAAAAAAAAAAAAAAAGGATAGAGAGCTAGGGTGAATGCGGAACACTTTATTTATACTTCATTCTAAAATAGAATTTTCAATGTTATTGGTCCAGAGGATCAATCTGCAATTTAGAAGGATAGTGAATGTTGTCTAACATAGGTAAGAAGATAATACAAACATTTTATGATTATTGACATGGTTGGGGCAAACAAGGTGAGAAGAACTGAGGAACCGAAGCTGCATCTCTTACAAGGGAGAAGTTGATATCGCTATGATGTATTATTTTGGTTACTTTTGCAGAAAACAACTAAGAACACAACATATATCCCAGAAGTAACCGCCGAGTCAGATCATTGGCTTCAAAGCCAGCTTCACAGGTTTCTTTCTCATGATGTGAAAGGACAATGAGATCACAAGCTTTCCCACAAGTCCTGTCTCTACTCTGTAATGTATTCAGAGGACCCCAGCCCTGTGGGTCTGAATGTAGTCAAGGGAAGAGATCGCCTACCTATCATAAAGCTCCACTCCTTTCTCACTCATCAGCTCTTACATTTCAAATCGGTTTCAAACTGTTATATGTGGCCAGTCACAATCTTTGAAGTGCAGAATGAAACGTTAATGGGAAATTTCTCCTGATAGTTCATTTTCCCATTCTGATAGAACCCCAAATTCCTAAAAGGATTGTGGGGAAAAAAAATTAGCTCTCCACATATACTGTATAACCGCATATTTCATATATACATGCTAGTATGAGTTTTAGATTATTTATAATTTCCCTACTTACTTGCAAAGTACCATAGGGATAATTTTCTTTTCAGGGAAAGATGCCAAAACATCCGTTTGGTTACTTTCAATCAGAAATACCTTTATTACCATTGTAATGAAAACTTTTTCACTACAGTGTACCCTAGAAACTTAAAAACAAAGGAGAAAGTGTTCAGTTTGATACATTATCCTCCAACTTGATTTACTTGTAAATGAAATGTGCAATGTATATAAAATTTGCAGTGTTTAGGAACTACTCATAAAGTATTTTAATGGACTACATAGCATAACATATGTGGTTAAGAACATGAATCTCTGATTTACTCACTATGATCCCAGACAGCGAGTTCATACAATAGTCTATTGCATGCTAGTATCAATCTGCAATCACGTATAAGTTAACCAATCCAGACATAAAACAAATGCTTTGCAAGATGACTATGAATGCACACTTCCCAAAAGACACCTCTCTTCTTTTCATCCTAATTTCCCACCTCCTTGGCTGTGCTTAAATAGATCACATGATCACAAAGTTCTGTTCCATTTCCCTGAATGTATGCTTCTTATGTTATGGTGTTTCTGACTTGTCTCTTCCCCCACTGGTGCTGTCTCCTTTCTCCTGATTCTTCAGATTTCAGCCCTGCTGTCACCTACTCCGAATCTCTACAGGCCAACATTCAGCCAAGATTACATAGACTCCTGACACCAGGCTTCTTTCTAAAATCTTTCTCTTTGCAGTGCAATCACTATTCCTGATTGGATCTCCTGGGGGAATACAGGCATTACCATTACTTTTCCATGAAAGCAAGAATCTTACAATCCCCATTTTACAAAGGAGAAACATTTGAATTGATCAGTTTGCAGCTAGAAGGTACACAGTTTATATTCCAGTCATTTCACAAATATACAGCTAATAAATAATCTGAATATCACTTCAAATTAGAGCCTTTCTTTGTGTATTACACATTAATTTTATTGCCTTTACAAAGACAAGCTATATGGGAAGTTTCTAAGAGTCCTATTAAGTACTATTGAAAAATAATTTTTAATATTTGTTTTAGTTTATATATATATATATATATATATATATATATATATATATATATATATATAAAACATAGCACTCATTTCATTTCTTAACTATAAAGGTATAAAATATTAATGGTTAGTACACTAGATTTTCAATCAGGAAAATTAAAGTGACTTATACTTAAAAGCCAATATTTCACCAAAAGACTTTGAACACCCTAGTGTGACTATATTGCAAATTCTTTGAATAATATTTAAAATTTCTTATCAATCGTGAAGGTGTCCAGTGACACTATAGAGCAGAACCAATCCTCGGGACATATAATAAGATCATATGCACACACTGAACTGTTACATATTTTAGAGACAGCAAAATTCAAGATATATTTAGTGATGCTTACACTAAAATCATGTAATAAAATGAGATAGGTGAGAAGAATCAGAGCTAAGGTCCTTGGGAGATGAAAAATCAAATTATAAAAAAACAAATAAACAAGATAGAAAATAAACTTAAAGTTGCTGCCAAATCTCTTTAAATCCTTGATAATAAAACCATGAGTAAATGAGTACAGCCCTGACTTCAAGTAAGTAGAAACAATGTAATTACTTTGTCAAAAAACACATTTTTCTTATTTGTTAAGGTTGGTGATTTTAAGGGTACACTACCCCAAACTTCTCCAAACATGCCTTATGCAACTGCAAATGCACATATATAGAAAATAATTATACACATAAAATATTTCTAACAACAATCATAAAGAAATTTATTTTAAGAAATCCAGTTCACTAATAATTTTGCCATTTTTAGATGTAAAAAGCAAGTTTGGAAGCTGATGAGATGCTATGATTGTTCTTTTCACATAAAGTGTGTAATGCATTTATTTATATATTTGTTAAAAAGTATTTCATGTCTTTATCCATCAAATAACAGTCAGAACGACACCAATAATTGATACTTTCCTTTCTGTTGAGTCTAGAGTTTGTCAAGTTAACAATAAATCTAGTAACTGCAGTGATGATCATACATTCATTAATATTTTTGTATGTGGAAATAATGAAATATATTTATTCAATATGATTATACTACTATATTGAAAACTTAATATCATTTAGGCTTTAAGTTTAAGTTTTATACTAATATACCACATACAAAAATCTGTTTAGTAAATCACAGTAAATAAATATCAGACTTAGGAAAATTTCTTGAGAAAAGCAGCCTAAAATTTCTTAAAAAGCAAACATTCTGCCTAACAAAAACTTGATAAATAACTTTTCATTGAGCTAAAATTTCTATCTTAAAACACAGTATGAAATTTAAAAAAAAGTAAAAATGGATGTGAAATGAGCAAGGAAATAGCAAATCTAAAGAAAGGAACACAATTCAGTGGGTGCTGAAAATCAGTGAGGAGCATCTGGTCCATCTCTGAAAATGGACGAGGTGAAAATGGATCATTTTTGCTTTCATTGATTTTTATTGCTCATTGAGTTGTGTTTCTCTGTCCCTCTGAGATCATATCATTTTTTTTTTCTGTCTCTAAGGTATGCTTCTGAAGTGCTGTAAGTATCAGGAGGGCACGCTTAATGACCTCCAATATTCTCCAGCAGGAAATAAACTGTTCATTTTGCAATTATGTAAACTGCACCCGTTATTTGTAGGCATCAAGATAGGCATGGTAGAAGAACAAATAACAAAGGGTTGTTAGTAGCAATATGGCACCAACAGTGATTAAGTCTTACACTTTAAATTATCTATGAAACTATTTCTCTCATGAAGACAACTTTTTCTTCTAAGAAAGTGTCCAAAGTTAGGAAAGTGGAAAACAGTGCTGAAATTATATACATAATGTGTAATAAATTACCCATCTAACAACTGGTTGTTCAAAACTGAGTTGGTAAGAGTTATAAATTACCTGCTCTCACTTTCAGCCATAATTATAATTTTCTTTTGATCTAATTGTGTTTCCTAAGTCTCAAAGCTTGCTTTCAATGACATGCTTTAGTAGCGATGTTTTCTCACAATGAGTTGGCTTTTACACTGACAAAAGTTTTCCGGCAATCTTTTCAGTGTTGAAGCTATGATACACAATTAAATACAGTAAGCGGAAAGAGTTAGTGAAGCTTCTAAAAATTCCTGACAGGGGTGAGATGCCAACGAACCTAACAAGTTACATACTTTAACAATAAGAGAGACCTCAAGGGACAGGTTAAGGAAAGAACTGAAGGATCTGAAGGGGATTTCCACCCCATAGGAAGAACAACAATATCAACTAACCATATTCCCCAGAGCTCCCAGGGACTAAACCCCCAATTACAGAATACATATGGAGGGACCTCATGGCTCCAACTACAGATGTCACAGATGACTGCCTTATCTGGCACCAAGGGAGATCAGGCCCTTGGTTCTGTGGAGCTCAATGCCCCAGCACAGAGGGATGCTAGGGCTGTGAGGTAGGAATGGGTGGGTGGGTGGAGGGAGCACCCTTATATAGGCAGGGAGAGGGGGGATGGGATATGGGGCTTGCAGAGGGGAGACCAGGAAGGGGAGCATTTAAAATGTAAGCAAATAAAATAACCATTAAAAGAGAGAGAGAGAGAATTAATCGCAATGTACTTTAAAACTGCAACATAATCCCACAGTATAAACATGAAGTGTTACTGTTCTGACAAACAAATGGTTATTATCACATAAAGAGCTTATAAAAATTCTTGCAAAATGTTGGTTTCAAGTCAAAAGAAGTGAGAAGTGCAGCTAAATATTGCCTGCAGAACACTTGCGAATGGATTTTCCACAGACTTAAAACATTCTCAACTCTACTAAGTCCATGGATTTCAATTCTATCAATCCACAGATTTGTAACCTATAAAAAAAATCAAGAAATATTGAAGTATAATTTTCACCTGTTTTGCATATTTAAGATGGACTGCTAACAATATTTAAGAGTTTGTGAATTGGACACTGGTGTACCTGGTCAGCATGTAGGAAAGCCATGAAAAGCAGCTTTACATTTTGTAATACAAAACTTAAATGGTCAATCTTCCATAACCTAAGCATCAATTTCTAGTAACATATTTGAAAGCGACTCCTCAAAACATCTTTATGCACATATGTAAGGAATCCCTTATCTTCTGGTTGTTATTAACAACTGCAGGTATCTTATTGCTTCCAACCCCTGTATCCCTCAACTCCTCTGCTCAGTTCCTAACTGCAGTGGTGGCAGTGTCATGGATGTAGCCCTGGGAGGTGAATACATCATTAGACTACAGTCTCCATAGAGTCAGTGCCCTAAAATTAGCCTAGAGAATCAACTTTCTCCTTCATAGAAGGATCTAGCAAGAAGGATATATCTGTTACCAGAATGCAGAGCATTAGCAGATGGTAAATCTGATAGTACCTATATCTTGGACTTCTCATGCTCCACAACCTTGAAATAAGTTTCTATTATTGATAAGCTGCCCTGAAAATGATAATTTTAATAACTTCCCCCAATGGACTAAAACAGAAAGTTGAGTACTATGAGAGCCATCTTGGCTCTCCTCCTTATCAACTCCTTCTTATAAGGCTAAAAGAAGGAGACAACAGGGCAATACAGAACTCCTGCCTGATTTGAAAATAAGTATAAAGGGGCTCCAGTGTGACTCATAAGAGCACTTGCTTCCCTCCAGCTGATCTTCACACATGCACATGCACACGGACGGCCTGCCAACAGTTTGCCATGGGAGATATTACTACCGTTTCTAATGATAACTTTATTTTCTTTTTGTCCTCTAAGGCATCTTAACCCTTTATTTCATTGGATTTTTCCCTTTAGTAGTAGAAAGAAACCAAACCAACAAAGTAAGTGTATTTTTAAATGTTTGCAGCAACATGTCAATCAAAACAGGCAAACTAGACATCACACACATTTTATGTGATGTTATATTTGCAAACACTTGAGATTAATATTTACACATTTGTTTACAGTTACTCTAAAATACAATACTAAATATATTATGACAATTATAAAATCATTTTAAAGATTTAATTTTTGCATTACATGTATATATGTTTGTGTGCATATGAGTGCAGGTACCCATCAACACCAGAAGAGGGCATCACATTGCCTAAAGGTAGAGCTGGGAGGCCCCTGATATGTGCCCTGGGATGGAACGTGGGTCCTCTTCAAATGCAAAACATATTCTTAAACAATGAACCATCTCTCCAGCTCTCAAAAATATTTTATACAAGTAAATAACATAAAACCTTATAATTTTAAATAAGGTAATCCATCTGAACTCTGGGGGATACTTTAAAACCAAAACATCCTCAAATTTTAATCTGGAAAAATTCCAGAATCTGATAAAAATGGATGGGACAAGAAGGCGGGAAATGTAAGTTTCTGGATTGCTTCAGCATTTATTAAGAAATATTTAAGACCTGTATTATAATAGGCATTCATGCAGACATAGGCACTCTATACGTTGCCATCAGGTGTTCCTTTATCTCACTTAAGGGGAGTCAGAGGACATTGAAAGAAGTTCTATAGAGTGCTCCCCTTTATAAGAAGGTTTACTCCAGAAGAGTATGGGTGGACAACACAAAGAAAGAGGAGGAAAGGTAACACTGAGGACATTTGAAAAGCTGTAGGGAAATATGTTATTATTTTTACCTATATTACATATGTAATAACATATACACACGCATCTCTCTCTCTCTCTCTCTGTGTGTGTGTGTGTGTGTGTGTGTGTGTGTGTAACTGGTTTTTGCCACTTGAGGTTGATAATGTCATTTTTATGCTGTTTCACTGTGAACTGAAAAAGGGTCGAATGAATCAAATTGGAAAGTGAGTTTCAAAGCATGTGACTACAGTTCAAATCAAAAAGTAGTACTAAGGAAAGATGAAAGGGTGCAGGGTAGTGAAATCAATAATCGTGCACATGGCGTTTAAAGAAACAACAACAAATCTGAGCAGCTGAGGTGCTAAGAGCCTTTGAGCCAAGCAATAAAGATTAAAGAAGCCTCAGTTTCCCAGACAACATTCAGAAGTAAAATGCAGAGTGGAATAATAGAAATTTCTTCGGTATATTTTAATAAATGTTCTGTATTGATTTTTATTAGGATATGCCTAAGGTTAATTAACAACTAAAATTAAAAAAAAAATCACATCAGTTACTTAAATGCTTTTCTATTGCAAAACTAATCAAACTTTTACTAACAATACTTTAAGAATTCCTGTGAGATATCATGGAAGCATTTAGTAAGACAATTTAGTAATGTAATATTAGTTACTGGACAAGGTTATAAAAGCCTGGTGTGCTATTATTTTTATACAATTTTTATTAAAGTATCTAATCACTTCATTTGAAAAATTACCTCATTTTAAATATGGCTTTATAAAGTATAAACTCATAGACTTATTATGAAAATACCGGCATCAATTATTGGTAAATAAAGAGTAAAACGTCCTTATTTTCTTGCTTAATTTATTAAATAAGACATGACCATGAGAAATTATGGGAGAAATTTGGTTACAAGTTATATACAGTTCATTGTTAAGGAAAGCCAAGGCAGGAACTGAAAACAGGTTCCTGAAGGCAAAAGTAAGGTAAAGGCCATGGAGTGCTACTTACTGGCTTGATCTATATGCTGTGCAGAGCATGATTTTATTGTTGTTATGGTCTAGGTTCTGATTCTTGTCAAAGCAGACTTCAACGCAATAGGATAAAACAAGGAGGGCCAAGCGTGGAGTCAGGAACTGGTCACTTAGCAGACTTTCTCTGAGAGAGCAAAAATGAATTCTCTGGGACCAGGGAAATAAAGAAAAAATATCTCTCTCTCTCTCTCTCTCTCTCTCTCTCTCTCTCTCTCTCTCTCTCTCTCATGCACACACACACACACACACACACACACACTCACACACAGAGTTAGTTGATGAGTGAAGCAAGCTTCACAAAACTCCAACCTCTTCACATATATACATATATACATAAATACATATATACAGATAGACAGATATATAAACATTCACACAATGAGTGGGTGGAGCAAAGCTCCAACCAATACACACAAACACACACACACACACACACACACACACACACACACACACATACATATATACTGCACATGCGCACACACACACACACACACACACACACACACATATTTGATGGATGGTTCAAACTCCAATAAGCAGGATCCAATAACTTATTTTTTCTCTTGATTTTTTTATACCATCTAAGACAATGTTCTCTACATAAGAAAAAGATTACCTTATAGCCACAAATTACATATTCTCTAAAAATAATCACCACAAAAAACATATTCTTCAAAAACAGATTGAAATCATTGCGCTAAAAAGAAATCACTATATGATTATTGATTATGTATTATCTTGAGAGTTATACCTCACTAAACATTTTTCTTCTCATTCTTCTCCACAAGTTAAACATAACCCCAAAGCAATAATTCTTTTGTTGTTGATTAAGAAAGTTTAAGTAAGATAGTCTATAGTAGCATTTTTCCTGTGTTTAGCAATGACAGTTTTTATTTACCAGGAAACTGATCATCATCTGTCTAATGTCTTATTTTTGAAGTCTTGTGGAGCTACATTATGTAATCGTCTGTTCTCTGCTGTTCCATGATAAAGAACTTACCTAGCCTTTGTTCATAGCCTTTTCATGGTGCACATCTAACCTGTGATCACAACCCTAGTTCAACACTCAAGGAATTCAGGCCTGGCCTAGGATGAATGTTTTCTTTGGGCATTAACTTGTCCTAACTCTGTTATTTCACGCTACTACAATTACATTCTAAAGGCATGAAAGCTCACTGGTCTCCTTTCGTAACATATGTAGCTCTTGTCATTCTATGAGGAAGGGGCATATTCTATTCTAGATTCTAACTTTAAATTTTTATCAACTAGCCCAACTTCCAAAAATTATTTAAATCAAAATAACTCCTAAATCTAATTAAATCAAATCAGGAATTCCATAAAATCATAATTCCTCTAAACAGCATTATCTCATGGAAGTTCATCTTCATGTTGATCTGTAGGAAACTTGCCTCACAGAGTAGGTTACTGCCTAGGAAGTATTCATGCCAGACTACATGCAGTGAAGTTTTCACATGACCATTCACGCCATGCCAGGTATATGAGGAATATAGCAATCACCACCATGAGAAGGCACATCAGTAACAAGAAGTCAATCTGGGACAAAACCCCTGGCCTCTGCCTCTCAAGCATATACACATTACAGCTGAGAAAATGATGGACTGTCTCCAGGAAGAACACATGCCCACTGCAGCTCTTACTGCACGGAATCTGCCAGGTTTTGATTTATGTACAACATAGGACAACCTGCCTAGGAGTAAGAATATCCTCCCAAATCAATCATTAGAAAGCAAAACAAAACAACAACAAACAAAAAACCTTACATGCAATCTTGCCTCCAGACCAGTCTGACGATGGTAACAGTTCTCCCTTCCTAGCTGACTATATTATGTCAAGATGATCAAAAACTAGCCAACGCAATTGACCACATGTCAATCTGACATACAAACACATCATTATTAAATCACAAACTTTGCTTTTTGCCTCCAAGATATGTTAATATTGGTCCTGTGGGGGTTCAATGCCCCAGTGTAGGGGAATGCCAGGGCAGGAAGGCAGAAGTAGGTGGGTGGGTGGGGGAGCAACCTTATAAGGCAGGGGGAGGGGGTATGGGAGAGGGGGGTTCTGGAGGGGACACCTGGAAAGGGGATAACATTTAAAATATAAATAAAAAATATATCTAATAAAAGAAAATATAGTAAAAAAAAATGCAAACATAAAGGTAAAAAAATACTGATACTACAATATAAAATTTCAACCTTGAAGAGTCTCACAATCTTTTAAGCTATCAACATCTTAAAGTCCAAAGTATCTGTAAATATTCAAAGTTTCTTTAAAAGTAAAGATAGTCTTTCATACTTTCTTATTCCAATAAACCAGGAAATAGACACAGTCAAATTAAATAGAAACCAAACTCCAGCAGTGTAGTTGACTTGGTGTCCAGTATGTAGACTCAGACTATAGAAATCATGGCCAGTTCCACTTCCATGGCCCTGTCACTCATAGCACAAACAACTTATCTGGTATAGTCAAGCTGCCTCTGCTCCAGCATTGCCACTATACTTACTTGTCATTCCAGAGTACAGCCATCTCAAAAATGTCAGAGTATGTACTGAACCAGAGGCTGCAGCTTCAAATTCCATCCCTGCCATATAGTGTTAAGCCTCAGATGGTCTCCACGGCCCCATTCAATCCTGAAGATTTCATTCCACTAAAACCAATAACAAATGGGATATGCTTATACATTACCAATTTATCCCACTTTGAGAAAATACTCCTGGAAGATTCAAACATAGTGATGCCAGTCTCTTAAGCACAGCTAATTTCTCAGCCCCTCATTAACTTTTCCCTGACAGCTAATGATGGTGAACATTTTTAAAAGTGTTTTTAGCCATCTGAAATTCCTCTAATGAAAAGAATCTCTGTTTAGATTGTCTTAGTCAGGGTTTCTATTCCTGCACAAACATCATGACCAAGATGCAAGTTGGGGAGGAAAGGGTTTATTGAGCTTACACTTCCATGCTCCTGTTCATCAGGAAAGGAAGTTAGGGCTAGAACTCAAGCAGGTCAAGGAGCAGGAGCTGATGCAGAGGCCATGGAGGAATGTAACTTACTGGCTTGCTTGCTTCTCCTGGCTTGCTCAGCCTGCTTTCTTATAGAACCCAAGACTACCACCCCACAGATGGTACCACTCACAAGGGGCCCTCCCCCTTGATCACTAATTGAGAAAATGCCTTACCGCTGAATCTCATGGAGGCATTTTCTCAACTGAAACTCCTTTCTCTGTGATAACTTCAGCTTGTGTCAAGTTGACACACAAAACTAGCCAGTACAGATCTATACCCCATTTTTAAATTGGATTGTTATTTTTGATATCTAGTTTCTTGAGTTTTTTTAAATTGTGCAACTTAGAGTTCAATCAGATCTGGAGTTGCTAAATATCTTCTCCTATTCCATAAACTGGCATTTTGTCCTACTGATGGTATCGCTTGCCTTTTACGAGCTTTTCAGTTTGATGAGGTCCTAGTTATTGACTTGATCTTAATGCCTGCACTATCAGTGTTCTGTTTAGGAAACTGTCTCCTGTGTCAATGCATTCAAGGCTATTCCCTACTTTTTCTTCTATCATGTTCAGTGTGTTTGGTTTTATATTGAGGTCTTTGAGGCTCAGTCACTAAAGTCTAGGTTCAATCAGTCTTTTTATACTACCCAGGAGTATATACCCTCATATGGCACTGCGCAGTGGGGGGCTGGGCATTTCAACATCAACCACAATTACTAACAAGACTATCTGATAGAGACAGTTTCTCAATCAGCATTCCCTCTTCCTAGATGACCCTAGCTTATATCAACTTAAAAAGAAACAACTAACACATAAATGAAATTTAATTCTTAAGTTTAATCACTTTATAAAATGTATGTATTTGGATAAATAGTTTTAAAATGTTTCAATATAAAGCTTTAGTTAATCTAACTATCTTATTATATTTTATTTGAAATAGACAAAATATACTCAATGACACAATTTCTTATCCATTTATAATTTTTCTATACTAAATGTTAAATGTCAAGTAATGGAAGAAAATACTCTTCAATATGAAATGCATGCATGATAAACGCATGGAAATATTGCTACATGATCAGTTACTTAGGCAGCAAACTATCATCCAGTGTGTTATAATTCCTCAAGACTATGCATATGTTAGAGATAACAAATGTTACTCACATCAGTTAAACAAATGTTTACCAAGCCAAAAACAGTGAGGGAAGTTTGAGTTGCTGTGCTGTTTAACAAATACTGTAAACTCTGAAGCAAAAAAAAAAGTACACTAATTTAAAATTTTTTTTATTAATCATTTTATTCATTTACAATTCAAATGACATCCACAATCCTTGTTTCCTCTCCGGAAACCCCCATACCATCCCCCCATCTCCCTCCAATTTGCCTCTATGAGGGTGCTCCTCCACCCACATACCTACTCCTGCTCTAGCATCCCCCTGGGCTGGGTCATCAAGCCTCCACAAGAACAAGGGCCTCCCCTCCCATTAATGTCAGATAAAGTCATCTTCTGCTACATATGTAGCTGGAGCCATGACCCATATATACTCTTTGGTGATGGTTTAGTCTCTGGGAGCTCTGAGTGTTCTGGTTAGTTGTTATTCTTCTTCCTATGGGGTTGGAGTCTCCTTCTGCTCATTCAGTCCTTCCCCTAGGTCTTCCATTGGGGTCCCTGGGCTCAGTCCCATGGTTAACTGTATTTGCATCTGTATTGTGCAGGTGCTGGTAGAACCTCTCAGGGAACAGCCATACCAGGCTACTATCACAAAGCTCTTCTTGGCATCAGCAATAGTATTGGGGAGGTTGGTGTGTGCAGATGAGATGGATCCCTAGGTGTGGCCATTTCTGTATGGCCTTTACTACAGTCTCTGCTCCATTTTTTTTTTTTTTTTTTTTTGTCCCTTCCTTCTCTTGAACAGAAATAAATTCTGGTTAAAAATTTTGAGATGTGTGGGTGGCCCCATCCCTCAACTTGGAGCCATGTCTATCTACTGGAGGTGATCTCTTCAGGTTCTACCTCCCTGCTGTTGGGTATTTCAGTTAATATCATCCCCATTGGGTCCTGGGAGCCTGTCATCCCCATTAGGTCCTGGGTCCAGCTTGCATCCCTGGCCTCTGGGACTTTATAGTGGTTTCTCACATTCCCTTTCCCCCAAAGATACTTATTTCTCTTTGTTCTACTGGCACTCTGAACTTCTGTCTCCTTCCATATCTGTTCCTGACCCCCCTTTCTCCTCTGACTCCCATTTCTAACCAGATAGCTCCCTCTCTTTGATGCCCATGATCATTTTGTTTATTCTTCTAAATGGGTTTAATGCATCCACGCTTTGCTCTTCCTTCTTGTTAAGCTTCATATAGTCTGTGAGTGGTATCATGCATATCCTGAGATTTTGGGCTAATATCCACTTATCAGTGAGTACATACCATGTATGTCCTTTTGGGTCTGGGTTACCTCACTTGGGATATTTTCTAGTTCTATCCATTTACCTACAAAGTTTGTGAATTCGTCATTTTGAATGGCTATGTAGTATTCTATTGTGTAAATGTTTCACATTTTCTGTATCCATTCTTCTGTTGAAGGACATATGGGTTGTTTCCAGTATGTTCCTATTGTAAATAAGGCTGCTATGAACATAGTGGAGCATATGACCTTGTCATATGTTGGCAGATCTTTCGGGTATATGCCAAGTAGTGGGATAGCTGGGCCTTCAGGTATAACTAGTTCCAATTTTCTGAGGAACCACCAGATTGATTTCCAAAGTAACTGTACTGTCTTGCAATCCCACCAGCAAAGGAGGAGTGTGCCTCTTCACATCCTCTCCAGCATCTGCTGTCACCTGAGTCTTTGATCTTAGCCATTCTGATTATTGTAAAGTAGAATCTCGGGGTCATTTTGATTTGTATTTCCCTGATAACTAAAGATATTGAACATTTCTTCAGTTGTTCTCAGCCATTCGAGATTCATCATTTGAGAATTCTTTGCTTAGCTCTGTAACCCATTTTTGATAGGGTTATTTGGTTCTAGAGTCTAATTTCTTGAGTTCTTTTTATATTTTGGATATTAGCCCTCTATCAGACATAGTGTTGGTAAAGATCTTTTCCCAATCTATAGATTGCTGTTTTGTCTTATTAATATTGTCCTTTGCCTTACAGAAGCGTTTCAATTTTTATAAGGTCCCATTTTTCAGTTGTTGATCTAGAGCCTGAGCCATTGGTGTTCTCTTTAGGAAATTTTCTCCTGAGCTGATGTGTTGGTGGTTCTTTCCTACTTTCTCTTTTATTAGATTCACCCTGTTAGATTGAAATTTTATTTTGAAGGGGAAGATTTACATTCATGGTTTGTGATGACTCATGATCATTGTCCTGATAGAGCAGAAACTATACTGTGGTCTTAAAGATATAATTTATTTGTGATATGAATATTTCTCCATATTTAGATATCTAAAGAAATAATGCTAACATTTCTGGATTTCATTCCCTACCAACAACAGAAAATAATTTTCTACTTATACATATTTTGAGTTTCTATAGAATTATAAGAATTTAAAAGACTTGCTATATTTAGTATAACATATGGGAAACACTTGGGAGCATCTTGTAATAATTGTAAATCTTGTAATAATTTATAAATATTTTCAAATAATTATCTGAACTTGACCATTGGAATATTAAAATTTCCCAATTTTCAAATCTAAATTTCATACTCTTTATGGATCTCAAGAATGCTCAAGCTTTAGTAGTTTCTAAAATATACAAAAGAAATCATATCCAATGACAGAAAAATGCATCTGACTATACACAAATAATTCCCTGCTCCGACAATTGCCATTCATTACAAGCGATGTTAAATTTCATAATCTATTTTCAAATATATTAGATGTACTAAAAAAAAGAGCTGTTTTGTGTCAAAAACTGAAAAATATCAAATTACCCTACTTGTATATTACTTATTTTTTTTAACTCTAAGAGGGCCCCAGTACACTAACCCTTTATATTGTAAGATTTCTAAGATTCGCTCACGTGTATCTCATCTATCTTCCCTACTTTGAGTGTCTTTGAAGCATTGTGAATCTTGTTTTCAGTTGACATTTGAATCTATTATAAGCATAGAGAAGTCAGTATAATGTTGAAACCCTTGTTAGGTAACACCCACTAGTCCTTTAGTAGAGACACATATTACAAGAGAAACAAAGCTACCATATTTGTATCTGATTATATCTGATATATCCACAGATAATCTTTGATATGATCAGTTTTATTTACACCCAAAATGCTATAAATTTTTATTTTTCCATGCCGACTGGTCTGGAACCCAATTGATGTTACACAAAAGTCTGTGAAACTCATTGTGGAATCTTCAGAAACAATGGTCTTGCAAATGTATGCTGTCTTGCAGAGTTGGATGAGCCATCCTGTAAGAACACTTATGGTCAAAAACGATAACAACAAAGAAAAAGTTTTAATCTCAGGGAGTAATTTGTTGTGCTTAATTTAAGAGCACAAGAATTTGATAAGCCAATAGATATTTATTTTTGTATTTGGGTGTTAGGAAACTAACAGCAGATTCCATGACTTGCCTATTAGCCACACGACTCACAGGACACATGTGTCTGTGCTTGGTATAAGTTGCACATAGGTTTCCATTTATGTTTTATCCTTGCTTGTGCTTTCTAAAACTATCTGTAAATATTCACTAGTTACCACATAAAGAAAGGGATAAATTAAATTAAATACTTGTAAGATAAATTAAGGTGCCATTTTATTTTAAGCATTTGAAATGCACAATAGTAAAATGAATTTTACAAAACAGAAGAAATCTGTGAGTTCTTCACATAATATTTCTGAAATTCATAGAACTTTACTCTGTAATATGGTAAATTTTACCTAATCATATCTACTTGTGCCACTGCTAGAAAGTAAGATGATAGATATACAGTATATACTAAAAACATTCAATATGAAGTGCTTTTTGTAAATAGTATTATACTATTTAGATATTATGTTAAAGACTATGTGGCTGTGTCAGTAGTCTAAAAGATAATTTAAAAAATATTCCTGATTTTATCTCCTTTGTTCCACTTTGTTGTACTTGTTAAAATTTGTTAAATATCATAGGCATGATTCTAAACAGTTATCAAAAATGAAAAGAATGTAGAGATAAAGGATTTAAAAAAAGCAATAGGAATGTACTAATAACACCTCCAGCAAATACAGAATTTATATTATGTTATTAACCTTAATGCAATGTTAAGATAAAGAAATAATTGTAATCCCTAAGAAGCACAAAGTTCACACAATTTCTTGCAATATCTTAATTTCTGATAAACTATGGAAATATTTCTTAATTTATAGCTAGAGCAAAATCTAAACAAAAGTTGCATTCATTAAGATAATAACAATATCTGAAATCTAAATTCTTTACTGTACAAATTTTACACTTTGCTGGGTTCATTAAATGAATTTAATTAAATTTAACATTCAAAAGAAATAAGAGCAAGTTATTCTCATCATTCTTTTTGTTGCCTTTTATAAACTATGAAAATACTTTTCTTAAAATTCATCGCCCCATCATAATCTCCTATATATATTTTCTTAGAAATTAGATTGTGAATCATACAATTTCATTATAGGTAATAAGTTTGGTGACTATTAGGGCATTGGCTTTCCTTTGCCTATCTTTCCAAGTGATAGCCCCTAAAGGACATTAAAACAAAGTATTTAACAATCAAAAAGAAACAAGTTTCATCTTTAAAGAGAACTATGATTCACCTGAAATTCATCAAATCTTGGTGCAGTATCTGCCTTATCCTTTTTACTGCCATGGTGCTGTTTCACCAGTTTATCTGTCTCTTCATTAACTCATGGAAATATTTAGGATATTTCACAGAATAAATTAACCAACATAATATGGCATTCAGCATTAGAAAATCCATAACATAGAGGACATTAAATCAACAGAACTGATATTGAAGAAAAGAAAATACAAAATAAGAAGGAAGTGTGTTGTTTGGAGCATCAGTAAGTCTGAAAGAATTAGATAACTTAATAATAAATTACATTAATAATAGGTCAAACACATAAAAGACTAAATTCATGTAGATTAATATCTAACTCATTACAAACTAAGATTTTGGTATTGTGGTATTTAGAATGAGAATGACCCCAACTGTCTTGTTTTTGTTTTTTTAATACTTGGCCTACAGTTGGTGCCTCTATTTGGGAAAAATTAGCAAGTGTATCTTCTTTGAGGATGTGTGTAAGTGAAAGTGGGCATTGAAGCTTCAAATGATTTACAACAGTCTCAGTTAGTTCTCTCTGTGTCTCTGTCTGTCTCTGTGTCTCTGTCTGTCTCTGTCTCTTCCCCCCCCCCTCTTTCTGTCTCCCTCTCCCTCCAATTTGTGGATTAAGCTCTGAAATCTCAAATACTTCTCTAACACCATGCATGCCTAGCTCTACACATGCACTCCACAATGATGGCCATAGACTCTTCACATTCTAAAAATGAACCCCAAATAAACACTTTATTTTTATATGTTGTCTTGGTAATGGCATCTAATCAAGGGAGTAAACATGTAACAGAGACATTACATAAGATTAACAGGGAAAGACACAAAGTCTGTAACTTCAAATATCATAGGTAAAAAAATCTATGCCATCAGTTATATATACCTTTCTTCTTAAAATTTCCAACTTATAATTGGCAAATTCCTAGTAAATTACCAATTTCTATGTCAGATAATTTCAGAATTATATACTCCCTGTAAAAAATAAAGGATTTATATGAGAATTGAAGGCAGGAAAAGTCCTGCAGCACCATATGTCACTAGAGTTTTCTGGGCCTGAATAAGGTATTATGGCCACCAGTGTGACAGGAAATGTGTCTGTATTCCCTGTAATTGTACCATTGTGAAAAGGATTCTCTCCTCTATTAAGTCTAAATACTGAATTTCCTGTATTCCACTTTCCCAAAGCAAGAGAGAGAGAGAGAGAGAGAGAGAGAGAGAGAGAGAGAGAGAGAGAGCACATGTGTGCATGCATGCATTGCATGTGAATGTGTGTGTGAATCCATAATAACTTGTGCTTGAAGACTTCACTATATTCAAAATCCCATTTCAAATATTGCCAGCTGTTTGCTGCTTCCACATTAGATGGACCTCTGCAAGTCTTTGCTGTTATCTGTTATTTGAGAAAGAGTGACATTGCTTCTTCATATCCTTAAACTAGGCACACTTTGCCCATGATGAGCTGAACCCAAAAGTATTCACTTGGTGCTTGCCTTTCTCTAAAGATTTCAGTGCAGGGAAAGCTCCAGGAGTAGAGATTAATACACATTAGTAATTAACATTAGTTTTGAATATAAAACATGAAGCAAATGTGAAATTCCAGGCAAGGCATGTGTCAAGTCTAAGATTTTACAAAGTCAGACTTATATGTTTAGGTCATAAAGTATTCACCATACTGTAATAAAAGCCCAGCTGCCGAATAAGTGTTGAATTTAAATGCTAAAGGATTAAATAGAATGGATGTAGGTCACATCTCACAAGCTAAGGAAGATATAAAAAGGACAAAAATAGCATGCAGAGTGTAGCACTGCACTGTTGAACTGTAAGATCAGCTGAAATAACAGCTGAGAGATAGTTAGAAATCACCTGACATGTTACACGTATGAATTCTTGCAACAAGTATTTAAGTTAGGTAACATTAATCCCATGTCATCATTATGAAGGAAATACAGAGAAGTTAATTAATTTCTCTTATATCACCCAGTTAGACATGATGCAGCCAGGATTTAAAGTAGGCAGTATAATCATCCCAGGCTATTTTGCATTCAGCCATTCCTGCTCAGTCTATGTGGGAAGTAGTCAGTTGACTAAAGAGAATAAGCCCCACAAATGTATGAAACAAAGACTGTGGAGGATGAAAACGTCACACACCACGGATCACCGTGTTTTCTGAAAGACTGTTCTGAAACAACCTTGGGAGGAAATTCTGATTCATGAGACACAGTGAAAGTATGAAAATTTCAGTGAGAGAAGAGAGACAAGGTCCAGCTTTATTGTCTGACTTCCCTCTCCAGTTAAGATCTTTTATTTTTATAGAACTGGCTTTTGTTTGTTTGTCTGGTTTCTAGTGTTTGGCATTTCTGGGGGTCTTACTAATCCAGCAGATATCCTCTCTGATTAATGTAGTATGTTCTGTCCCTATAGTACAAATAATATAAAGATGATTGCAGTATTGTGGATGGTCCTGGTGCTGCCTGTATTTCGATGTTAATTCCACCTTCAGAGGAGGGGCTGTCTGGAACAAGGAATGAGTCAAGGTACTCAGGTGACTTACTGTGAACCTTCCCCCAATGAATAAAGGGACCAATCAGTGGGGAAGTAGGAGGGACTTCCAGGTTAGACAGAGGAAGAGAGGAAGCAGGAGAGAATGAGAGGGGCTTTTGGACTGGTATAGCAAAAGGCCAAGATGTAGCAACTACTGTTTCCCAGTTTCAGTGGCAGATTCCCCAGGATTCACCACCGGAGGATTTAGATTTAATACAGCTTTCAATATTAGGATTCTAGTTGTTGCACCCAGAAACTGAGTTACCATTGTTTTTGAACTAAGTTTTAGTGGTGGTTTCCTTCTTGCAGCAACTCAACTGGGTTCCAGAGAGAAAGGTACAGGGGCAAAGCGTGGGTTTGCCTGATGTGCACCACAAAAGTCTCTGGGGGTACTGAAGCATGATAGCAACCCGCCAGTGGGTACTCAGTGATCTGGGTGGAGAGATGTTGGAGCACTGAGTCACAGAGTCTGCAGAGATGAGAACATCCCGCTGATGCCATATGGCCTATTGCTAGTCTTTTTAATATTTCTTGCAACATTGTTGTATCTAAGCCACTCACTATTCAGCACACTGCAAAGATGGATTTTTTTTTGTTATTGTTGAACTTAGTGTGTCCACTTTAACAATCGTACTCATGTCAGAAACTCATCTTGCTTATTTTTCTACATAAAAATATATTTAACTAGCTGGTGCAGGATACTTTATTTTTCTATACTGCTATGATAAAGCACCATGACCAAAAGCAACATAGGGAGGAAAGCGTTTATTTAGCTTATTGGCCACATCGCAATCCATCACAAAGGAAGGCAGGCAAGCACTCAAGCAGGCCAGAAATCTGGAGGCAGGAACTGATACAGAAGTCATTAGGGAGTGCTGCGTGCTGTTTGCACCCTATGGCTTGCTCAATATAACTTGTCATAACACTCAGGAGGACCAGTTCTTGGTTGGTGCCACCTAGAGAAAGCTGGCCCTCCCCACACCAATCAGCAATCAAGAAGATATAGCACTGGTCTCATTTGCTTGGGGCATTTTATCAGTTGGGGTTTCCTCTTCTACAAGAATCTAGTTTGTGTCAAGTTGACACAAAACTACCCAACATAGCTGGGTAGTCATGAAAATTCAACTTCTAATATAGTAACTTGAAAGATTCTGCTGGATTGAAAGATTGAAAAATATGAATATTTAACTATGAAATATGTAATAACTGTTTAAGACTTAATTTGTTCATTTGAATATACTATTGGTGCTATGTTTTATTTTCAATCATTATGTACTTTAATTCCCATTAAATATATAATTGCTATTAGCTTTGTTCCTTGCCAAAAAAATTGTCAGATCATGATTAATCAGCTTGTTATAAAGGGTAGTCTTTGTGTTACTGGAACTGCTGAAGTTAAATGGATGGTTTTTGTTTATAGTACTAGATGCAATTATAACATGTTGTATGTTTTCTCAGTCCCAAAGGATATGTTATTACTCAGAAGCAGTTGAGAAATTAAGATTCTTAAGCTAACTCACGTTCCATTATGCAATGATTATTTGTAGAATGTTTAAAGGTATCACCTAGTACAGGAATTATCAATTGTGATACAGCATAGGTAACTACTGTTACGATTCATAAAGAATCCAGATTATCACACTTGTCATCATTGTGATCTGTCCTTAATAGTCAAACCTTTCTCAGAGGGATGTGGTAGTACACAAACATAATCTTAGCAGTCCGTGAGAGGAGGATTTGTAGCCGCATGAAGCAAGACTTAAAATATACTGAGACATTGTTTCAAGAAGAAAGAGAAGGGGATGGGGAGATGGCTCAGCAGTTAAGAGCACCGACTGCTCTTCCAGAGGTCCTGAGTTCAATTCCCAGCGTCCACATGTTGGCTCACAACCATCTGTAATAGAGTCTGACACTCTTTTCTGGTGTGTCTGAAGAGAGCAATGGTGTACTCATATACATAAAATAAATAAATAAATTTTTAAAAGAAAAGAAGTAAGGAATAAGTGAAGGAAGGATAAAAGGAAGAAAGGAAGGAAAGCAGGGAGAGACGGAAGGAGGGAGGAAAAAGAAGGAGAGGAATTGGGATGGCATAGAATAAATGAGAGGAGAAGGTGGGAAAGCAGAAAAGAGAAAGGAGACTGGCAATGAAGGAAGAAGGGGGAGATGGCAGAAATATTCTTACTAGCAAAATTTAGAAATAATTTAAAGGTATATTTTATTTCATAAAAGACCGGAATCATACTTGAGTGCAGACACTTAGTGTATTGTCCAGTTCTTTATATAACTCCTCAAAAACAGAAAACAGTATAGTATAGTATAGTATAGTATAGTATAGTATAGTATAGTATAGTATAGTATAGTGTTATCTGTTGAGAACATGCAAAGGCATGAACATAGGTCAGTTCCAGAAGGAGGAATCTTGAACCCTATTTTCAATCATGTTATGCTTCTGGTTTGAGAGAATTTTCTGGATGATTACATTAAATACATAAGTTTCCATCTTGGTTCCAGGGAGACTGTATGAAATATAGGAACTTCTATCATATTGTTTAGAATCCTCTAAAATTATTTGTATTAAATTCTTCCTTTAAAAATGAGATTCTGTAAGAAATTCTAAAAGCTATCTATCGTGCTTGATAATAAGCAATCCAAATAAAGTAGACAGCATTTGTTGACTACCATAGAAACACAGAGCATTGTCAAATACCTCCATAATGATTTTTCTGTTTCTTCTTTCCTTTCCACTGTTTCAATTTATGATGACTGTGATCATCTAGAACACTCATTTTCAAACTTCTTAATACCATGAACCTTAATTCAGTTCATAATGTTACAGTGATCCCTAGGCATAAAATTATTTTTGTTGTTACTTCATCACTGCAATTTTGCTACTCTTAAAAATCATAATATGAATATTTGCATTTTCTGGTCTTAAGTGACCCCTATGAAAGGGTCCTTTGACCTCTGACAGAGTCTCAACCCAGAGGTTGATAAGTTCTGTTATCAACTAGGCATTTTACCGAAATGCTGAGCAGCATCTCCTCTTTATTAAAATCTTGATTCAGTGCATGACTGAGTGCCGTAAGATTTACTATATGATTCATCTGACACAATTGTTCTGTAGTTAAATTCTATCGAATAATGCTAAATATGTTATGAAAATGTAAATCCTTCGGTAAATTATATAAATATGTTTATGTATCTTTACTGTTATTCGCTGTCAGGCATATGCCATCACCGTGTAGTCTCTCTTTTTTTAAACATCACATACTCTCTTCCTCTGGACGTCTTCCCTTTTATCTCATAGTTTTCTTCCCCATTAACTTGTCTAATACCAAGTTTGTAATGACATATAGCTTATGAATCAGCTAAAAAAATGTATAGAGACCCACATCTCCCTGAGCCAAGTGACTGCTGCATCAATGCCTCATTCACAAGAAGTCCTTGTTCCTAACAGATAATGTTCTCTCCTAAGATCACGTATTCTCTGTTCTTCATCTGCAAACCCTGAGAAGATATGCTCGTTCACTTTAACTTATTAAGCAATTTTCATTTTATTCTTCAAAACTAAAAGTCTGTAGGCTTGAGGAATGGTTCAGTGTTTTAAAGCATGGAATGCTATACAGAGGACTCAGGTTCTATTAACAGCACAGTCACAGTAGCTCACAGCCATCTTTAACTTAAGTTCTAGGAGATTTGATGCTCTCTCCTGGCATCCACAGGCACAGTGCACAGATGTAAACATAGACAAAGGACCACTCATACATACAAAAGTTTAAAGCATAATAGTGTGGCAGTAAACAGGACTACACAATTATGCCAATAAATGAACATAAGATGACACCATTTCTCCCCAACAGGTCAGCTAAATCCTAGACAGTGCGTGTAACCCCTCCACAAAAATCACCCATCACCTGGCTCCACAAGTATCAGATTCATGGCTACCTACTCTCTGTGGGTTACACTTACTCTACAAGATGTACATGCAATTATTTTCCAGTTCTGCTTAACACCCTTTTTTGGATTTCTGTCAAACAGTTTGCAAAATCATTTCAGATTTACAGTGTCCTTAATGAATGTGCTTTTGACAGGGTCTTTAAACGTTGCTCCTAAAAATGTCCACCCGTTACCCTCTACTTGAAATAGTCTATCTGGTGCTTTCAGGAACCAAACTAGCTTTTCCAAGAAGACAGCTGCATGCCCCATGCATTCTGTATCCCTGTCTAAAATTCCCTAGGTAACGGAGTGTTTCACACAGCTAAATCAATGTATCTCTGAAGCTCTTGGGTCTGGCACATGTATCTTACTGAAAACGAATACCATTCATAAAGCCTCTACTTAGCAATGCAAGGATCCAACAGTCTCCGTTCCTACTCTGCTTAATTACTTTGCTATTCTTCCCATGAGTTAACATTAAATATAATATTTTACACTTGGTTGTAAAACTTACAATATTTTTTATTTGGTATGATATAATCACAAAAGCATCAACAAATTCATACATTCTAACATTTCTAAATATTGCTGTATCCTCAGTAGCTCCTCCATCCACTAGGAATCAGATGTTATTGTTTATGTGCTTATGGTAGTAACTTCAAATAAAAAAACATAAATGAATCAATCCAATAAGGTTAATGCCACAGTTTAATATTACTTATGCCAAGTAAGGCTATAGCGAACGTTGTCAAGAATGAGTTTGTAGTCACCTCAGAATCCACAGGGAAATGAGTTTTCCAGTTGGATGACTTCTGTGCAACTGATTCTTCTAAGTCGAGCTAAACCCTCTTCAACGCAGTCATTACCGTAAACCTCAATAAGTCTCATCCCAGGATTTTATATTTGAAGCAGTTTGCACTTAAAATTGCATGATACTGTGCAATGAAAAATAAGAAAGTGTGATGAAATTCTCTTTTCATGTTTTCAGAGAAGAAATGGGTATAGTATTTGGGTTAATTGAGAAATTAAAGTATATTTTTAAATTATTTAAGAATATATTTAAATGATTTATATAGATGAACATACAAATTTTCTTGTATTGAATATCTTAACATGGTTCAGGGTAAAATTTATAATCTTGAAATGAGTTATAAAATATATTTGTGGTTGAGATGGACTTTTAAAGAAAAAGAAAGAGGTAGATTTGGCAATCTGTCCTGTATCTGTCTCAGTGTTTGTGTGCTGTTTCCTTTCCTAACTTTTACTCAGTGTTAAGAAGCTAACAACAAAAAATTTCTAGTTGAATCTGCCATTATTATCAGATAGATCAGGCCCATCATGTTCTACTTTTATCTGCATTCTGACCCTTATGCCCTTTGCTTAAAAATCACAAATGTGTTCATATTATTAAACTAGACTTTGGTCCTTATCGTAATTTAACAGTGCTATCATTCCATGGTCATGTTTATTTGTAATTGTTTATTTCTTAAGACCCCACCCCTAAGTCTACTTCATATCTCAGCTTCAATTACTTAAAGCCCACGACCCATTTTTGAGCTAGATTTACACTTGTGAGTTGATCTAAATAGCATACCTTTCCCTCAAAAGTTAAAAGATTGTTATAAGACACACACAGAAAAGAAAGACAAGTGGAGGGTTGGCTTGCTTTTATATGCTACAGGAAGATAAATCATAGTATATATATATATCATACATATGATCAAAATGGTCCTGCAACACACCAGATTAGAAAATTGGCAAGTTTACACTGACACGAGCAAGAAACAGTTTCTAAACTTCTAACCATGTTGTAGAGACTTAGATCTTAAATTCTGTAGAGAAAAACAGAAATATTCCTGACTTACTTGAACCTGGGAAGGGGGAAAGGCAATGTGGGGAAAAATAAACATATAAATTTTGTATTACAAAATACTTATTTATATCATCTAACTTATATATAAATTGGAAGTATTTATATGCCAGTTTCCAGAAGATCCTTTCCCATAGGAATAAGTGACTGGGGTCACTTCCCAATAGAACACTCTAGTTACCATTTAATTCTCTTAACAATTGTGCCCTTTTTTCTGTGATGAAGAAGGAGGAGACTGGAATCAAGTCCAGTAAGTGATACTAGTAAATCATTTACAATTCTCATCTATTTTATCTCATATTTCTATTGTAAATCTGTTCCTGCTGTTTTTTGGTCAAGCCATTATCTTTCTCCTTGCCAGTCATCAACTTACACTACCACTAGCCTTCTCAACTGACAACGCAATATTACCCTGATCTCTGCCTGTCCTGCTCCTCACTTTGAGCACCAAATACATAAGCTCAAGAATCCTACACTCTGCCTTTTAACTGCCCTAGACTTTAGATCTCTTTATATTTAATCTTGCTTTTCCTTTTGGTCACTTGGTCTTTCCTTCTCCCTGATGCATTCACGAAATTCATTCTGCTCTCTCATCTCTGAACCCTTAGTCCTGTCAGCTCCAGCTTTGGCTTTGCTTCCTTAAGGAAGCCCTGCTGTTTCTTAAAGCTACCTCCATCTGACCTCAGTCTCTTCTGTCATGTAATGTATGGATGAATATATTAATCTACCTCATCATGAATAAATGTTATAACTGTATAGTTTTCTGAATTTTTTTTTTAACAAGGGTTTCTTCATATTCCTACCTAGCATTTACTACTTATACTCCATTCAAAGCTTTCAAGTGACTGATGATTACTGAACACTTTGTTTTTTCATTGTGACCATTTAATGTATTAGGATGCATTATGAAAGTAACAGCTTATAATTTTGCTGAATGAATTATTCACAAATTAATGTGAATATATTTCATACTTTTCAATGAACCTTTTAGTAGTCTTATTTCTACGACCAGTTTTTAATGTGAAATCAATAAATAATAGAAATGCAAAACAGAAAGCTCCTAGAGCTATTTCTTGCAGACTATACATGGCCTTAGCTTTTAATTTTAAATGCTTTGTTACTTCCGTTTATACTTACAATCTATATAAACAAACTGAAATATTTTACTGCTAAAAGTATAATCATTATACATCTCTTTTACCAAACGATAACCTTCATGAACTATAATGTTGCTAATATAACCTTGAGGAATATTTTGTCATAGGCCTGAGCATCACAATTATCATTTTTAGCTATAAAGTTTAATGTAATTTAGTGTACATGAAATAATTGTTAGTAGGAATAATTAGCTAACAAAAATGCTCTAGGAATGTGAGTTATTGCTAATGTTGTCAAGGACCGTAAAACAATAGTAATGACTCATAGCAATAAGCCTTTGGATGAAGAAGTTCTTGAGTCAAAGAATTCTCTTCATTTTTAAGCAGTTGTGAAATGTTTTCACATTATGGTTTAAGGATGACTCATTCAATTTATCTTCCTCCTTATAGTGAGGTTAGCCTCACAAGTTTCTCATCTAGGATTTCCAGCAATAAGCACAAACAACACTCTCTTCCACACTCTATGGCAATGAAAACAATACCTGAGCTTTTAAGTTAACATTTAAATTTAATGGAAAATCGTGGCATTTATTGTAGTTTTCCACTACAAAATATTTATTCCTAAACAAAAACCAATTCATTGTTAACGATTTAAATAATTATAGATTGGAACACTAGTGAAAGAAACTAAGTATGTGAAAAAAAGTCCAATTCATATAGTATTAATCAGCATGTGGTCCACAGAACAAATGCTTAGGATGAATTCTGGTTACACATCTATGTCCACAGAGGGCCTGTCTATAACCTTGTCCCAGAGCCAATGGAGGTGGCATTCATCAGAGCCACTGGCCAACAGAAAAATGGTAAACTTAGCATCAGCCCTCACTTGCTCCCATTTCCTCAGACTGCTTAATGCCTCATCCCACGATTATTTCCTACAAAAACTATGATTCTCTTGATTCGTCATTTGGTTTATTTCATCTGAACAGCTACAAACATGCATTCATATTGTTGTGTTTTTGTCTTTTGTCCATATGCAAGCTACTTTGATCCAGTACAGAAAATGAAATCTATTGTATAAATTTTGGTTCACATGCTCTGGGTATCCTGCTTAATTGATGAATCACATGGTTCAGGGATGACATATATCCACTATCTCCAGTCACTTTCCTTTGTTACCCCAAGGGTTCTACCCTTCATGCATCTGAAATCCGGTTATTTTTCTATTAGGGACTGTCTTTGGCAATGATATTATATTATAATTTATTGAGAAAATAGGTAGCATAAGGCAGAAACATTTTTAGACTGGCAGTTCTCTAGTCTAGATTTCAGTGTCAAGATGAGATCTCCTAGCTACCCCTCTTATTGACTCCTGTTCATGCGGAAGACACTTTCTGTACCTATCAAGAACTTATTAATGCCATCATGCAGGATACTTTAAATCCGCATTGATAATTTTTCACTGTAACTTTACTCTAACCTAGTTTCATATAAATTTAACATTCCCTAAGTTGATGCTATATTTTAGATGTCATTTGATATCCTGACAGCCTGCACTAGCCGATTCTTTCACGTTTATCCTCATCATCTATGCATACCATATCTCATTTCTGGAATCTCTTTGCTCTTTAAAACACTGAAATACCAGGTTTGTCTTATCACTTCAATGAAGCTTCTATCCAGAGCGTAGCCAAACAAATTCTTCCAGGTAAATTTACTGTGAAAACAAACAAACAAACAAACAAAAAAGCCAACAGAATATTTTTTTCAGAGCCACCTCAATTTTCAGTTTCAAGCACAAAAATCTCTGCCACCCTTTGTCCTATATTTCCCAGCTCAAGTGTCTGAATTCTTCACAGTTACTACCTATATGGGAAGTTTTTAAGGGTTTCTTTCCTCAAAAGAATTGTATTTGTACTTTATTTCTTTTGAGTTTTATTATCTAAATTTTATTTATGCACTATCTATGCTATCATAAGCACTCCATCCTGTGGTGAAATGTTATTTTCTCATTGACCACTCCTAACATCGATCACATGGAGGGACGCATGACTCCAGCCACGTATGTAGCGGGGGATGGTCTTGTCAGGCATCAATGGAAGGAAAGGTTCTTGGTTCTGGGAAGGCTGCATAGATGCCCCAGTGTAGGGGAATTTGAGAGCCAGGAGGCAGGGATGTGTGGGTTGGTGGAGGAACACCCTCATAGAAGTAGGGGGAGGGTGGTTGGGATAGTGGGTTTCTGGGGGAGGGGACCAGGAAAGGGGATAACATTTGAAATATAAATAAAGAAAGTATCATATATATATATATATACCAATAATTCACAACAGAGGAATCTGGAATGGATGAGAAGCACCTAAAGAAATGTTCAAAATCCTTAGTCATCAGAGAAATGCAAATCAAAACGACCCTAAGATTTCACCTTATACCAATCATAATGGATCAAACCTCAGGTGACAACACATGTTGTCGAGGATGTGGAGAAAGAGGAACATTTCTCCATTGCTGGTGGGATTGCAAACTGGTACAACCACTATGGAAATCAATCTGGAAGTTTCTCAGAAAATTGGAAGTAGATCTACCTGAAGACTCAGGAATACCACTCTTGGGAATATACCCCAAATATGCCCCACAATGCCATAGGAGCATGTGTTCCACTATGTTTATAGTGGCCTTGTTTGTGATAGCCAGAAGCTGGAAACAACCCAGATGTCCCATGACAGAAGAATGGATACAGAAAGTGTGGTTCATTTATACAGTGGAATACTACTCAGCTGTTAGGACCGAGGGAAAAAAACAGAAGCCCTGAGGGCCAGAAGGAAGAATGGAAACAGGCAACCTCTGGAGGTAGGAGGTCGGGGGAACCTTCCAGACCTATCATGACTGCCCTCCAGAAGACCCAACAAGCAGCTGAGAGAGTCAGATGCAGATATTTGCACCCAAAGAATGGACAGAAGCTGCTGACCCCTGTGTTGAATTAGGGAAAGGCTGAAAGAAGCTAAGGAGGAGGGGGACCCTGTAGGAGGACCAGTAGTCTCGACTGACCTGGACCCCTGAGATCTCTCAAACACTGGACCACCAACCAGGCAGTATACACTAGCTGATATGAGGACCCCAACACATATATATCAGAGGACTGCCAAGTCTGTACAGTCAGAGTTGATGTATCTAACCCTCAAGAGACTGGAGGCCCGAGGGAGTTTAGAGGTCAGGTTGGGTGGGGGATGGGGGAGGGTACATCCTCATGGAGACAGAGCGTGGGGAGGAGGTCTGGGATGTGGAACAGTCAGAGGGTAGAATAAAATCTGGAATCTAAAACAATAAATAAAAATAATTACTTTTCATGAAAAATGAAATTACATAATGTTAAATGTTAAATACGAGGAAAAAATAAAGATCACAAATCAACACTATGAAAAAATATTTCTTTTGTCAAAAACAGGACACATTTCATATTTTCTTACTTTTTTTTTCCCTGCATTTTCCTGGTTAGGAATCTGGAAAGGCAACACTGAGGAATGTTTCAATTTATTTTGCAAAATAATGCAACCTTATAGAAAAAATACTATTTTTGTCTTAATTTAAACTATTTAAATTTTAGTCCCTGATAATTCATGCATGTTTATTACACTGATTACATGTATCGATGACTAACTCTAAATATGCAACATATAAAATATCACATAGCTTAATTTCCACTATTACAATAAGTGAAAACATCCAATTAAATTCCTGTTGGAAGACCCTGCTCTTAAGGTTGCTATCCACCATATCCAGAAACATTCTCAGAGCTTGATACAAAATGCAGGACTCCCTCTGCCTGATCTTTTCTGGAGAGTGTCTCTAAGCACAGGAGCCTGAACTTTTCTAGAGGATAACGGTGAATAAAGTTTCTGGCAAGTGCTACATGATTGAGCATGTAAGTCCAGTTCAGCCCTGGTTGCTATAAGATAATTAGTTACTGTGTTATGACCAATCAGCACTTCTTGCATGTAATTCCCCCAGAAAAACCTCTGCGGAAAGCTTCACAGCCTATGGCCAGATTACAGGTTCAATAGGGTCTTGGGATTCCTCTTCATGTAATGTATATTTACACTGGAAATCCCTATCCACTTCCCAAGATGTATATAGTCCTTGTTCACCCTGAATAAATTTGAGCTGTATCACTGAAGGTGATCCAAGAAGTTATTCTGTTCTTACTCACTCCTAACATTGGAACCCTGCCCCCACCCCTAGCTCCCTTTGGACCCCAGAGAGGTGGCCAACAGGCATCAGAGAAAAGGGAGAGTAATAATTTCCCAAAATTAAGTCAGTGTTACTCTTAGTAGCTCTACTACAATTATTCACAGAAGTTAGCTTAACACATATACAGCAACACACAAAAAAGTAAGGCATATTTGCCATAAAAACATTTTCATATAAACTATATGTGCTAGATTTTCACATAATTTAAAGTATAATGGAATAGAAAGACAAATAAATATGCTGTGTCCACAGAAATATCAAATGTATGCACTGCACATATATAATTTCTAAATATCATATGTACAAGGTCATGCTAGAGAGGTTCTAGAAAGAAAGAAAGAAAGAAAGAAAGAAAGAAAGAAAGAAAGAAAGAAAGAAAGAAAGAAAGAAAGAAAGGAGGGAAGGAAGGAAGGAAGGAAGGAAGGAAGGAAGGAAGGAAGGAAGGAAGGAAGGAAGGAAGGCAGGCAAGCTAAGAGGATAGTGATTTTCATTTTCATTATGGAAAATTTATATTCCTTTCATTTTGTTAATCCTCTCCATACCCTATAATCTCTTCTTTCTCCCCACTCCATTTCTGTTTTACCATTTCCATACCTGGTATTAAGAAGAATTTAGAGAAAGAAATCTGGCATGGCTAGAAAAATGTTGCTCTCATAAGTCACAAGTTATTAAGTGAAAATTTTAATGCCAGGAGTGAAACAGCACTTTAAAAATATTAGGCATGAAAGTATCAGAAGTCCACAAAATAATACCAGCTCTTGGCCTTTCCCGAAGTTGCTGGTCAGAAGAGGAAAAGTCCCTATAGCTAAAGACAGCACGTTCCATTATTTCATCATTTAGAGAAATTGTGCTATAACGGAGTCAGAAGACCTCGCATGCATGTTTGTTTACACAGTCCCTGAAACTATTGTGTAGGCTGAGTGAGGGAAAAGGCATCAGTGATCTCTCGCAGATGTGAACTCTACAAAATGCAAGATCAAACTACCAAGAAAAACATGCCCACTTTGTGCAATAGTAGTACAACTGTTAAAGTGGTAACCAATATCTCCGATTACATTTGATGCCCAATCCACAGGAAAACAATGTTTGTTACTTTAAACCTGATCAGAAACACGTGGTCTGGGAAACGATATGCCCTAATAGGTAATAAAAACTGTTGATTAGCTAAATTGCATTGTGTTGAGTAGTCTGTTAAATATTTGTGCTTATACCTAGAGACAAATGGTACAATTTGTTTCACAGCTGTAATAAAAGAAACCTCTATTACAATAAAAGATAGTGAATGCAGAATACCACCCACACAAGGTGGCAAATGAATGCCTGGCCATAAACAAAACATTTATACCGTCCCACTAGGGCTCAAAAACAGTGCAGAAATGGGGAAGAAAAGGAACATAATAGCAGAAAGAGGTAAAGGGGCTTCAAACTGCAATATTGTGAGCAAAATAAACCCATTTCAACCACAAATCTATAGTAAATGCAGATGCGTTGTGTCTGCACAGGAATATGCCCAGCAACTCATTGCAGACACATGCATTGGGTCTGCACAGGAATGTGAACAGCGACTCATGGCAGACGCATGCATTGGGTCTGCACAGGAATGTGAACAGCGACTCATGGCAGACGCATGCATTGGGTCTGCACAGGAATGTGAACAGCGACTCATGGCAGATGCATGCATTGGGTCTGCACAGGAATGCGAACAGCAACTCATGGCAGATGCATGCATTGGGTCTACACAGGAATGTGAACAGCAACTCATGGCAGATGCAAGCATTGGGTCTGCACAGGAATGTGAGCAGCAACTCATGGCAGACGTATGCACTGGGTCTGCACAGGAATGTGCTCAGCCATCAGACAGGTCAGGAGCTGTCAGTGGACAGTCCCAGTCTAGTGATTAGCGAGGTTAAAATAAATGGGTCAAAACACAAATGTCATGAAGTTGGGAGAAAGACAGATAGAGAAGGTCATTAACAGAGATGAGAAGGAGATGAGGCATGGAGCAGATTAGCCAGAACTCATTACACATGTGTATGAAAATGCAAAGAACAAGAGAAAGCAGTACAAACAAAACATAACTAACCTGGACCTCTGGGAGTCCACAGAGATTAAGCTACCAACCAAAGAACATACATGGGCTAGTCAGAGGCCCCCTGCACATGTTCGCAGAGGACTGTCTTGTCTGGCCTCGGTGGGAGAGGATGTGCCTAATCCTGTAGAGCCTTGATGCCCCAGGGAGGGTGAATGTCCGGGATGGAGCACTATCTGAGAGGTGAAGGGATTAGGGATAAGGGAAGAACTCTGCAAAAGTGGACTCGCAGGGGGCAGCATTTGGGATTTAAATAAACAAAGTAACTAATTTAAAAAGGATTGTATCACAGCAATGAGATAAATAATGAATAAAATCAGAAAAATAAAAACAAACTGAAAACTTAAAAGCTGTAAAAGAGAATTTATTGAGAATTGGGGAGGTGGTACTAAGAAAAACAATTTAAGAAAAGATTGAAGCATGTTTACAGGAGAAGGCTTCTTTGTGGAGACCAACTTCGATCTCAGTTTATTTCCTAGAAGTGAGTGCAAAAGATCTATGAGAGCCATTCTAGGAATGTAAATGTAGAGTAAATAAGGCAGCATGCTGCACGGGTCTGTGCTTCATGATATTTCCACAGCAAAACCCTGAAGGCCCATTTTGTAAGAATAATCTGAAGCGAAGTTCAGTGTCAAATGAAAAGAGTTCAAGTATATGATTTTCCCCTAGAATGGCAGAGTCAATAATAATTATTTTGCCTCCTAAAGGAAAAAAGCCAGGGCAATTTGATATGAATAATATATAAGCACTCACCGCATATCCAAGTCTTTGCTGAGAAGTCATAAATCATGTTTCACATTACAACCCTAAAAGCAGAGGGACTCCAGACCCCGAAACTCATAGTTGTGATTAGGAAATCCAAATACATAATAAAATTGCAGGCTGTATTTGTGATTTCTCCTTTCATAATCTTGGTAGAAAAGTCCTTTTATGGAGACAAAACCTGAACAAACAGAGGTAGAAGTGATCTTCATTCCTTCCTTTAAGGGTAATTGGCAATGCAATTCATCACAGTAGCTACTGGCTCTTCCTATGACAACTACAGTTTTACAAATCATAAAAATATGTAATTTTGTATCTTTGAGAAACTCATCGGCTCCAAGAAATTCAGAAGTACTTTTTTCTCTAGTTTTGAAGTGCATCTTATCAAGACTATCAGAAAATCAATCTCACATGTCTCAAATGTATTGGAGATATGTCTTTAATTCAAGTATAACTTGAAAATAAATAAATATTCAGCACACACCAATATGTACTAAGACATAAATTAGTTGTCACCTCAACCCATTATGTATATTGCCTCCATTCTAAAATGTTTATCTTTAATAGAATATCAATTTTGTGAAATGAGAAATCTTATCTGTAGTTTAATTTTGAGTCACTCATATCTAGAATGGCACCCAGCTGATTTATTATATACAAATACATGTGTAATACATGTCAAAAAATGGATGGATTGGACTCTCAGAAATGCTTTGCAAGATAATGCCTTATGCGGTGTTGAAAGCACAATTTTAGCATGGATGCCACTCTGCTGATAATTATGTCCTTATGCTTAGATACTAACAAATATTGTAACACTTAAAATTTCTTGTGACAGAGGGAGCTTAAATAATCATGTGGAAGTCTAGGTCATATCTTACACAGGTAATCTGAAGCATGGTCAAGAACAGAAAAACTCTTTCCAGAAAATCCCTACACAAAGCCTAATGGATTTGTGAAGAATATGGTCATAATCACTGAAGTTTGTGAATGAGCTAACAAGCTCCCTCAGGCATGGGTATGTCATTTATGCTTTCATTAAGTGATCCTGAGCACTCTCATAAATGAGTCTCTGCCCAGATTTTCTCTCTTCGGCAGAGGAGAAAAGGCCAGAGAAAAGCCTTTAAGAAAAAGAACCAGATTTTCTATATCCATTCTTCTGTCGTGGGACATCTGGGTTGTTTCCAGCTTCTTGCTATCACAAACAAGGCTGCTATAAACACAGTAGAACACGTTCCCCTGAGGCATGGTGGGGCATCTTTTCTTTATTTTCCCAAGAGTGTCATTGCTGGGTCTTCAGATATATCTATTTTCAATTTTCTGAGGAATCTCCAGATTGATACCCAGATGTCCCATGACAGAAGAACAGATCCAGAAAATGTGGTTCATTTATACAATGGAATACTACTAAGCTATTAAGAACAAGGATATTCTGAGTTTTACAGGCAAATGGATGGAACTAGAAAATATCATCCTGAGTTGGGTAACTCAGACCCAAAAGGACATGCATGCTATAAGTAGATATTAGCCAAATTTTAGGGAAAAAAAAGTACAGAATACCCAAGATAAAGTCCACAAAACTCAAAAAGGTGAACAAGCTGAAGGGCCCAAGTGAGGACACCTCAGATCCACATTGGTGGGAGAAGAAAGCAATCACAAGCAGGGAAGGAAGGAGGGACCAGGGAAGGGAAGTGGACAGGGGGTGGGGAGGAGGGAAGAGGGGTACATGATGTGGTATTGGGTGGAGGAAAAAGACTGAAGCACTGAGTGCCAGCAGAAAGGATGGAAATCAGGCAACCTCAGGAGGCAGGAGGTTGGGGGGACCTCCAGAATGTACCAGAGACCTGGGAGCGGGGGACTCTCAGGACTCAAAGGGAGGGACCTTAGAAGAAATGTTCTACAGTACAGAGAGGGAACTTGTAGAGCCCTACTCAAGCAGGTCAGGGCATCAAGTGAAGGATGGGGTTGCCATCCCACAGTCAAAATTCTGACCTATAATTGGTGCGGTCTGAAAGAACTTCATGGATGGAAATGGAGAGGAGCCTGAGGAAAAGAAGGTCCAGGGACAGGCCCAAAGTAGGATCTAGCTCCAGGGGAGGCCCCAAGGTCTGACACTATTACCGAGCTATGGAATACTCATAAAAAGAGACCTAGCATAACTGCCCTCTGAAAGACCCAACAAGCAGCTGAAAGAGTCAGATGCAGATGTTTGCAACCAATCAACGGACAGAAGCTGCTGACCCCTGTGGTTAAATTAGGGAAAAGCTGGAAGAAGCTGAGGAGGATGGGGACCCTGTAGTAGGGCCAGCAGCCTCAATCAACCTGGACCCCTGAGATCTCTTAGACACTGGATCACCAACCAGGTAGCATATACCAGCTGATTTGAGGCCCCCAACACATATACAGCAGAGGACTGCCAAGTCTGGATTTAGTCAGAGAAGATACTCTTAACACTCAAGAGACTAGAGGCCACAAGGAGTTTAGAGGTCTTGTGGGGTTAGGGGTTCAGGGATGGGGACATCCTCGTGGAGACAGGGGTTGGGGAGGAGCTATTGGATGTGGAACAGTTGGAGGGTAGACCAGGAGGGAAATAAAATCTGGAGTGTAAATAAATAAATAAATATATATATATAAATAAATAAATGATAAAAAGATTAAATATATAAAGGATTAAAAAACAGATAAAATAGAAAGAAAGAAAAGAAAAGAACCAGAAAAAAAGCAGTGCTGATTGTCAATAGGCTGGGCTTTCTGGAACAAAATCTACCTAAAGCCTTCCCAGTCTCTCCTCTTCCCAAGATATGTGCAGTGATTTAAACATGAACATGTTGGAAGAAATTTATATTCATTTGAATAAATTATTGGACAAAGTTCATGTATTTTACAGTATATATTTCAATATATCTTTTGTTGGTATCTGTTAAAATCCAATTTCTAAAACATTCAGTAGTAATAAATTTTAAATAATAAAGGAAAAAATTGGTCATGGATAGATACATCTTAAAAGTTGTAGATGTATATCAAACACCTTAGATTTTAAATTGAGTGAAATGGGACATCAGGAGGTTAAATATTTTTAAATGAAATGACAAACAATATACTATATTTCTATCTATAATTAATATCCAGATTTTAGAAGTTGTGTCCCAACTATATAGCCTCTATACTAACTGAAAACATATGAGTCAAGAAAAGTATTGTCCTGAACCCTCCAGAAAATGTAAAGACACTCAGCTCCATTTGGACCTATACTGACCATGGCCAGTAACAGAGAGAACAGCAAAGCTTTCCAATGCAAGCATTATTCTACTGGACATATAGAATTCTCAAGGTCACTGTAATTTAAAATCTACACTGCCTCATCCCTTGTCCCATTTCATGCCTCAAACATGTTCCTGTTCTAGTCATCTATTAAGCTGATTACATAGCCTCTTATTTCTCAGGGCAGAGTAGACAATACTTAATGCAAGCATTGGGGACGAAAGAATGGGAGAGACCTCCAACAGAAGACACTCTCCAAGTTAAAGGGTGTCATCAGAAACCAAACCTTACAGTTGACTAAATTAGTTTCTGGGTTTCATGCCTTTACTTCTCATCATTTCTGTTGAAAGTCCTTGTTTTTAGCCTAAAGCTGGCCGGAGAACTCTGTATCAAACACTCAAATTCTATTTTACTAGGGACTGATAATATCTAAGATACACATGTTAGTGATGGAGTTAGGAAGGAAGCAAGCAAAGAGGATACTCTTTCAAGGATATATAAGAGAGAAGAATTTCATACTTATTTAAAGACACTTTCAATTTGTTTTGAAAAATTGTCTTCATAGTCTCTGTCTGTTTTAATATTGAGTATTAGATTGGTAATTTGTATGCCCTTGGCATTGACCTGTAGTTTATTCAAACTTTATCTTCCAATGGGTATAAACCAATGCAGGCTACTCACATATTTGTCCTAAACGTTGGGGCATTTCCTTTAAAATATACAGACACAAAGTAGCATGTAGAAACACTCCCATCAGCCTCTAGAATCTTCCTGCCTAGATCTAAGGACAAAGAAACTTTCATAGTAGATTATAAATGAGTCCCTGACTGTGCATAGTTTCTGGTGCCCTCTATTCCTGAAAATATTCTTCAAATTACTAGTTTCCTTTCCAACCAGTTAGCTACTATTTCCAGTATCAACAACCCATCAGATGGGTCTGGCTGTGAAGGGAATGAAAAACAGTGTGTTAATTTTAAAATCGACAAGAAGCAATAATTTCTCAATGATAAGTCTTAATAATTTATGTTATGAATGAAATATGGAAACTGTGATGCTAATTCATTTAATTCTTAATAATTGACTTGGAAAACTACTTAATCATGGAAGACTATTCTTCTCTTCACTTGTTTTCCAAATGGAAGCTTCAATCCAGAGCACTCAGTCGGAAAGAGATCAGATGGTCCTTCAGATTCATAAGGAGACACAATCTCCTTCAAGTTCAAGTTCACATCTTGTTCTTGTCTTCCACTCAGGCCATCTTAAGCACTTCTTAAACTAAAATTCTCATGTTATAAGACTACATGTGCTACTTTCATTTCTAAATTACAAAATATTATTTAATAAGATAAGTTTTATTTCATTTTCTTTACTAATTTGAAGTCATAATACTAAAATTAAGATATGTGTGATCTCCTGAAAGTTTTTGCACTTTCATTATTTTTTGTATTTCTAAATAAAGTTTTGACCCATTTCTAAGTTGAGAGTCAGACTATTTTTATCATAATCAGGACATTCCTTTATGGATGTGGAAAATCTATATGTATTAAAAAATAAAATATCACCAACTTTTCTAAGACAGAAAACATGAAAATTAATTATCCATCATAGTAAAGAAGAAATATGAAACACCTCAATGCCTGAACTAGCCAATTACTTTCATTTTTTGTTTTATTGATTTTCTTTTTTTTATGGTTCTTATCAAAATCTTTAAGTAAGCAATTATTTATGTAGCTATTAGCTAAATGTCAGTCTCTAATAGAATGCCAGTTTATGAGATCAGATTTATAGTAATCAGTACATATAACTAATATTTGTGGACTTTAGTAATGTTCCAGGAATAGTTTTAATACTTTAGTTATATTATCTTGTTGAAGTCTCCTAACAGCCCTAAATAATAATTACTACTGCTATTTATACTAAACCTAATAGGAGAAAGAACATAATGAACTACTCTAAAGTCTAATTGCTAAACAGTCTAAAGGGGGCTGTCAACTTTGTGTCAGCTGTCTCCAGTGAGCTCAGGTTACAGACACAAAAATCTTTGACTAAATTTTAGTGTCATTGCTCAGTGAGCTGAAAAAGCTACTTGACACTATATATATACATTTACAGTGGTCTTTTAATAAACTTATGTTTAAAATGCATTGTGTAAGTTATTTAATTCCTTTTTTTTTGTTGTTGGTTTTTCAAGACAGGGTTTCTCTGTGTAGCCCTGGCTGTCCTGAAACTCACTCTGTAGACCACGCTGGCCTCGAACTCAGAAGTCCATCTGCCTCTGCCTCCCAAGTGCTGGGTTTAAAGGCATGTGCCACCCCTGCCCAGCTATTTAATTTTTGATAAAATAGAATGGCTCACTATATATATAAATATCCAGGCTTAAAACTACATATTTTTCAATTTCTGGTATCCAACAAATAATTATGAGACTCATAAAAGTAAGTTTACTACACAATCTATGTACTGTAACCTCTTATGTCTCCATTTCTTTGCCTCTCTTTTTTATCTCTAAATTACAAATGACTTGTTTGCACAAAAATGTATTAAAATCATAAATAAACTCCTACAAGTCAATATAGTGGTCTGACTCTCTGGTCTCAGATTAGCTCTAAGGTGAAATGATAGCTAAGCTAATGGCTATACCACAGTGCACTGATGATCTTACAGTAGACAGTTTTACTCCACAAGAGCTGCATAAGGTCAGTCATTTAAAAATCAAGCATGGATCAGGGAGAGGCTCCAAAACCCCACTCCTACAGTCGAATTAATGGTAGTTGGTGGCTACTGACACAGGAAGGCTCACCTTTCTTTGGAGAGTTGGTGGCTCATTGCCTAACACACTGGATGACAATGTAGTGAGGCACATATATGCAGAACTAATAGAACTTAAAGAGTAAATAAATAAATAGAAGGCATAGTGTTGAGAGAGATGTTATGGAAGAGTTGGATGTGGAGAAAGGGTAAATATGAGTGAGATACCTGTGTACATCCATGAAATCTTCAGAGAATATTTTAAGGGTGCTTAAATTAGTAGTTAACTTTAAGGTATAAAAATTATACTTCAAGTTATCTTCTATTGAAAATGTAAGTGAGCCAGTTCGTTACCTACAATAATTATATCTGTTTATTCATTTTGCACTATCACAAAATGTTTTATACTTTTTATTTCTTGTGTGTTTTATTTTCCATAATGAGAAAATGACCATATAAGAGAGCACTGCATTTTCCAGTTCTGAAATTATAATCACAATAAGATAATACAGTTCACATATTGGAAATTACAAAATTATGCAAACAGATACATGTACTTTTTGTTTGACAAGACCTAACTTTGTAGCCCTGGCTGGTCTCCAATTCATGGGTTATCTTCCTATCTGAGCCTACTGAGTGATGACATTCCAGACCATGAGCTACCAAAGCCAGCTGTAAGAAAATTAGGTTTGGTTGTTTTTGTGGTACTGAGGACTGAATCCAGGACCTTGTGCCTTCTACAAAATTACTAAGCCACTGATCTCCACAACTACTCCTTCACTCATGTGTACTCTCTCAATATGGTATATATTCTATATATTCTCTGCTGTATACTCAGTTAGTTGCTTTTAGTCTACCCAACAAAATTGCAACATGAAATCACTACCTAAATTTATACCTTTACAAAATTTGCTCCCTGAACTAATTAGCATATGATAAGAGTCTCATCTAAGACCATGTGAATACCCTTTCATACTTGACCCTAAGCATTGGATTCTTCAACATAATTATCTTAGCAGTGTGTTCTAAGGTTGAATAGACAAAGTGCTTCATTGGATGGAAGGATCAACATCAGGCTTGTGAAATAGAAAGGCTGCCAATGCCAGAGGAAAGAAGAGAGCAGGTGAGGGAGTTAGGGTAATGATATCAACATGGTAAAGGAAATCTAACTGAGAGGGTATAAACTCTGAAGTGGCCTGTTTCACAATTCTGAAGTAAACATCATATCTTCAAGTTATTATAAAACACTGTTCTGTGATGCCATAAGGTATAGAAATGACAAGAATCATAGAGATCCCTATGATGAATATTAAGGGTCCTTTTCTAAGTTTCATGTTTATTTATTTTGCTCTTTTCGTGAAACTATAACATAGTCAGCTCACAGAAACTGGGAAACTGTGGTTTGTCTCTCAATAAATAAAATGTAATTGTAATTTTAAATGTGAAAAATACAATTGAACAAGAAACAATGCAGGAAATAATTTTTGAATTATAATGGACACCATTGTAATGTCTGATAGCTATCACTCTTGAGTATTTAAGGCAGATCACCTTTCTCCATGGAAAAGGGAGTTTCTAATAAGTAGTCTATATAACAATTTCTCTTTTTAATATTGTGGTTAGAAATCATAATCATGACTTCCAGGTCTCTTTTCTGCCCTTCTCTCACAAGTATCCATGTCTACTCCTAGGCCCCAGTGATGACTCTTAATACTTAACTCAAATCCTGGAACGTCTTTGTATATGCTTAAAAATTAAATATAGGATATACTTAACTTATGTTTTCAAATCAAAAACTGTATAAACTGTTATCTGGGATCATGTGTCAATCTTAGAAATCTCCATTTCTTTCCATTCTGAAGGAAAACTGTCAGATGCTCATTTTTGACTGGCAGTTTATTCTGTTAACACTTTAAATATTTCTTTTCACTCTTCATAGGTCTATGAGGTTACTATTAAGTATATGCTGACAGGCTGGACTTTCCCATTCATGTTTTGAATCCCATTTTTCTTATTTGTTTTCAACAGTCTCCCTTTTTTATTTCTTTTTGGCCACTTTACACAGATGTTTCAATCTTTTTAATCCTCATATCTCTCTCCTTTACCCCTACTTATTCATGTTAAATCATATCTTATACATACTTTCATGTCAGTAATAGAAACATTTATTATGAACTCCATATTATCTAATTCTTACTACACCTTAATGTGTTTTATGTTTTAGGTTCTTTCAAACATTGACCACTTGAAACAGTGCTGGAAATGAATGTTTGAAGATACTTTATGTGTGTCCCATTATATTACTACAATATAATCAGCAAGGACTAGCATTACATTTAGATGTATCCTCACATTGTATATATTCTTTGTACTATTTCTATGTGTGATGCATTTGTTTTTGTGTGTGTACTTGTAAATTTTCACATGTGTTGGTCAGTGATTGGTAATTGATGATGGGGATCTTCCTCACTCAATTTCTATCATGTTTCTGAGACAGATTCTCTCACTGATGCTGAAGGTGGTCATTCTCTGGATAGTCTGGCTTATAATCCATCGGGAGCCATCTGTCTCTGCCCCAACCCTGGAGTGCAGAGCCTACATCTAAGACCATCATGCTTAGCTCTTACATGAGTGCTAAGGTTGTGAATTCAGATCCTCTTGGATGCAGGAGCACTACCTCATGTTCTAAAGCCCTTCTAGTGATTCACAATACAAGGGTGGATCCGCTGCTTCCAAGACCATATAAACTGCAACACACATTGTGATGATAGGCTCTACCTTTCTCTCTTAGATTTTCTTCACTAAACTTATACCAGAAATCAACATCACTTATTTTTCTGCCTAATTATTAGTCTCAACTAACCACACACTCTTACTTACATTTACAGACTATACGTCTGTCTAACTGTAGGACTTGGCTGAGAAACACCCCAGTTTACTTTTTTTTCTGCCTACAATGATATTTTTCTCAAACTAAAAAGAAACCATTTCTCTTCCTTTAATTTGAGGACAGTTATTAAAATTAAAGAATCTCTTAACTAAGCTCCTTGCCTATGCAAAGTGGACACACCGGAAGAGAAGGTGGAAAAAACGTGAAGTCAAGAGATTAGAAGGAATGCTGAAAAAGTTGCCTTGTAGACATGACCTAACTCTATCATTCAAGAATTTCAGCAGCTGTGAAGTTCACATGACCTCACATGGAACTCAAGAGCTATCAGGAGTAATCATCCGCTGTAAGAAAAGAATCTTTTCTATGGCAATGGCCACTGTATGTTGTCCATGCTCCAGCTGATGGCACCAAACCCATGTATTTGTGGCCATCACTAGGAAGGCTTCTTGTTTTTATTGAATAAAAGTAGAAGACAGGGGGTTGAAGTTGAGACCAAGCATGCTGATAGACCTTTGTAGAGTTGGATGAGGAAAGCACTATGTCAGGATTGAATGAATATGAATACACAGCATAGCCAAATATATGAAACACAATGAAGTTGTTTCTAAGAGGCAAATTCATAGCCCTAAATAACTGTGGCTAAAGAAGAAAAGAAAAGAAAAGAAAAGAAAAGAAAAGAAAAGAAAAGAAAAGAAAAGAAAAGAAAAGGAAAGGAGAGATTTCATGATAACTACTGTGAAAGTTCTAAAACCATAAGAAACAACTACCAAAAGGAGTAAATAGAAAGAAATAATCAAACTCTTGGCTGAAGCAAATAAAACTGCAAATATTATCAAAGAAACAAACAGGTGGTTGGTCTTGGAGAAAATCAATAATATTGACACACTCATATCAGAATTTACTAAAAGGAACAGAGCGAAGACATAAATTAAGAGAACAAGAAATGAAAAGGAGGACAAAAAGAACAGACACCTATTTCAGGGAGTCATAAGAACACACTTTAAAAACTTGAGCTCCACCAAATTAAAAAATCTGAAAGAAATGGATAGATATCCCAATACATACAACTTATCTCAAAGATAAAGATGAGTCAAATAATCAATTTAAAGAGACCTATAATCCCTAGCTAAATAGAAGTGAAAGTTAAATCTCCCAATTAAAAATCTCCATGGGTCAGTACATTTTTGTGCAGAAATCTACCACACATTCAAAAAAACAACAACAACAACAACAAAAAAAAAACCACAAAACAAAAAACGTTAGGGCCAATACTCCTCAAATTATTCTACAAAACAGAAGCAACAACAACAAAAAACATTGCCTAGTAATTTTTACCAGGGAACAATTAACCTGACACTCAAAAAACATAAATATCGAACAAAGACACAGAAATACAAATCAACTTCCCTCATGAACATAGATGCAAAAATTCTCAATAAAATACTTGCAAACACACCAAGAACACACCCACCATGATCTAGTAGGCTGTATCTGAGAGATGCAAAAATGGTCTAACATACATAAATTGTACCTTATAGTAGACAAACTGAAGGACAAAACCCAAATAATCATCTTTTTAGATATAGAATGAATTTGACAAAAGTCTACAGTCCTTTCATTATAAAGTCCTAAGGAGAATGGGGATGCAAGAGAAAAATCTCTAAATAATAAAGGCTGATTATTCCCAACCCATAGCCAACATTCACTTAAATGGAACAAACCTTAAAACACTTCCACTAAAAACAGGAACAAGACAAGTTTGTCCATTCTTACCATAACTACTTAAAATAGTACTTGAATTATTGGCTAGAGTAATAGAACAACTGAAGGAGACCAAGAATATAATTTAGAAAGAAGAAAGTTATAGTATCTCTATTTGAAGATAATATATACATAAGTGAACAAAAACATACCAACAAGATATATTAGTGAACCTCCACTCCCCCCACCAAAAAAAATAAATAAAACTCCATTAGAAAACTTCCACAGCTGATAAACTCTTAATGCAAATCACTTTTAGATGCAATTTAAACTCACAAAAATCAGTATCCCTCCTATATACAAATGACAAACAGACTTAGAAATAAATCAGAGAAAAAAAAACTTTTCACAATAGTATGAAATATCTTCGGATAATAGAGTTCACCAACTAGGTAAACAAGTTGGTGAAAGATTTATATAATAAAATTTCAGGACAAACTTTCAAGGTCAACAGTTAATAAATGAGATTCATAAAACTGAAAATCTTATACATGGCAAAGGGCACTATCATTCAAACAAAGCAGTAGCCTACAGAATGGGAAAAAAAGATTTGTCAACTATACGTTGCATAGAGGACTAGTATTCAAAATATACAAGAACTTAAGAAGAAGATATAAAGAAAAGGCACAAACCACTTTATAAATGGTGCATAAATCTAAATAGAAAATTTTCAAAAGAGAAATCCCCATTACATAAGAAACATTTAAAGATGTGTTCAACATCAATAGTCATCAGAAAAACACATATCAAAACTATTTTATGACTTTATTTTCTGTCCATCAGAATGTAAGGTAAGAACTGTTCACACAGATAAGAACTGGAGAGACAAGAAAAGTCAAAAACAGAGCTCACTTCTTCAATGGAATGAGGTGTGTGGCTGTTCCTCCTGGAATGCTGGGAATGACGCAGTTTTACAACATGGTGATCCTTTGTTTGATGAGACAGGCTTTGTCTGTGTCTTTCAAACTTACATATCTCAGCCCTTTCCCACTAAAACCTTGAGCATTAATTTAAGGCCATAAGACCCATCTTTATGAGTGATGCCACTTGTAATTTACAACAACCTAAGTGATTTCTATGTTATCTGAGGCCCAGGCAAATCCTGACACCCACAGACATTATGTTTATCTCAGTCAAACTCCCTAGATCTAAGATCTTGGCAACTATCTCTGAGTCAATGGTACCCATTCCTTTGAAAAAAGCTAGATGTACTTTGTAAAGAATATCAATGGAAATAGTCTTAAATTGTGCACTTGGGACTAGGCTAATTGGTCTCTGAATATTTTTTTTTTTTTTTCAAAATTGTGCTATGCTTAAATACAGATAAACCGATCTGGGCCAGACTATAGAAGTCTTGGTCCAGTGCTGGTTACAACAAACTCTGCCTGAGCTGAATTTCATTCTTAACCTCGGATTGATCCTTTTTTCCCTGCTCCATGTGAAGCTCACAGGGGAATCACCACAAGACATATTGCCAAGAATATTCAGTAAGAGGAACATGCAATGCTGGTGAGAGTAAGACTTCTCCATTCACTGTGGAAATCACGTTGGTGGTTCCTCAGTAATATGAGAATCAATATCTACCTCATGATCCAGCCATACCACTCTTGAGCATATAACTAAAGGAAGCTTTCACCCTACCACAAGGACACTTGTGCGACTATGCTCATTGTTGCTTTATTCATAACCAGAAATCAGACACAACCTAGTTGTCCCTCAATGAAGGAATGAGTAAAGAATATGTGGTATATTACACAATGGAATAATATTCAGTGTATAAACAAATGAAATTATTCTAGTAGCACAGAGGTAGAGGCATGATGAATATTTTAGAGACTGAAGCCAAATTTTATAACAGTATTGGTATTAAAAAGTACATGGAAATAAAGAAATACAATGATTTTAATAAGTATATTTCAATTAAAAATTGCAGATTGTAATTATGTTCAAGTCAAAATAAATATTTACTGGGGATACATGTAATTAAAGAAAACAGCAGTAATCGCATCCAGTTAGATTTAGAGATATCATATAAATTTTAAGAATAAAAAAATCCATTATTGAATGTAGAAATTAAAACGTTTATATTTACTCAGGCTTAATCCATTTTTTTAAACATTTTCTACAGAGAAATATTTCAAAGTGAGTCCAAACATTTTATATTATTGAGCTGAAACATCACTAGGGAGCTTCACACACATTACAGTCATCAAACTGCAGATGCCAAACTCAGTCTGGCCACATAAGAGGCTCAGCCTCTCAAAGAGCATTTCTGTCAAGTTTATACATAATGACTGATCCCATTCTGGGAAATAGTCAGCCCAATGCTGGTTAGCACAGTTTTCTCTAAAATTACTGAGTTCTGCATACTTCCAGTACTACTGCTTTAATAAAAAAAATCATTAAAAATAGACATTCGTAAGATCACTGGTGAGGTAAAACAGATCCAGATAGGTACTGATATTAACTGAGGAATCACAGCATGAAAGCTGTGGAATTTCAGATGGTTATTAATATTGCTGTAAATATCAATAAAGTGCTAGTGAGCCACCGAAACAGAAATTGAGATTAAATAGAGGCACTTATGTACCAATGAGGTGAATCAATCTAAAAGCAGCAGCTATAGATGCCAGCAGTATCTAGCTCGCTCAGGCCACCCTTTCCAACCAGTGAGCTCTGACTGGCTCCTGTGGAAACAGCTGGCTAAAGCAGATGTATTCAAGGTTCTTTCCGTAGGAACCACACAGATAATTTCTGTGAAGGTGCCCAGCCTAGTGACAGTTCTAACACCTGACAGAATGGGAGTGATTACCTAAGTAGAATTTCTCTGTGAATCATTGAGCCTTAGCATAAAAATCCTACACAAACTAATGGCCAGGCAATTGAGATTCTTTACAAAGCTAATTGATTCACATCAAGAAAACTTAATTATGTCACTTCTGACTGGAAATTCACACGAAAAACATTATGTCTAAGACTATATTTACTGCTTTGAAGGGTAGATATGTTTCTATTAACAAATTTGCTTAATAATGTAACTGTTTTCCTAGCAGGTATGTAGAGAACCTAGTGATTCCCCATTGTGTACAAGCACATCATTTTAGCTAATAGTATTGAGTCAATAGTCTCTTACTTTGGTAACTAATATAGTAATGTGATGATGGGTTTTGATTTGGAAGACTGACACACCTATTTTTGCTGATGACTACGGCTCAGTCTAGGTAATTGCATGGTACCTTGAGCCATCATTGTGAAGCTTCACTGACCACAGAGTTCCCATGGTAGCTGTCAGTGATATCCTTTCATAAAGCCAAAAATGGTTTTCAGACAAAAACTAGAGTTTTTGAAAACAGAGTAAAGATGAAGACACTTTGGCACAGCAGCCATGGCCTGAGGGAGGGTCAGTTTTTAAAATGGTTCTTCCAGAATCAATTTTAGCAGCAGATATCATTGTAGGAGACTTCAGAAAAGCAAGAAAGCGCTGAGATGGGAGGGTGTGTGTCTTTTATAGCAAAGCTGCCCATGGCTACTGAACTGCTATAATGTTTGAACTCCTCCAGGGAAAGGAGGGAAGCTCAGCAAGCTGGCTAGACCTGAAAGGACCAAGTTAGTACAAGGATCAAAGCAGGGAAGGAAACACTGTTTTCCTTGAGGACATTTTATCTCTAAAATTCCAGTCCTTTCTTACTGATCTAAGATTTGCTTTGCTCTCTGAGTGACTGTAGAATTAGAGCCGTTTTGAGCAAAGGCCCTGGGCACACTTACTAATGTGAGTGAACCCTGCTCCACACCCCCATATTCATAGTACACTCATAGTAAACTCTGAGTAACTATAAGGGAGAGGGCAATGACACCGTTCACTAATGATCACATTTAAAATTAAGTCATCCAAGCACCTGGGCAGCACTCAGCACTCCATGAAGAGATGCTGATATTTCCATTAGGGAAAAAACAACCATGAAATTGTAGAACACACAACTGGAAAGTCCAAAAGTACAGGAAGAACTCAAATCTCTGAGATCATATGATAGTGATTTGCTGTATCATAATAAATAAAATGTTCCAAACATTCCTAATAGAGACTGAATAATTACCCAATGATTATGGGTCACTTCTTTCTCAAGCAATTTTTAGAGAATTCACTGTTGTTTTGACTTTGAGTTATATTAATATTTAATGAATGTATGATTCACAAAACATATAAATATGCGCTGGCTAATAGTGTGGAAAATATGATTTGCTACTTAGAGAAATGCTACTTTTAAAATCAAGGTTGAGTTTATAAAGTTATGTTTGGTTTCATTCCACCAGAAAATGTATTTTAGATACCTATTATACTCTAGATGCTGTTATTTAGCCAAAAGAACCATAGTTATGTAGATATAAATTATGCTATCATTGGATATATCTTATTAAAAGAAAGAGAAAAAACACAAGATGAAAATATAGATCATATTATAACGTTATGAAGCAGCAAAATATCTAACAGTATATTTTATATTAAATCAATTGATCTTGATTTCCCTGGTAGATGTAAAATAATAAGAAAAATTACAATGTTTCTTTATAAAAAAATAAGTTAAATTAAATAATTTCCCCTTCGTTACCAGAAAATTTCTTTAATTTTTATCAGTTCTCTGGACCCAATCTGTTCTAGTAATGTCTCTGTTTTGGTTTGGTGGGCTTTCAAATGTGGTAGAACAAGTCACTCTCATCCACTTCAGGCTTCCCTCCTAAATCTAGAACTCTGTATATTGCACATTCAACATGAGTTTTGGTTAACAGATTTGGAAATACTGGCTAGTTTTCTCTCTTATTTGATGAATGAGGTTACCTTCCTTATTTAGCTTCTTTAATTAATTTTAATTATTAGTAAATCTGTATAAGTTCTACCTTATTCAAATTAAACAAATGAGGTGATAGGCTATATTCGGCACCCTCAGGCGAATATAACAAGCTATCCCTTCCTATTTCCTCTTCATATTGAGGTAATTAATAGGTATCCCTACTAAAACAGTTCGGGCACACTGTCATCCTTAGCTATACATATGTTTTTATTCATTCAGGATTTTTTAAAAAATAAATGCATCAATTGAGTCTTTCCCATCATCTGGATAAACATCATGCAATCTTTCATCCTTTTTCAGGTTGTCAGGGGGTTTGTTTTATTGTTGAACATATTCCCATATTTAATCTTTCTTCCAATTTCATCGAACATGATAATTTGAACAGATTGTTTCTTACATTCTTTCCCAAGGTAACAATGAATCTTAATATTTATTATTGTTATAATTATTATTATTATTAGTAGTAGTATCATAAGGAGAGAACATTATGACAAAACACTTCTCCATCTTCACATTAATACAATTGCAGACTTCAGGATCTCAGAGCATCATCTTTCAATCAATTCTAATTCATCCTGCTTCCTCTCACAAGTCTGTTTTTCAAACTTGCTAACAGAAACACTCTTGAAATTTGAAAATATTAACTCCATTTCTTCTCTCAGAACATATTAGAAAGAAATCTCAGTGGTGAAGATCTTGACCAATAATTAAGGGCAATTTGTAATTTGTAATTCACTAGAAAGAAAGGAGGATGGATTAGATGTGAGTCTTTCCCCTATTTCAGGCTGATAACTAATAAATTAAATGGCTAGTGTTCAAGGGGCTCTCCCTATTCATAGCAACTGCTCATGTGAATGCCTGTGAAGAGATGCAGATTTTTTGTTACATCAAATGACAAAAATCACTCAAAAATATCTTAAATTTACAAACATCATTCTGATCCCCCTTTTTAAGTTGCATGACCAATAAATAGACATTTAAATAAACCATAATTTCAGAGTAAAGGAGTGACACATTTAAGAACCAAACATAATACTGTAAAGGTCATTTTTGCTAAAAAGTATTTCATTAATCACTCAATTGCGAGTTTCTTTCTAAAATAACAAAATTTCTAAAAATTTCAGCACTAATCAATTAATCAATTAATCAATTAATTATCAATTAATGTGCATAAATCTATTTGAAAACATGTTATGTATAACAGAAAAACATATGTTATAACTTACAGTGTGTTAACTTGTAATGACCACATACACAGACACAACATGCAGTATGCCCCAGCTTCATTCATCCCCAGGATTTTTAGCTGAGAGTTCTTATTAGCATGTATGAATTTTATTCTTTGAGATCACATGATTTTACTTTCACAATCGTAGAGTATCAGACCCCACTTTGATGCTAGGTCTAAGCCTGATTTAACTCATACAAACAACACATACATTCACAAAACCTGAGAATCTATTTTGTGTGAAATGAGGTATAGAAGATTAGGGATTAGGATTCCATACTTACTTTCAGAGTAACATACCATAGATTGTTTCATAAAAACAAGAGTCAGAGAGCAATGCAGGGTCCCAGGGTTAATTGCTAAACTTAGTTTGGTTATTACTACGTGCATTCATACGAGGCAAGATGACTTAAAGCTTCATTGTCACCTTCCCCAGAATGATCAACTGTACCTACTTCAGAAAAATCCCACATTGAAAGTGTTGAAGGCAGAAGGAGCATGAAACTTGTAGGAGCTAAGTAGAAAGCAATTAGAGATTTTGTTATGAGTATCCTATTTAAATGGTATCTACTATGATAAAAAACCGAGCTGTATGCCAAACATTATTAATAAATGGCTGAGAGAAAGAAGTCAAAGCTTTCTTCTGATGTTTCAAAATAGCCAGCAATCTTAAAAATGAAAAGAAAAAGTAAACCTTTTACCTTCATAATATTGACCTTTTTCTTTTTTCCTGAGAGCAATATCAAAATTGCCTTGGTTGAAATAATTTTGAAGAAAATTGATCTCTTCCAGAATTCTTGTTGGAAGAAGATAAACATTCATTTTAAGCACTGTGTAGTGTCAGTAGAAAAATGATAATACTTCACCACCAACAATCAGCAATACCCCAGTGTATTTTGGGGTGTTCATTGCTTGTTCATTTGTTTTTTACTTCTTTTTGTAAAGCAGGAGGGGCATGACATTGAGCAAGTGGGAGGACAGTCTAAGAGGATATATTATATGGACATTTTTAGTTAAATAGAAGAAAAAAGATTTTAAAACTCTTAACTCTTAACTAGGTTGAGAAGAGTATGGGTAAAATATAGAAGTCATATTCTTTATGCGTTTGATCTGTCGTTAATCAAGATGACAAAGGAGGAGACGTGTTGGGCTGTAAAATGAGGAGATGTTCTGGTTTTACTAAAGATTTGAAGATGTAAACAGAAGATGTAAGGAGAGACCTTCCACACCATGAATGTCCTCATGAGTGCTGGTGTGCCATCTTTGTTCTAGAGATGGTGCTCAGCACCAAGAATTTTGTTGAATAAGGATTTAAGTTTAGATCCTCCACATGTCTCGTCCTCTGTAAAATGGCTTTCTATTTTTATTCACCTATTGATACAGTAATTTGGATTTAAGAGAATACCCACAAAAAAATTAAAGAAGAATATGCAAGGAAATTTATAAATTACTAACAAAGAAATGAAATATCAGCATTAGCACTTTGACATTATTATATTTTTAAATCTTATCTTCCAGTCTCTGAAACATCTTTATTCTTGGCATAGAAATAAATGTTCTTGGGACCATGGAAAAAGTATTCTTTTTTACTTTCTAACATGTATTTGAAACTGGAATCCATAACATTGACAGAGATTATCTTATCCCTTTAATAGTGACCTTTCATATAGATGCTCTTTCGTAACCATGAAAATGAATACGTGTATTATTTTCTGCCTTGGGAAATCATATAATGAAACAGACTCCATAAATTCAACAGATAAACAGAAATTCCCATCAAATTCTTGATCTTTGGCATCATCTCAAGAAATCTAAATATATGCAGAACTCAAACATTTTGCAAATATTGGGTACATTCATAACACTAATGGAATATTCACTGACATACAAAATCTTTGAGAATGATGAATATATTTTGGAAGCTTTAAATCTCAACTGATTGGATAAATCACAAAATAGATAAAAATATAATGAGTGAAATTCTTGGTCTGCAGATACCAACCTTACTTGTTATTCTCTGTCTTCTGATTGTCTAACTAAAAGTGAAGTAGGATAGTCAACTGGAAACGTAAAATCAGAAGAAACGTTTAAGGCTACCTCATAAGAAAAAGTGAATCTATACCTAACATATTATTTAATAATGCAGGAAAATGAGCTATGAAAGGATTTCAACTCTATCCTGTTACTTTTTTCCTGTGATAGATAAGTGCATGAAAATATAATTTAGAATAAGTCAAAATCCTACATAATGCTGCATTGCTTTAGAATGGTGGTTCTAACTGTATACATCTTAATGAGATATACAAATTGTTGGACTGGCCAAAAAAAAAAAAATGAGTAGGTACCATAATCCAGCTATATGATGTTTTTATTTGTGAAATCATAATGACAACAAGATTTTCATTAAAGAAAATAATTCCAGAGTTCCGTTCAGAATTTTGAATCAATGCATTGGTAGTTAGTTCACTGTTGGACTTAAATTCCAAAGTACCACCCATAACTGTAGTTAATCTACATAAAAGGCATCTTTAGAATAAAAAAAAATATAGCTTCAGCATGCAGTCAAACCATAAGCTGCTTGGAGGAATGCGTGGTACGGCACCTTCTAAAAGATTGGTATTGCAAGACAGACACATCTTTCAAATGATGGAAATAAATCACCAGAATGTTGTAGTTGCTGGTGTACTTTCAAGACAGCAAGCAGTATGTCACCATTTAAGGAAACACAACCATCAGGAAAATAAAAGTAGACAGTTCTCTTACTTGTCTACTCAGGGTGCTCAGTGTAAGTGACAGAGTGATACAGATGTCTAAGTAACAACCTAGAAAATAAACCTGCACCTCTGGCTTCAGATCTTGACTCAATCACTCAGTTACTGAGTAACCACAGATAAATTTACTAATACATTAGTTTTTCATCTATCTATAGGCAAAGTGTTACTAAATTCCTTATATTATTGGTTATGATTAAGTTATATAATATTTAGGAACTTGAATAATGCTTTTTATATACTAAATATTGAAGTGTCTTCTACTATATGGTATTCAGAAAAAATAATAGATGAGTATTAGAGAAAAAATATTGGAACAAAATTTGGGGATTAAACATAATGACTAAAGAACCTTTTCATTTTGAAGCTGCAAATCCTAAAATGCAGTAAATGTTGAGACTGCACAAGGAAGGCAAGCGCTATACCCACACATTATTTACAGAGTTATATTCCAGGATCCCTGGAGAATTATATCAGTGTATTTTCTAGTGTGGTACTTGCAAATAATCTAAACACTTTTCCTCATATACTCTAAATAATATTCAGATGCTTTGCAAAATCCTAGACTGTGAATTCTGTGTAGACAGTGGTTATATTGTATTTTTAGGGAAAGATGACAATAAAAATTTTGTATGACTTTAGAACAGACATGACAGTCACATGTCTCAAAAAGTTTCAAAATGTGGTTGAATCTTTTGGAGTAGTATTTGTACACTAATGTGGGACAGTGATCTGTGACAGGCAATCTGGCACCCGCTTGAGCACAGGCGTAAAATCTGGGTGACTCAGTGGAACAATCCACAATGAACCAGAAAGCATTATGTCAAGGCTCTGGGAGGCTTTTAGCTCCAGTCATGGTCACATACCACCCCTCCTCAGGTAGAGGCGTGGCCACACAGCTGCAAGCCATCCCCATGTTAATGAGACACCTAGAGGTTTAGCCACACCCCTCCCCAGTTACTAGATCTGCTTCGCCTCTCTCAGAAAGAAGGGGTACAATTCCATTCAGGCCACTCTACATGATGAAAATAAATGTCTTAGAATTATGGACTGTTTCTTCATTTGGACCCGCCATGAAAAGTGGTACCCATTCACCCAAGCCTAAGCAGCTAGCCCGGCGCCCCAAGTAGCTGAACCCGAGCTGCACTCTAGCTAGCCTGTCTGCGGCACCCTGCAATGACTGCAGTGCTCCGGGCTAGAAAACCCACAGAGAAGGCTGCTGTGTGTTCCCCGAGAATGGCCCCCTCCCCTACCCAGGGGCAGGGCCTGCAAAGGCTTCCCACAGCCCCTACCTGGACTGGAAGATGCACAGTGCCCAGGACAGACACTTGGGACTTATTCCCACCATGCCAGGCTTGTTCCTATGCACTAAAGTATATGTGTATATAGTAGAAAAGATAAATATTTAATATCAAAACATTGAAACATATCTGATTTAGGATGAAAGGCATAACCTGAAATATGAACACTGTCATAAGCAAGAAATACCTATTGTTCACATTTTAAACGTTATAAATCTTACATTTTATAAAAAATTGGGACTTATTGACTAATTTTACCAACTGCAAGCATAAATTTGTTATAGAGAAATGTCTAGTGTGGCTCATATATGCATGCAGTGTAAACTACAGTTTATGCTTAAAACATGTGAGAAAATACAATGAATTTTAAACTATCTAAGGTGGATCTCAAGAAGTAAGAGGGTATTTGTGTAATTAATACTCGGTATCAATTAATCCTTCTTAAATATCTATGGTACAAATGAAATGATTATGAACTTGAGGCTAAGGACAATAAATAACTTTTCCATTTTTCCTATAAATGATCTTTGAAATATTAAATAAGCTAAGGAACTGCATCTTTTTACTTCATTTAGAACTACACAAAAATTATGTTTAAATTAGATGTGCTATTTCTCTTAAACTTTAATTTTTCAATCATGCAAGTGCATATAAAATTAGACTTGAATCAATGCTCTATAGGAATAAATTTTCATACTTAGATCACCTTTACCATTTAATAAACTTGATTTCATAATAATTATTTTTCCACAGCAATAAGTGTAGGATTGACTGGCATAGTCAACCTTAGGAACTTTTGAAAACAAGCAATAAACAAAATAGTATATTGAATAAATAAAATTATATTAGACCTTTGCATGGAAATGATACATGTTTAATGATAAAATGAAAGAAAGCAATGTCAGGGATTCTTACATGGTGACAAAATATAATTCAGTGTAGTGCCTGTGTTTTGCATGGTGTTTAATTGCCCTTTCTATTTTAAATATAAACATAGTAACTTCAACATAGTATTAGGAATTTCCTAGAGTTGCAGGACATTTGATCACATTGGGAACCCTAAGATGTTGAACTGGAAAAACCTTGCTGTGGTATAGCTAAGCCCTAGCACACACCTTAAACCCAAGAGCTTTCTGCAAATAAAAGGTAATAAGGTCAACAGTAGGTCAAGACGCAGAGCAAGCAACCAGTAAAGAGGGAATGAACAAAAGAAAGTAAAAGGGAGGGTCTTTTGAACTGAAGGATATTTAAGACATCATGGAGAAGGAGAAAGGGCAGTTTCCATCTGGGTCTTTGGTGAGTAGGAAGGTCAGCTGGGTGCTTTCTCTGCATCTCCAAGCTAACAGGCTTTCACCACAGTGTCTGGTTCCTGAGTCTTCATTTGGTAAATCAAATATTTGGGATTTTGTTTGTAAAGCAACAACCTAGGAAACATGTCTCTGAGAATATCCATGAACATCTCTTTGCAGAGACATAATAGAGAAGAGAAGAGCAAGAAGAGATGGATGTTCCCAGCACATCCCAGATTCTGTGTTCTTGGAATGAAGAAGAGGAGAACAATGCTAAGGGCCTACTCTCTGACCTTAGCTACAATGTAACCAGCCTACTCACATTCTCAAATTCATGCCTGATGAGAACACCAAGATAAAGAAGACCCTCCAACTACAAGCAAAATAAACCTGTCCTTTCTTAAGATGTTTCTGTCAAGTTTATTGTCACATTTTTGGTAAAATAAACTAATGCAGAATACTGGAATCAATAAGTACGGAAGTTGCTGTGCTAAACACGACTATGTAGGTCAGATTCCTTTGGAAATGGTTCTCAGAAATTATATGGACTAATTAGAGGCTGTGAGCTACTGAATCCTAAAATATTATAAGTAAAACTTAACAGGCCATTCAGACAAGAGGACATTTAGAATACAACTCTAATTGTTACAGATTCAACTACCATAATTAAAAGAACAGGAACTTACCTAGAGGGCATGCTTCCACCCATAACACTTTCCTGCTTTATGAAAATGTAAATGTATTTGCAGGGATAGAGATCAAATTAAGAAGACAGTTTAAAAAGTTCCTTTCTCAAAGACAAAGGCCAAAAGAAGTGTTTTGTTTTGTTTTGTTTTGTTTTGTTTTGTTTTGTTTTGTTTTGTTTTGTTTCAAGTACAGCGCTAAGACAGGAGGAAGCCAGACCCTAAATCCAGATGTCAAGATAACTCAGCAATGTTGCTTACACAGTGCTAGTTTTAGAGAATACACAAGTAGGGCTATAATGGAGGCTTGCTCCAAGATTCCAGAGAGCTGCTGACACCAAGCAATGTGGTGGGACACGTTACTTTCAATGTGAGCCCCTGAGGATACCTTTAGTAAGGCTGTGAAGATGAAGCCCAAGTAGCAATAGAAACTCCAGAAGTTTCAAGATACCATAATTATGGAATGTCCATCAATGAGACTTGTAACCTTGGACAGGAGATAAATTACATGCAATGAATATGGCATATTTGGAGGGACGAGCGTATCCACAGCTATTAGAGCAGATAACTCTGTGACATGGACAAGGTGCTGAACTTGGATTGAAGAAGTTAGGGTTTTCCTTGGCATTTCAACTTATTGTGTGTTAGTCTTTCCATGTTATCCTCCTGTTCTGTTTTGTAATGGAATAGTTCACTCTGTGACACAGTGTGTGGAGAATATTTAATGTATTATTTATTTATTTTTTTCATATTTGAGAGATAGCCTTAAATTACAGATATGTTTTGAATCATGTTAGAACTGTTTGGATATGTGGGACTTTTTTTTTTTTCTATAAAAGAACTAAATAGATTTTGATTCATGAGATGACCATAAGCCTCCAAGAACCAGGGTTAGAATGATTTAAAATGGTATGTTAACATGTCAAGTAAATAAGGAGTGGATTATGATGGTTGGGTTTCATTGTCAACTGGACTGGATTTGTAATCACCCAGAGGACACATCACTTGGTCTGTCTCTGAGAAAATTTCCAGATATAATTTACCAAGGAGGGAAGACCCATTAAGAATATTGTGGGGCAGTGATCTGTGACAGGCAATCTGGCACCCAGTTGAGCACAGACATAAAATCTGGGCGACCCCGGGGAATAATCCACAAGGGGCCGGAAAACTTTTTGCCAACGCTCCGGGACTCTTTGGCTACAGTCAATGTCACATAACACCCCTCCTCAGGTAGAGGCGTGGCCACACAGCTGCAAGTCACCCCCATGTTAATGAGACACCTAGAGGCTTAGCCTCACCTCTTCCCAGTTACTATATCTACCTCGCATCTCCCAGAGGCCACGGGGTACAATTCCATTCAGGCCACTCCACACGATGAAAATAAACGTCTTAGAATTATGGGCTGTCTCTTCATCTGGACCTGCCGTGGGAAGCAAGGGATCCAGCCCTTGATTAAGGAGTCATGTCTAAGAGGACTTCCCAGCTCTCCCCGACAATACCCATTCACCCTAGCCTAAGCAGCTAGCCTGGCTCACCTAGTCACTGAAACCTGGTCTTGGCAGCTGAGCTCAGGCTAGTCCGTCTGCTCTGCAGCATCCTGTGGCTAATGCAGTGCCCCGGGGGCTAGAGAACCCACGGAGACGGCTGCATTGCTGAGAATGGCCCCCTCCTCCACCCACAGGCAGGGCCTGCAAAGGCTTCATACACACACACACACACACACACACACACACACACACCCCGCCATTTGGACTGTGTGGGAAGTTCCGCAGCCACTTCCCAAGTGTCTGCTGTCCCACCCAGAGACGCAGCACCCGGGACAGACATGAGGGCATCATCCCACCATGCCAGGCTTGTTCCAACAGAATATGGGTACCATTAGTGAATGGGTTGTTGTTTTAGACTGAAGAAAGAGGGAAGAAGATAGTGAGTTATGCATTTATATTCCTATCTTTCTAATCCTTGTTGGGAATCTCATTCATACTCTTTCCACTCTAACTTTCCCACCATGATGGGTTGCCCTCAGACATGAGCTATGTCCTCCTCATGCTAATTTTGCTAAGGTTTTCTATCATAGCAACAGAAGAAGTAGCTAATACAGTTTGCATGTTTATGTTCTTTTTCTCTAAACTAGTAATGACAAAATGTTGCCAATTCATATTGTTTTATTCTACATTAACAAATCAACAGCAGTAGATGTGAGTTAAATCATTCACAACATTACCAGAAAGCAAATGGAATGGTTAAATTTATATTTCTTTAAGTAACAAGAAGGTACTTTTTCACCAAAATCTGAAGTGCAAGTTAAATGAACTTATTTTTTTTTTCCTTTTCATTTATACATGAATGCATCAAGCAGTACTTCAGTTATATTTGTGGCACATGAGTACTACGATACATCTCTCTGGGTGGGGAAGAAGATAAAAATATGTACATAACATGTACAGGGATGTTTCCTAATATCTAAATATATTCACTTTCTCTTCTCAGTGTGTGTGTGTGTGTGTGTGTGTGTGTGTGTGTGTGTGTGTGTGTGCGCGCGCGTGCGCGCGTGTGTGTGTATTTGGGTATACTAGCCAAGGCTTGCATTGTGGAGGAAACCAAAGGACAGTTGCAGAATAGGTTGTTCCTATCCATCGTGTAAATTTTGGGGATTGAACTTAAGTCATCTAGCTTGGAGACAGGCACATTTCCAATGAAAGAATACTCTCTGTCTCCAGATAGTATTTATTAATTTAATGTGTAATTCCATCAGGCTCTTAAATTTCAAAGAATACATGTCCGAGTTCATGATGGAGTGAGCACTGTGGAGTAGTGACACTCCAAGCTTGCCAAAATAGCTGAATAATAAACAAAAAGAAATATATACTTAATATGATGGTTTGCTAACATAATAATACATTCTCTAACGTTATTCTCTTTTACCTCTATTTCAGTCAAAAGCCAGTTAAGATAAATACACAGCATGTTGCTGCATTAACAACTCCTTTCTCTAATTAATATAAAATGTATAAATAATGTCTAACACTTTTGGTTGTAGAAGGCATCACACATTAGCCCTAACAATGAATATTAATGGAATAATTTTTCGTACCTGTAAAATTTACCCAAACTTGGTTACTTCCATGAAAGGTAGTTCTTCATCCTCTTCCCTTCTTACAGACTAAGCATCAGAATATACATGCAGAAGAAATTTCTACTAATTTAAGCCAATAAAACTTCAACTTTGAGACTTTGATCAACAATGTTTTGTCCAAAGTCGTATAGATTTAGTAAAAATTTAACAAAAACAAAAAACATGTATTGGCCATTGCCATGTCTAGTTGAGCTTATCATATGCCTGTTTGATATCAGGTTTAAGGTTCATCTTACATTCATAAGTTTCTGATTTAATGTTCCATACATTCTGCTCTGTCTGTTCCTCAGATTAGTGACTATAAATTTCAGGGATCTGCACATCTATAATGATTCATCCTCAGTCCCATTCTATATCAGATTTCTTGTTTATAGAGAACTAGAGGATGGTGCATTCCTTATCTCTCATTCATCCTCTAGATGAACCCTTGCTAAAAACTGTTTGAAATTAATACTTGTACTCCTCATCTCTTAGGATTTAGGATAATTTTGCATAAATAGAATATTCCTTAGTTAATTATCAAGTTTTCAACAGTTACAAATGGAATACATCAACCTGATCAGGGGATGGAAACTGCAGTCAGACTTCATGAGAGAAAACCCCAAATGCAACCTTAATAGTTCTGTGATCTTCTATGGTCATAATTTCCTTATTCATTCACACAAGGGAGGTATTTATCATGTCACCTAAAATGTTTCTGTGTATTTTCAAGGAGATATCCATACAATGAAAATCTTAACAATCCTAGCCAGAATAGGAAAATTTCCTATATATTGCTGCCTACATGACCAGTAAGTGTTAGGGTTGAGTGCAGCTATTAAAAGTGGTCAAAGGCTGTGGAAATGGCCAATAATTGGGAAAGTTAGAATATGAAAATACAAAGTAGAAAATATTCACAGTGCATGTGAAATTTTATCAAGAAACATTCAATTAGACACATACAAAAGAGTAAGCTCAACAGCTGTCCGAGTCAATGAGTCTTCATGTGGTTAACAGCTGGGATGATGCTCAGAGCTGGGCCATGTAGTGTCTTATTGATCATAAACAGATCTGAAGAATACCATCAGCAGAGATCATGACCCCGTGACTATAATGAATATATAAAAGGGAACCTATGAACAAATGAGTACATGAAAAGGATAACGTTGTAGAGACTATAAGAGTGACCACAAAGCAAGCAATGATCAGTGAAAAATTTTGTCCTATTGACAACTCGTGCTTCAGTAGGAACTATCAAGAAAGTCAGATCTGAGTTACCCTGTGTCTGACAGGATCTAATGTGGACAAAAGACTCACTGCTGTGAATCTGTCCCTGCCTGCATTTATCTCATATAACCAAATGTCTTGAAAATCTACTCTAATACTTTATGAGATAAGCAAGATGTCTGCATTGTGTAAACTCCCTTATAATGTGACAGAAGCTCCAAATCTTTCAAATGTGTATATATTTCTGTCAGCAGGAGAAAAACAGTATATAATATGGCATTTTTCATTGAAAAAAATAATAGAAATAAGACACTTCATTCACAAATTGGAACTTTCTGAAGTATCAGTAATATAGTATCAGTGATTTACTTGATATCTAAACATCTAAGTTTCTTTGAACTTTTCTTGGAAGGTATATAAAAAGAAATTTTGTTTTTTATACATATTTGATTAGACCACAAGACAAAATTTACTTTCAAAGTATTTTGTTTGATTTCTTACTCATACGTAGTTTTATATTCTATATTCAAATCTAGAGACGGTTTCAGACTGTATATTGATGGATAAAGTTCATTCACTGGTAATAGTTTATGAGTAACAGTTTTCTTTGTTCAACGAACAGTCTCATAATGGGAATATTCCACTAGTGGAGTAATATAACTCTTTTTCCTAGCCATCTTTAGTCCTATGTGGTGCTGTGAAGGGTCTATGACTCTCTGGCATCTTAACACATTCTAACATCTGAAAAATCCACTGAACATTTGTTAGAACATATGCTGTGAATAAATTATATTTTGTAGCTTATTAGATAAATAGACACTGAGCTTGGGGCAGCAATACAAAAGGACATCAGAGTGTGACCCTCCAGTACATGTTTGATACAGGTACACAGAGCAGTTCTCAGTGTGTAAAGAAGTGAGATAAGCCTGTGAAGTTGGCCCTTAGTCAAATAATCACATTAAAGCACTTCTGAAAATTGATGAAAATGGAAAGGATAGAGACTCTGTATTTTCTTTAGTATAATATTTAATACATAGATTGGTTAAGACCTCATGTAAATGAATTTTGTGAATTTGCCTATAGCTAAGGAGTAACTCCCTAAACATTGAAGCCATGAGTCAATCATTACTAAAATCACTATGAAGTGAACACTTCTTTACAGTGATCTAAACTCTGTTATTTGTTCTGTCAGACAAAGCAGGTAACCGTATTCACAAAAAACATGCCTTTGTTGTCATTTGTTATATTTTTATGAAGAAAATGAATGGTATATTACTTTAATTTATAAGATCTTCTAAACATGCTAAAATTTTATGGCACTTTTCAAATTCATTTAATCAGGAGATTTGAATAAGGGACTAAGACCTCATGTGGTCTTTTCAAACTCTGACACAGAATAGTCTCTTTATCTTATTTTTTACAATGAAGTCATTCAAGTGAGGCATTCCTTTAAAAGCATTGCAAATCTGCACCTACACAACTGTCAGCGCCCCACATGATCAAAAGCTAAAGAATTGCTCCTGCAAAACAGGTCTTTACTAGAGATCTTGAGTTTGCTTCAGGTCACATTTAACCCTCTTTGCTTTTCTGGCTTACCCTTTGATACAAAGTAATGCTAGAATCATTAAATCAAGTACTTTAAGTAGAACAGCACCTTAGGAGTTATTTAATACAACCTTAAACCAAATGTAGTAATCTGCTAAACAATGTCTCTTCTCAGGTTTATATTATAAACCCTGGAAGTTGAGATTTCCCATAAATGGAAAAACTTTAAAAATTAATTCACAGTAAATATAAAACTTAGCTGGAAGCAAATAATAAATACAATGAAAAAAAGTACTGTAATTCACAGCCCACTGTATTTATTAATGCTTTAAATGCATTATTGTTGTGTTATTGAATCATTAAGTGCTAATATTATGGCATGAGTCACCACAGGATGTCACCAGTAAAGATCTCCTTTAATTTAAAAACAGAAAGTTCCAAAAATGTTTATAAATTTTGTTCAACATCTCCCAACACTTGACTTCATTTATTCCCTGCTTCTCTCCTGCTCTCAATCCCAACTATTGAGCTCACACTATAGAGGGCAGCTCTCAGGTCTTGAGCATTGAACTCTTGCATGTGCTTTTTAAAGAGATGCTGAGGAAATATACGCTCTATGAAAGAGCTACTATGAGTTACGCCTCCAGGGTCAACTGTTGTCACACCGAATCTCAGTCCATACTGCCAGATTCAGCCAATAGCTACCCAGGGCTCCCTCCTCTGTCCTATTCCAATCCTCTGTGCTTCCAAGTCTTCTCCTTTACCATCGCTGTTATCAGGCAATTACTGTGCTCCTTGTTATCAAATCTAATAGAGCTCCAACAAAAGTGCTAAACAGTCATATAGCTCAGACCCATGGTTTATTACTTATTCTAACCCTTTGCATTCAAACAAAAATTTTACAAAATAATATTCATAAGTCATAAATTATAATGTTCACGTGCTTAAATCCTGAAATGACTTTCAACTGCATGTAAAGAAGAAAACCCAACACTGTAACTTTTTATTCCTTTAGTGCTCAGTCATGCCTATATTACCTTAATCATATCTGGTGCTTATCTGTCTATCTTAGTAATTAGTGACTTGTGTACTTGCTGAGATATGATACCTGAAAATAATAGCCAACCAAATCAGAAGGAAGGAAGGCACAAGGAGGAAGGAAGGAAGGAAGGAAGGAAGGAAGGAAGGAAGGAAGGAAGGAAGGAAGGAAGGTTTTCTTTTGGATCGAAATTTTACTGTACAGGCTATGATGGCATTAAAAGAATGCAGAAGCTTGAGACATCTGGTCACTTTGATAATACAAAGGAAGTAGAAAAAGTAATACTCATGTTCTGCTCTATTTTTCCTCCTTATTCAGTCTAGGAACACAGTTCATGACATGGTATATTTAGGATAAGTCTTCCCACATCAATTTACCAAATCTAGACAATCCCTCAGATATAGTCCTAGAGGAATATCTCCTAGGTAATTCCAAATCCTGTCCTGTTGACAGTATTAACTGACACATGCCACCTATGCCTGTATACTGAAATTCTAGTTCTTACACTGTAGTCTAAACCCTTTCTTGACACAGATCAAATCTGTTTCTCATTCACCCTCCTGTTGTTTAAAAGAAAAGCTACTACAGGTTCTCAAAGTTTCAGCTGAATAACCACTTTCTTTCGGAGGAATCCCTGGAAACCAGATGGCCCCTGGTATGTATGTACAAGATTATGATCCCAGTAATGTACTCTGGGCTGAAGAACAAATCTGGGCCAGAAAGCTAGGGCTACTTGTGACAGTTTAAATAAGAATGGCTTCCATAGGTTCAAATATTTGAATGCTTAGTCGACAGGGATTTGAAAGGATTAGAAGGGTTAGGAGGTGTGAATTTCTTGAAGAAATATGTCACTAAGCTTTGAGGTTTCACCAGTTCCAGTCACACCCCAACTGCCTATGAATAAAAATATAGAATTCTCAGCCACTTCTCAATCTACCTGCATCCCACCATGCTCCCCATCATGATGGCAATGGACTCATCTCAAGCAACCGCATATTTAAGTGCTTTCTTTTATAAGAATTGCTTTGACCATAGTATCTCTTCACAGCAATAGACTAATGACAAATACTTTCATTGACAACTTAGGTGCGTGAAAAAACAATTTTATATTGCTACAAATTATACCAGGTAAGGTAGCACCTAAGACCAAACATCACCAGAAAACAAGGTGCCATAGAACATTTGAGGATACAATTAGAGGAACAGGATCATATGAGAAATGTCCTCTAAGACAAATTCACCTCTTACTGAGAAATTGTGATAAGACTCAGGTTTCTTCTCCCCTGGCATGTTTCTGCTTTGTCTTCTGTAGAACCAATATGACCATGTTCAAGTTGACCACACACCCTGGGTGCAACAAAAGTTTGACTTCTGACTGAGAACCTTCATGGTGTACAAAATATTTAATCATATATATATATATATATATATATATATATATATTCAATTATCAATTATATATACATATACATAATTGAACAAAAATAAATACAATGGAAATAAAACAATCACAAAATATTAGCATGCCTTCTTGAATTTTCACAAATTATTTTTCACAGTTAACATAAAATTATTTTTGTTTAAATAGCAGTGTATATTTTTAAATACTGTTTTGGGTTCAAAGTACTTGGTCTCAAAATTATTCTCTTTGTTTCTCAAGGTAGTTCTTATTGCTTAGAAATACCTTTCTTTTGGAGGGAGATAGTTGAAGATTCTTAAGATAGTTATATTTTTAATATCTGAATATTCCTACATATTTAGGATACATTTAGGTCCTATATACCTACCTGTATTTGTTTACCTCCAAACCCCCACCTATATCTGCTTCTCAGTTGTTATAATAAAATATTGCCCAAAATTGAATTGTGGGAGAAAGTGTTTATTTGTCTCATAGGTTTTATTTCATCATGGAAAGAAGCCACAAAAAACCAAACAAGCAAACAAACAAAAATCTTGAAAGTTGATGTTTGACTTTCAGAATGAAAAAATATATAAGTATTAGTAATTGTCATGAGCAATTCTGTACTGTTGTGTCCTAAAAATTCCACTTTATATAAGATTCTACTCTTTCTGTCGCTTACAATCTGCGTCATCTTCCACAATTATTCCTGAGCTTTGAAGAAAAGATATTGATAGGTGTTCAATTTGAGGATGAGCCTTCCGCAGTCTCTTGTTCTGTGTAAGTACTGGTCATTTGTTTCTATATTGATTATTTACTTCAAAACAAAGCTTCTCTAGTGAGGCCTGAGAGTGGCAGGTATCAATAACTATACAGATAAGACTTTAAGAAACAGCATATTTCTATGCCCACTTAGCAGAAAAACATATCACTATCTTTTCCCTTACAGGAGCCGATGACCTGTCCAGCCATGGGATTTGGGTTGAGTAAAAAGTACTATATTCTATCTTGTAGAGAAAGCTTTAAATATATTCAGAACATGTTTTGTTACTCACATAATATTTGTACACTATTGTGCCAGTAAGCACATCTTGCCAGATCAGTTGTTATTGTCACTGACAGCATCCAAGTTTGGCAGGACTCATGATCATTTCTCTCCCCAGGAGTGTACACAGGACCTCTGGACACTATTAAAGCTAGTCAGCAGACATGAAGGATCTTGTTTGGCAGACTTTTCCATGTCTCACACCTCAGGTACAAGAACAATGGCAACAGCCTCTGATACTTGGGTTACATGGGACTTCAATACAACAACTTGATCAGGGACAAACAATACCTGGAAACGGGTTCCTTCTTTGATAACCAATATTTCCTAAAAAGGCATTGTCTTCTGGAATAGGCTAAATCCATTTTATAAACATTTCTATATGTGTATATGTGTGTATATGTATATATTTTGGGAAGTTGCTACAATAGTAGATTTTTACATTGAATTTTCAAGTCTTTAATGTTTTCCTTCATACTCCCTCCTCTATGCTCCCCACATGAAATGAGGTTTTAAAATATGTGCAGTATTGCTTAACAACAAAATCATAAAACATTAGATGTGACTCAATTTAAAATAAAACACAGGAGTTATATATAAATATCACTGAATAAATTCATTCAATATAATAAATATATATATATATTGAAATATATATATATATAAATGAGCTTACATTTAGAAATTTTTTGAATAAAGTCAGTTTATAAAGTATATGAAGAAAATTAATGTTCCGTTCTTTTGTAATCTACTTTGCTTTTGGCAAGAAACTTCACTTCCTGATTTGATAGCCAATTTTATTCAACAAATTTGGCACACCCTTACTTCTGCTAATGGCAAATACAGAACTGATTATGTTTGAAGACTCACCACTTCTGATACCTATTCTGAGTGCATTCCACAAGACTTGAAGATAAACGGAGCAGCTACAGCAGGGTGGCTGTATTTGTCTCTGGTGACAACTGCTCATGAAAAGAACATCATTCATACCATTAGACCAGTCTGAGTGCATTGTCCAATCAATGCCATTCTCTAAGTGTCTCAGCTCATATGTTTGGATGGGAGTTTTAATGAGCAATACAAAGATACGATTTTCTCTTCTTGCATATATGAGTACATAAGTACATATGTACAGATATGGGCCCCACAGCTCAAGTGGATGTCTGAGGACAACAAATGGAAGTTGGTTATCTTATATAACCATCTGAGTCTAAGGGATAAAATTAAGTCTTGGTGGATGGTGCCTTTATCTGCTGAGCCATCTTGCCATCAGTAATTACTAATAGATTGACTGCATAAAAATACTGATATGTAGTTTAGAAAGAAATCCCAAAAATGTTTTCAGTGGAGATCACTTTTGACAAGATTTCAGGGAACTCTTCTGGAAACCAAGGCTCTATTCCATGATTACTCATGGAAACATGGTTTCCCCACACTAATTCTTTTCCTACCAAGCCCCTCCTACATCTTCCAAGTCCCCTCCATCCAGTAAGATACCACTAGAACAGGAGTGAACTTCTATCTTCCCTACCTAGATGAGCAATATTGAAAGATCGCTAAATACTCCTGTTTTTGCATGCCTCTTGTTGCATTCTGTTATTTTAGTTGTATACAGGTGTTCCCATCAGATTCTGACTAATTTCAGAGAAGAAACCTCATCCTATTCATTATTACATACCCAGCATCTGATATAGTAATGACGATGTTTTATTTTTCTGTCTGTATTTTTATTTGAACTTGTGAAATTATAAATCAGTCACAGTGGCATATTGGATGGATACTAGCAGAATAAAAATGAATTTATAGAGGCATCATGGTAGTGAAGGCTTATTCAATGACAGAGGGCATGAGGTAAATACACCGAGTCTTTGGATTACTACACAATTGAAAAAGGCAGCCAGAATCAGGGTGAAAATTATGGAACTGTAGATGTGCAAGTGTAAAGGCAAAATTGCTTATAAATAACAGTGGGGAAAGGGCAGGTAAAGCTCTGGTTTAATTAAATCTTTCTTCTTTTCCTCCTTCCTGTCTTAAAATACTTGCTGTGTTCACAGAATTTCTTTCTTATCTCCAGAGAAAGATTAGACTTCCCAAACCAGACCATTAAAGGTAGTTTACAAAGAAATACAATTCAGATAGATGAGAATTCTTTGCCCAGTAAGAGATTTAGCATCACAGGCCTGCTGCCTCTGGTAGCCTTTTATAAAGATTTTCTCCAGAAATAGTCAATATCAAAGGTCACACATTTAAAAAGTCACTTGCAATTAGAAGCCTAAGGGAAATGCCTAGGATAAAATGTTTTGGCAAGTTTTTAAAGCCTTTCATTGAGTTGGCAACTAGGTAGACCATGCTGGCCTGCTAAGCAAGCACAGCAGGTGTGGCATTTCAGTGGCAGAAAGCTTCCTCTCCAGGGATGTCATCCTAACTGTCATTCAGCAGTTTTTGATAAGGAGCAAGAATATATTTCATACTGCTCAAGTGCTTTGCTCCATTGGCATAGCCCAGCATCTGAAAGGCAAGGAAGAAGCATAGGATAACCCAGGTTTAATGACTACAAACTTCTGGGCATTTTGTTGTGCTTTTATAATTCATGATGTTTCCACATAAAGCAACATAACAAACTCTAAATATCTGAATTACAGAAGGAAATGATGCTCTAGCTCAAAGAAATCCGGTAATTTGCTGAATGTCGAGCTGTCAGTGTGTAGCTAGAAGGGCAGTTTCAACCTGTAGCACTCAGTTTATAATTGTTGTTCTTTATTTCAAAACAGTATAGGTGTCATGAACCTTGCAACTGACCAATCCGCAGAAACAGGGTCCGAGAGAAACAAAACAGAAAGAATGAAAGAGCACTGTTTGTTGTTCAGAATAATGATAAATTGTTCACAGAAAAGATAAGACTCAAAGTCAAAGGAAAACTACAGGATCTAACTGATTAGCCATTTTATAAAACAAAGTCAAGTTTCATGTTTCTTCTACCACAAGGACATTAAGCATATTTACTATCATATTTTCAAAACATGTCCTTTTTTCAATAGCACACACATACACACACACACACACACACACACACACACACACACACACACACAAACACACACACATGCACCCTGCATATTTAGTCAGATGTTGCCTTACAGATTTATATAATGAAATTTATGTTTGGTGTGTCAAAAGATACACATTTAAAATATATTATGTGTTCTAACATATATACCTTCTTAACTCTTAAAATGAAAAGACTTCTCCTGTCATAAAATCTACTATATTTCTGTTTGTTGAAATAGAAATAAACTGAGTAGTAATAAAGGAGAATAGTAGCAAAATCCTCCTTAAAAACTAGCAGTTGGTACTTAAGTTATAATTTTAGGGTAAGTTCAAGTGCAACAAATTCCAAATGCATCATTCATTAAATATTAACTAAGTGTCCTTTTCAGTAGCACCAAAATTTATTTCCATTTCATCTTCTCTAGATGTTCTACCTTTTATAAATTCCTAAATTATCAATATCCCCCAAGGATTTCTGTTCTTGTTATTTTCCCAGGAAAGGCCATCAACTCTCAGCACAGTAAAAGATAAATATCTGGGCATTTCTTAATACACCCCAGTATTATGTGCTTTTAAATTCTCCTTCTATCAGTGACATTGTTTGCATGTTCAGCATTGCAAACCAAACCAGTTATATACAGTAATGGTACAGTGATGACGTGGCTCTGCAGGAGGGCCAACATTCCCAGTTTCTATTGACTCCCACAAGTTACTTACACAGTATGATTCCTATGTTCCCTCCTTGAGCAAGCCTTCCCTTTCCCTTCCCACCTGAAATCCCTTCTTTTAGTTTATGACTATTTCCAATGCCCTTTTAAACCTCAGTTTCTCTACTCTTCAGGTGGTTCTTTAATCTATCACTTCTATATATACCTCAGTACACATCAATTTTCACACTCAGGAATACTTTATCTCCAAATTTATCTTAATTAATCAATTCTCTTTCTTTAGATCTACAAAAATTGTGTTCCTTAGACATGTTCAATATAGATTTACTGAATAAATACATATTTTAAGATGTATGAAGAGTATCAATCTTAAAAATATTGTGTTCCAGAAATTTAAATATTGGGCATTGCTTTTAAGTATGTTATAAATAGGCCTATTATAAGAAAAAATCCAACTTTCGCCTATTACATTAAACAGAAAATAATTCTATTAAATATTTGTTTACCTAAGAATAGGAAAATAGTTCCAGCTTCCATCTGTGGTTGGAGACCTCTGCCTGGGCTACCAAGGCTCCATAGCCAAATAGTGCTGGGAGAAAGGTAGCCTCCCAGGAGTGTGGAAAAGCAGTGAGAGGAAGTAAGAGGAGCACCACTGCTCAGTGGGACTCACCTGGAATCCTTGGGACACAGAGACTGAGGAACAGCCAGGGGAAGGAGCGTTCTGGTTTCCACAAGTGGCTGGAGACCATTGCCTGGGCCACCAGGGCTCCATAGCCAAATAGTGCCTAGAGAAAGCTAGACTCCCAGGAGTGTTGGCAAGCCTGTCTGCTCAGAGGGACCCACCTGGAATCCCCAGGACACAGGGACTGAGGAGTGGTCTTCTGGTTTCCTTCGGTGGCTGGGGAACAGATCCTGTGACACAGGGCTCCATACTCAAATAGTGCCAGGAGAGATAAGAATCCCAGGAGGGCTGACACACTTCCAAGCACAGGCAAGACCACCACTTCTGTTCAAATTCAGTGGATCAAGAGGAACCCTTGCAGAGCCATCAGGACACAGGAACCAAGGGACACCTGGGGACTAGACCCTTCTTGTTTCTGTCTGCACCCCACAGCTGACACTGTACCACAGCTCTCCAAACCTAATTTCCTCTCAGAGAGAAATGGTCTTCAAGGAGTATTGACACCAAGGCTTGCAGGAAGGACAAGCCACAGTGAGAGAGAATAAGAACAGCTATCACCAGAGATAACCAGATGGCGAAAGGCAAGGGCAAAAACATACTGAACAGAAACCAAGGCTACTTGGCATCATCAGAATCTAGCTCTCCCACCACAGCAAGCCCTGGATACTCCAACATACCAGAAAAGCCAGAATCAGATTTAAAATCACATCTCATGATGATGATAGGAGATTTTAAGAAGGAAATAACTCCCTTAAAGAAATACAAGAAACACAGGTAAACAACTGAAGTCCTTAAAGAGGAAACACAAAAATCCCTTAAAGAATTACAGGAAAACACAATCAAACTGGCAGAATTACAGGAAAACACAATCAAACAGACGAAAGAAATGAACAAAACCATCCAGGAACTAAAAATAGAAATGGAAACAATAAAGAAATCACAAAGGGAGACAACCCTGGAGTTAGAAAACCTAGAAAAAAGATCAGGAGTCATAGATGCAAGCATCACCAAGAGAATACAAGAGATAGAAGAGAGAATCTTAGGTGCAGAAGATACCATAGAAAACATTGACACAACAGTCAAAGAAAATGCAAAATGCAAAAAGTTCCTAACCCAAAACATCCAGGATATCCAGCACACAAATGAGAAGACAGAACCTGAGGATAATAGGTATAGAAGAGAGTGAAGATTCCCAACTTAAAGGACCAGTAAATATCTTCAACAAAATTATAAAAGAAAACTTCCCTAACCTAAAGAAAGAGATGAACATAAATATCCAAGAAGCCTATAAAACTCCAATAGATTGGACCAGAAAAGAAATACCTCCTATCACATTACAGTCAAAACACCAAATACACAAAATAAGGAAAGAATATTAAAAGCAGTAAGGAAAAAAGGTCAAGTAACATATAAAGGCAGACCTATCAGAATTACACCAGGCTTCTCACCAGAGACTATGAAAACTAGAAGATCCTGGGCAAATTTCATACAGACCCTAAGAGAACACAAAGGCCAGCTCAGGTTGCTATACCCAGCAAAACACTCAATTATCGTAGATGGTAAAACCAAAATATTCTATGACAAAACCAAATTTACACAGTATGTTTCCACAAACCCAGCCCTACGAAGAATATTAGATGGAAAATGCCAACACAAGAAGGGAAACTACACCCTAGAAAAAGCAAGAAAATAATCTTTCAACAAACTCAAAAGAAGATAGCCACACAAACATAAAAATAACATGGAAAATAACAGGAAGCAACAATCACTATTCCGTAATATCTCTTAACATCAATGGACTCAATTCCCCAATAAAAAGACATACACTGACAGAGTGGATCCATAAGGAGGACACAGCATTTTGCTGTATCCAGGAAACACACCTCCTTGTTAAGGACAAACACTACCTCAGAGTAAAGGGCTGGAAAACAATTTTCCAGGCAAATGGTCCCAAAAAACAGGGTTGAGTAGCCATTCTAAAATTGGATAAAATCAACTTTCAACCAAAAATCATCAAAAAAGATAAAGAAGGACACTTCATACTCATCAAAGGAAAAATCTACCAAGAAGAACTCCCATTTCTGAAAATCTATGCCCCGAATGCAATGGCACACATATTCATGAAAGAAACTTTAATAAAGCTCAAAGCACACACTGCACCTCACACAATAATAGTGGGAGACTTCAACACTCCACTATCATCAATGGACATATCTTGGAAACACAAACTAAACAGAGACACAGTGAAACTAAAAGATGTTTTGAACCAAATGTATTTAACAGATATCTATAGAACATTTCATCTTAAATCAAAAGAATATACATTCTTCTCAGCACCTCATGGTACCTTCTCCAAAATCGATCATATAATTGGTCACAAAACAAACCTCAACAGATATAAGAAGATTGAAATAATCCCAAGCCTCCTATCAGATCACTGCAAATTAAGGCTGGTCTTCAATGGCAACAACAACAACAGAAAGACCACATACACTTGGAAGTTGAACAACACTCTACTTAACTTGGTCAAGGAAGAAATAAGGAAAGAAATTAAAGAATTCCTAGAATTTAATGAAAATGAGAGTACAACATACTCAAACCTATGGGACACAATGAAAGCAATGTTAAGAGGAAAACTCATAGCTCTGAGTGCCTCCAAAAAGAAATTGGAGAAAGCATATACTAGCAGCTTAAAAGCATACCTGAATGCTCTAGAAAAAAATGAAGCTAATACACCCAAGAGGAGTAAAAGTCAGGAAATAATCAAATAAGGGCTGAAATCAACAAAGTAGAAACAAAAAGAACTATACAAAGAATTAACAAAACCAGGAGCTGTTTCTCTGAGAAAATCAACAAGATAGCCAGACTAACCAGAGGGCACAGAAACAGTATCCAAATTAACAAAATTAGAAATTAAAAGGGAGATATAACAACAGATTCTGAGGAAATTCAAAAAATGATCAGATCCTATTACAAAAGCCTATACTCAACAAAATTGGAAAATCTGGATGAAATGGACAAGTTTCTACAAAGATACCAAATACCAAAGTTAAGTCAGGATCAGCTAAACCATCTAAACAGTCCCATAACCACTGAAGAAATAGAAGCAGTTATTAAAAGTCTCCCAATCCAAAAAAGCCCAGGACCAAATGAGTTCAGTACAGAATTCTATCAGACCTTCAAAGAAGACCTAATACCAATACTCTTCAATCAATTCCACAAAATAGAAACAGAAGGAACACTACCCAATTCATTCTATGAGGCCTCAGTTTCATTGATACCAAAATCTCACAAAGACCCAACCATAAAAGAAAACTTCAGACCAATTTCCCTTATGAATATTGATGCAAAAATACTCAATAAAATTCTCACAAACTAAATCCAAGAACACATCAAAACTATCATTCACCATATTCAAGTAGGCTTCATCCCGGATGCAGGGATAGTTCGATACCTGGAAATCAGTGCAATCCACTACATAAATAAACTCAAAGAAAAAATCACATGATCATTTCATTAGATGCTGAAAAAGCATTTGACAAAATTCAACATCCCTTCATGATAAAAGTTTTGGAAAGATCAGGACTTCAAGGACTATACCTAACATAGTAAAAGCAATATACAGCAAACCAGTGGCCAACATCAAACTAAATGGTGAGAAACTTGAAGCAATCCCACTAAAATCAGGGACTAGACAAGGCTGCCCTCTCTCTCCCTATCTATTCAATATAGTACTTGAAGTTCCAGCTAGAGCAATTAGACAACAAAAGGATGTCAAAAGGATAGAAATTGGAAAGGAAGAAATCAAAATATCACTATTTGCAGATGATATGATGGTATACTTAACGGACCCGAAAAACTCCACCATAGATCTGCTACAGCTGATAAACAACTTCAGCAAATTGGCTGGATACAAAATTAATTCAAGCAAATCAGTAACCTTCCTAAACTCAACAGATAAACAGGCTGAGAAAGAAATTAGGGAAATCACATCCTTCACAATTGTCACAAACAATATAAAGTATCTTGGTGTGACTCTAACCAAACAAGTGAAAGGTCTGTATGACAAGAACTTCAAGTCTCTAAAGAAAGAAACCGAAGAAGACCTTAGAAGATGGAAAGATCTCCCATGCTCATGGATTGGCAGGATTGATATAGTTAAAATGGCCATCCTGCCGAAAGCAATCTACAGATTCAATGCAATCTCCATTAAAATTCCAACTCAATTCTTCATAGACTTAGAAAGATCAATTCTAAAATTCATATGGAATAACAAAAAACCCAGGATAGCAAAAACTATTCTCAACAATAAAAGGACTTCTGGGGGAATCAGCATCCCTGACCTCAAGCTGTACTACAGAGCAGTAGTGATAAAAACTGCATGGTATTGATACAATGACAGGCAGGTCGATCAATGGAATAGAATTGAAGATCCAGAAATGAACCCACACACTTATGGTCACTTGTTCTTTGACAAAGGAGCTAAAACCATCAAATGGAAAAAAAGACAGCATTTTCAACAAATGGTGCTGGTTCAACAGGCAGTCTACATGTAGAAGAATGCTAATTGATCCATTCCTATCTCCCTATACAAAAGTCAAATCCAGTGGATCAAGGACCTCCACATAAAACCAGATACACTGAATCTAATAGAAGAGAAAGTGGTGAAAAGTCTCGAACACATGGGCACAGGGGAAAAGGTCCTGAACAAAATACCAATGGTCTAAGATCAACAATAGACTAATGGAACCTCATGAAATTACAAAGCTTCTGTAAGGCAAAGGACACTGTCAATAGGACAAAACAGCAACCAACAGATTGGGAAAAGATCTTTACCAATCCTATGTCTGATAGAGGGCTAATATCCAATATATACAAAGAACTCAAGAAGTTAGACTCCAGAGATCCAAACAACCCTATCAAAAAATGGGGAACAGAGCTAATCAGAGAATTCTCAACTGAGGAATCTCATAGGGTTGAGAAGCACCTAAAGAATATGTCCTTAGTCATCAGGGAAATGAAAATCAAAACAACCCTGAGATTCCACCTCACACCAGTCAGAATGGCTAAGATCAAAAACTCAGGTGACAGTAGATGCTGGTGAGGATGTGGAGAAAGAGGAACACTCTTCCATTGCTGGTGGGATTACAAGCTGGTACAACCACTCTGGAAATCAGTTTGGTTATCCTCAGAAAAATGGACATAATACTACCTGAGGACCCAGCTATTCCACTCCTGGGCATATACCCAGAAGATGCTCCAACATGTGATAAAGACACATGCTCCACTATGTTCATAGCAGCCATATTTATAATAACCAGAAGCTGGAAACATCTCAGATGTCCCTCAGCAGAGGAATGGATACAGAAAATGTGGTACATTTACACAATGGAATAGCTTTTAAAAAACAATGACTTCATGAAATTCTCAGGCAAATGGATGGAACTGGAAAATATCACCCTGAGCGAGGTAACTCAGTCACTAAAGAATGAACATGGTATGTACTCACTGATAAGTGGATATTAGCCCAAAAGTTCGGAATACCCAAGATTCACTTCATAGCAACCATTGGGCTGAGTGTGAGGTCCCAGATGGAGGAGTTGGAGAAGAGACTGAAGGAGCTGAGATAGTCTGCAGCCCCATGGAGGGAGCAACAGTGTCAACTGGCCTGACCTTCCGATACTCCAGGAGACTGAATCACCAACCAAAGTATACATTTGGAGGGACCCATGGTGCTGACCACATATGTGGCAGAGGAGGGTTTTTTTAGTCATCAGTGGGTGGAGAGGCCCTTGGGCCTGAGGGTGTTAGATGCCCCAGTATAGGGAAATGCCAAGGTGGGAAGATGGGAGTGGGTGAGCGGGTGGTTGGTTGGGGGAATACCATCATAGAGTCAAGGAGAAGGGGGAGGGGATTGGAGTTCCAAAGGGGAGATCTGGAAAGAGGGAAACATTTGAAATGTAAATTAAGTATCAAAAAAGAATAGGAAAATATAATAAGCAACTTTAACATATTTATTGATCATTAAAACAGTGATGACTACGACAGAAATACATGTGTGAATGGAAACTATCGACAATTACATATCCTTTACTTGCCAACAAAAAATGAAAGTACTTTGGAATATGGATAACCTAGCTGGAAAGGTTCAAAGCAGAAATTACCTACTTTTCCCTCTAATTCTCAAAAGTACTTGACTTTCTGTTAGACTCATGTTTGTTGTATTTCTATAAGTACTCTAGTCTTGGTAAACACAATTCGAATTATAATAGAGTTTTAAAATGAAGTTTTCCAACATTTATTTTTTAATTTTTCCCAAGTGATTTTTTTGAATTAAAACCAGTATGAAACAACTACAAATTGGCTTAGTCCCTAGGCATTTACTGCTTTTATGAGGACTAATTCATTTAAAATTTAAATTGCAAACATGAATACAATTTTCTTCAACATAAATTTTTAAGACTCATTTTAAGGCTGACACTCAAGCCAATATCCGTGAAGCTTCTCAGTCCAGCAGCAGTCCCCTCTCACACAAGGCACTGTCTAACAGACGCAATGCTGTGTACATAGCCTAAAAGGTTTGTCGGATCTGGGTATGTGTATTTCTGAAAGCCACAATGATAATTAATTTGCTGGGTAGAGATAAGCATATAGTGATCCAGCCTTGCCTGGTTCAGATTTTTGTTACACTTTAATGATTTCATACTACTTCATCCACTTGAAAAATGTATGACTAGAGACAAGTGCATGCTCATGATTTAAGAATGTGTGTTTAATGGCTTTTTGTACAATTTCAAGCCATTGAGATTTGATTTTACCAATGCATGTGTTACTATAGAAGCAATGTCTCTGAAGTATGCAAAGCATAGTGACAGCACACTTCTGTAGTCAGTGTATTTAACACATGTCTACAGAAACATGTAGATTTATACATATTGTCATCATCCAGTACTGGAGATGCCCAGTTACCAAAACACACCCAATGTATATAAAATGGACACCATTTACACAGTATGTATGTATTATCCCATATACTTTAAATCTCTAGTTTACTTTTAAAAAATCCAAATACAACATAGACATTACATAAATTATTATAGAGAATAATTACAGAAAATATGTACATCCACAAAAATACAATCATTATAGCCTGAAAAGCATTGATAGACTTCACTAATACAGACTCACCAGATGTGGAGAACAGTCATATTTGCACATACTTATTAATATACATCTGAGCATCCATGAATGTCAATAAGGAAATGTGACATGTATACACAAGTATATAGCATACATATTTATCCAACTATTAACACACACACACATATATACATACATACATACATTGCATATATATATATATATATACACACACACACAAGTATCTCTGTGTAATATGTATATCTCATAACTAAGAAGGTATGCATAACTTTAGTAAATAGGGAGTATATACTTTAAATCATTAAATTCACAGCAAAGGCAAAGAACAATTTGCTGTGCATTTTAACTTTTGTGCTTTAATACAGAAAAACTATATAAATTTATATTTATATTAAACACACACATACATACATACATATATATATATATATATATATTCAGAACAACAGAATGTGATAAAACTGAGGGTAGATTCCTTCCTCAGATACATCATACAAAATTTGTTACTCAAATGTATAGGTTTTTCAAAATGTGCTGGTAAAGAAATGAAATAATCCATGCAAACAGAAATAAAGTCATTAAAAAATAAAAATATTTCCATCAAATATAAAAAATTGATGGATAATATTCTTAATGAAATAATTTGAAATAACATTTAGGGTTTGAAAACTCATAATCAAATTCTCCTCCATTTTCTACAATTAAAGACCATAGTTTTGCATCTAGTGGAGAAACTATGAATTTCTAATGGCAGAAACCATAATAAAAATCTTTTGGAAAAAATTAAAATACACAAAATAGAGATTCTTTGCTGTATATGTTTTCCAGACATCCTAAAGAACATCATAATATTCACATGATTCAGTTGTATTTCAAGTTTCTACCAAACCGTCTGTTTTTTAGAAATACTTCTATATATTCAGCCTAGTATTATTCAGGTAATATTTTAAACAATATCTCTCTGCATTTTTAATGTTCATAATTGTATCTAATTTCCCTTGATCATATCCACCTCCCACTCTCCAAGGAACCCTCCTCCTCTCAGCATATCTTCTTCCTCCAAATTCCATGTCTTCTATTTTTAAAATTAAATTTAAAAAAATCTTAAGCCACTGACTCCAGGTAACACGAGCAACTTACTGGTAGTACCTAGCAGCATTAATCATAAATAAATGAAGCTATGTTGTCTTATCTGAAGCTTATAGTTGGTGTAGACTACAGTCAACTTGGTGACACAGTTTTATAAATTATATGCCTTATCATATAAACAAACTTAGAAAATTTAACAGATTCTACCAAAATCAGTAAAAACATGAGGCAATAAAAGATAAAGAAGAAGAAAATCTCCAAACTTCTGTGTCTTGTTTCCTGTCCCACGTCTGGTCCCAGATGGAGGAGTTGGAGAAAGGTTTGAAGGAGCTGAGGGAGTTTGCAGCCCCAAGGTTGGAGCAACAGCGTCAATGGGCCTGACCTCCCCCCCCCCCCCGCCCCCATCATCCTGGAGTTAGGACCACCAACCAAAGAATACACATCTATGGACCCATGGTTCGGACCACATATGTGGCAGAGGATGGCCTCATTGGCCATCAGGGAGAGAGGAGAGGCCCTTGGGCCTGAGGGTGTCAGAGGCCCCAGTAAAGGGGAATGTCAAGGTGGGAATATGGGAATGGGTGGGCAGGTGGGTGGGATGTGGAATTCCCTCATAGAGGCGGGGAGGGGGAAGGATAGGGGGTTTCCAAAGAGGAGACATTGGAAATGTAAATAAAGTATCAAAAATAAAATTAAAAAAAAAAAAAAAAGAAGAAAATCTCAGAATTCTGATTGCTTCCCTTATATTGCATTGGGTAACAGTTTCCTCCAAAATTGAAACATTCTATCCTGCTGGAAAGCCCTGAAACCACAAGGTAAACAACCTAAAGTAGCTTCAGGAAGTCCAAGAATCTAACTAGATTCACTGGCTCCTCCCTGCCAGAGTCAGAATAAAAGCTGAGAGTCTTCCTCTCCCAAACAAAGAGTGCTTAGACAAAGATGCAAAGAGAAATGCTGAGTCTAGACCAGCTGCTCCCAAGAAGCAGAAACCAGTTGAGCTGCCTGGAAGGTGTATAGACCAATTGAAGCATGTGAAAGGACACTCTACACCCTATGGGTGTGCTCCAGGTTCCCAGTTTGTTAGCTTTCACCTGTGGTGGGTGGTCTTTTGTGATGCAGCTGTCTTCGAGTCATTTCTTCTCCTCTAAGTAACCCCTCAACTATATTTCTGTATACGATTCCATTAAAATACCTAGTTGTAATTAGATGGTTCTGTACATTGATCTATCATGAAATGCCAATCTAGAGTTGTAAATGTCAGTATCATTTCCTCAGATGAAGTGATGAAATGAGAGCTGTACCCAAGCTGTGCAAATACACAGCTTGGACTGAGTCCAGAGCACTTAGTTCTCTGTTCTAATTATTCAGGACTAGGCCTGGATGCTTCTAGGTACAATTAAATCTTCCAAGCTGATTGATTCAATCCAGCTTTTCTCGGTTTCTGAGTGAATTGCCTTGCCTGACCTAATACTAACTTTGCCAATAAGTTCTAATCTTCTGGCTCCTCTCATTCTCCAGCTAGTTCTGTTTCACCTGTGTCTAGCTGGTTTTCTCTGCAAGTTGTATCTGTAAATCTGTCCTGATAAAGGTACTATATACACACCACACATCACATACCACACTCTCACTTTTTCTGTCACTGATGCTGATTTTAAGTGGCCTCTCTTCCTCTGCTGTTGTCTAGTGAGTTGGACAAATCCTATCTCTGACTCATTCTGTCTGATCTTTCTCTGATTCATCACATTGTCTGTCCCTCAATTAGATGTCATTTTCAAACATGAATGCTTCCCTCTACAAACTAAACTTACCTTCATTATTAAGGATTAAAAATCTGTACTAAAGGCATATCTGCATTTCAGCCAGATCACACTGTAATTCAGAGTGTGTCTGCATTCTGGCAACATCATATCTTTGGATGTAACCCCCTGTAAGAGCAGTCATGTTACTGGATTAAAATCTCTCCACATTGGGTGAGTAGATATGTGTGTTGTATCCCCCCAGGAAATGTTTTATTACACAACAAAATTGGCACCTAAACAGGAACATGACAGAAGGAAAGATGATTTTGGAAGGAGTGAAACATGGTCCTGCTTATAGATAGCAAGTCATGTGACAGAGCCTGGGTATCGTGGAGGAAATCCTAATAGAGTTTTCCTCTTTTGTATGTTACTGTGCCTTTGTGGTATGATAGAGGTTGGGGAGTTCGTGCTGCGGATGGTGACATATGCAACTAAGGCTGAGTCATCAGCATTATGAGTGCCTATGGGAGGAATCCCAAGATGACAGTCTTCACCTATGTGATAAGGGCTGACATGTCTGCTTGTGAGTAAGGTCCAATCTGTGACTATGGAGATGCTCTAAAAACAGTTAAAAGTGTACAGGAAATTTTTTAGTGTTTAAGATTAGTGCACAATTGTCAAGATTATCAGCAAGCAGTTTTATGTCCTCTGTTGTGTATAGTTAAAAATGTATCTAAGTCTAAGTTGGCAGCCAAGCAGGAACTTGTATTAATGAGCAGTTGCAACCATATAGGGAGGGCTGGGTGGCATCCTCAGTGTCAGCCTCTGATTTGCAAAGTAAATTAGATAAATGAGAAAATTACAGAGTAGTAGTAAATGCAGTAAGAAATACCCAAGTCCAACCTTTAGAAAGAAAAGGGGAAATGTGTGATTCCAACATATATATGGGGGCCTTTTAAATGCTCCAGCATAAGAGATTTAGTGTTTTAAGGAAGCAATCAGCACTGGAACTACTGGGATTAGGGAAGACTTTTAAGCAAGTGATAAAGGAGCTTGTCATACTGTGACTTGTGAGGCTGTGGGACAAGAGAGCAGTTGTCATTCTGACTGCTCTGGAGAGAGGAAAACATCTCTTCTTAAGGTAAAGGCTACATATCTTTAGACGGTATGAGGAAAATCAGTCCTTGTTGGACTGATTTATCAGAGGTAAAGGAACACTTGGCTATCTCCAGAGGAAGTCCCCATACATATCAGCAATAGAAGGATGATAGTGGAGGGGCAGGTGCTATTGAAGGAACTAGGACAAAGGGAAGCTGTATTTGAACCCCAGTTCACTGGGGCAGATAGAACTATGTTCACAGAGGAGCTATGCAAAGGTTGATCCAGCAAGGCCTCAAGGCTGGCATAGAGATTTAGGTGCCTTGCTGGGATCTTCAGTGGGGCAAAATGGTTTTAAACCAGGAAAGGCTTTGGTGGATCTCAGTGACTTAGACAAGCATCTGAAGAGTGTCCACAAAGTAAAATAGCCACCCAGAGGATCTAGTTAAAAGGTAAACCAGAGGAGGAGGTCGGGCTTGATTTAATTGAGGTAGTGGTGCAGGGTATTGCCTTGTCCTGTCTATGCTCTGGAAAAGGTTTCATTATATAAATGACAAATTGGTTTTGCAGATTTGAAGAGACCACCAGATACAATGGTACTTTATCTAACTTGTAAGCCTGCTAGTGCTGGTTCAGTTAGAAAAAAATCCAGAAGGCACCCTACATGTGTAGAAAGGAACCAGAAGCTATAAGATTATGAAATAACAACCCCAGCACCAGGGATGGACTGTGAGTTGTTGACCGTGGAATTCCTTGAGGCCCCACAAATCATGAAGGCTATTGCTACTGCTGTTGGTTGTATGCCAGAACTAGACTCTGAGACCCTATTCCTGAAGGCATTGCATATGAATGCTTTAACTGCAGGACAAGAAGAAATTAAGATGGAAATTAACTGATAACTCCCACCCTGCTGCTTGACATCTGTAGGGCTAGAGGAGGAGGCCATGCAGGCTGGCAATGGTGTTCAGCAACGTTCCTATTTGTCTCTGCACCCTGAATGTTAAAACACCAACATTCTATGAAGGATGTGCTTGGTTGCCCCAAAGATAAGATCAACAACAATCCTGTTGGATTTCTGGTTCACTCCACAAGATGGAGTTCAAGCCTGCTACTGTAAGCCAGAGCAAAAGCCTGTGGGGGGAAGTCATAGGTCCCAAAGGGGGAAGCAACTTGTATGGTTTTTTGGTTTTTGTTTTGTTTTTTTTTTTTAATGATGGATGTGATGTGTCTGTCAAACTGTCTTCTAAACATGTCTATTTAAGCCCATAGATCAATCACTGTTGTTACCAGCCTTAATCCATAAGCAATGGTGAAGATTCCGTTACTGGGGCATGGTGATCTATTCCATAGTCAAAGGTGGACATCTGTAGTCACCCTCTCCAATACTCAGGAATCATTGAAGAAGGAAAGAATTTAAGAGCCTGAGGCAGCGACTGAGTGTTGTGTAACAGTTTGAAACATTCCACCCTTCAGAAAATCTCTGTAAACTGGAAGGAAAACATCTTAAAATGGTGGGAAGTCAGTGAAATTGACCAGATGACTAGGTCCCTTCCAGCCATAGTAAGAAATAAAACTGGAAAGGCTCCCTGAGATGGAAGGAAGGCAAATTGCAAAGAATACTCTGAGATCATCCCGGATGCTTGGAAGAAGCTGAGAACAGAGAGATGCCTGGAAGAAGTTTAGTCAAGAGTTACCCGGAAAGGCTACTCTCTAACCTGCTGAAGTGCCTGTGATCTGTGCAGTATGCTCCCCAGGCTTCCTCCTTCCGGGGCTCTTACCCATGCTTGTCTGAGCTTTGGTGAAATAGCTCTCTTTGAGTTATTTCTTCTCTGTAAGTCACTCCTTGCCCATATTTCTGTTAGTAACCCCAGTACAACTCACTGGTTCACCAAATTGAACTTTCATGGTACCTGTACTTAGTTCTGGCATGGGATTCCTATCTGAGCTGAGTAAAGACATGTTGAATCTTTCCAGGAAAAAATTGCCACACATAATGTAGTTATCATAATACAGACATAACACAAGAAACAATGATGTATTTAAGATGAGAAGAAATGAATGGACTTTGGAGTGGTAGGGACAGGTTTGTTTCTTAACTTCAGTGTGTTTTGCCTACATTCTCAAACTCTCAAACTATGTATTTGTGTTTGCTTGCTCTTTCTATGTCTGTACTATAGTGAAAAGTTTAAAATTTTTTTATGTTGTATATTAAACAAAATATTTCAAACTAGGTAATTTATTGCAGTGAGAAATTAATCTTAAACCACTCCTACTTTTTAAGTAAAATCTCTATTTAAAATGTCAAAAAGATGATGTTACATTTCCCAAATAATGTCAACTTAATTTTGTATTATTTTCTATTACTCATTAGTAATATTTACCAATTACTTCTGTGAATGACACCTACAACTTACTCTGTGAAATTTCTGGATATCAGGTGTTATTTGCTTAGAAAAAGTTATAGCTACTTCTGAGCCACAGTTCTATACTTTATTGTACCTCTGACTAATAGCCACAGTCTGGTAGTTAATACTACACACACTCTTTAAAACAATAAGGTATATTTTGTGATAAGAAAAATCCAATTTTATAGCAATTTTAGATCTCTTAGTGGAAATTCATTGACTACCTTAACCTGTATTACATCCATGGTCCAGATTTTTATTTTTTCCTTAAGTGTATTTTAGATTATAGCTCAATTTGTAGTTTGTAAAGTTAGTAGAAAGAGCATTGCACATCAATAACCTAAGCATAATCAACTAACCATTGACCATCATCAGTAGAACCTTCCCAAATGTCACAATTCATTAGACACTAAAAATAACCCAAAAATGCATTTAACACTTGATAGTTACTCAAAAAATCAGTTAGTATTTCAAGCTATCTTTCAATCTTCATGAGTATAAATTTAACAGAGGATCTGAAGAATATAGTGATTAGCCTTTAGTTGGCAGATCTAATTATAGATTTTGTTTATTTGCTTTGAATTTTAAAGCACTTAGTTGTTTTCTTTGACAGTGGTTGGGAAATTTGGGTATCTGAGAAAATATTTTAAAACCATTTTATAATCCCTGAAACTTTATTAAAATTTGCTTCTGAAAGTATTTGCTTAAAATAATACTTTAATTAATTGTGCTTGCTATTATTTATTTTCCTATTACTCCATCCCTTCTTTGTACACTTAGTCTAACAAGAGTGAAGCACTAATATTTCCATAACGAAGAGGAATTAACTTTTGATTATTAAAGAACTATAATTTTAATAAATATTCAAAATTATAATTCTAGAATTTGGGGCTGATTGTTACCATAACAATTAAAAATGAATGTTTCTGCTATGAAATGAAATACTAATTCTATAATCCTTGTTAAGAAACATTTGTAAAAGTATCTTAATTATGTAGCCTTTATATATGTATGACAATTATACAAAGCAAAGGAAAGATGTGACCATTGGTACCATAGCAACATTATTGAAAGGTAATAAATACTTTTGAATCCATGTCTGATATTGAAAAGCCTGTCAAAATTTTCATGAATGGTGAAGTAATAGGCCTTAGGAGGCGATTAATTTCTATTGCTTAGCTGAAGTAACATATTCTTAAACTGACCTTTAATGTTTTTCAATGCTTGTGATTATACCTACAAACAAGTGGTTCTCTCAAACTTAATCAGAGAAGGTTTCCTTGGGAGTGAACAGAGACGAATGCATAGACTCATGGGTGCTCAAGGTATTGAGAATAAAGAAGATTTAATTTATACCAACCTTCTTAGCTTCAGAGAACATATGGAGGTGGGAATACAAAGAAGGTATGAGCTAAAAGATAGACAAAGTCCATGGAAATTCTAACTTCAAGGTATGACCACGCCATTGCAAATATGTCTTCATATGTATCTGCTGTGGTTGCCTAGAGAAGTCTGGTCCTGTGAACAGGCAATCATGATCTGAGTGTGGTTCATGGGTTTCTAGTCTTTGCTGCTGAGTTACTGACTTTCAGTCATGTATTCAATTCTGAGCTCACTAGGCTCCAAGAGATTGCTCCAAACCCATGCTCACATTGGTTAAAATTAGTGGGTCACAAAACAAAGAGAAGCAAATGTGGGGTCAAACATGTACAGAGGAGTCAGGGATTACCTTGACGTGAGGTAGAGTTAAAAATGATCAGAATACATTATTTACATGCATAACATTTTAAAGAAAAAATTTAATAAAAAAAAAGAGAGTTAAAGATTAAGAAGAACCTTCCTAAAAGAACTAAAGTTTACTTTTAGCTATAGTCAAAAGTATTGGTATTTTCAGAGGCATTCAGTTTATTTTATGAATACCAATTTAATCTCCTTGAGATAGTGTATATATAAAGTGTTTTTTCTGATATCCTGGTTCAAAATAGAGAAATGTATAAATTTTAACTTCCTATATCTACAATTTTAATTTTACCCTTTTATAGGTCAGCATAACAAAATTTCATTCAATAACTTAACATATAAAAGTGTGTTCAAGTCATAAAACACTGCTAAATTTTTCTGTATGGTTGATGAATAGAGATGTGTTTCCCACAAAACATTACAGAAGCAAACTTATTGGAACACACACATGTACTCACACATATAAACACTCACATACCCACATTTGTAAGCCCTCATTCACTTTCTATATTTAGGGAATATTCATCTGCTCTGTATGCTGAACCATCCCAACAATTGCAACTATGTCTAATTACATATTAATATAAAACAAACTCATTACTTAGCCACAAAGTTTTGGGTCATAACTTAAAAACTTTTACCAGGTTGACATGTCATTTCTATTCATGAACTTAGACCTCATTCTGAGTCAGTATAATCTCAAACTCATGGCTCTCCAGAATTAAAAAGAAAAAAGCTTGAAGTCCTTATAGGTAGTGATTATTTTCCTTCTATGAACAGTAATGTTTAAAGAAAAGCTTTTCTATTATAAGACGACATAGTAATGTATTCAGGCCAGGAAACCTACCAAAATATGACAGATAAATGATAGATAGATAGATAGATAGATAGATAGATAGATAGATAATTTGCAACTACCGTAATAGGAAACAAATTGTTTTAAATCACCAAATGATTTAAATAATTTTAAATTACCAAACATTTTAAATCATTGTAAATCACCAAAAGATCAAAGGAAATGAATTTTAACTGTAAGAATTTTAAATGCATACAGAATTCCTTTTTTCTGAAGCTTCTGCAATGGAATGGGGAAAGAGCATATATGATTTAGTTCTCCTCCTAAAAGATACTGTTGAAATCTCTTTTTATTGTATTTGAAGTTCATAAAATAACTATTACCTTGAATTGTCCCTTGAAATAAATCTAATGTTGCTCTGTTTTGTTAGTAACAAGAGACTATCGTTTCAATGTTTTAGACTTGTGTCTCAGCACAAAATAAAAGTGACAAACAGAAATTAGATCTTCCTCTCTTAGAGCTGCTCCTCTCAGGATGATTTAAATCAATTATTCAAATGTTGATAGTGACAACATTGGGAACAAAGGCCACAGAGAGTTGGTTTAGCTCTCCCAGGGAAGAACAGATGAGGGAGTCTCTGAGTGATCACTATTCACCAGGGGGTACACTGGCAAAAGGAATCTCTCCTTACAAATTCTGACTTTCTCATTAGACAAATTCAATAGACAAATTCAATCCAATTGAAATATAAATTTGCTCTAGCATTGATAAATCAGTGCTATTAGTTATTTTTTTTAGTTGTAATGTATATAATGAAATGATTGATTATTCAATATGTTGAAAGTTGAATTATTTGACCAGTAAAAGCAGAACTCTGAATAAATCTTTTTTTTTTCTATTTATATTCTAAGTTCCCCTTCAAGGGCACTAAAGACTTCCTTCCTATGTTTTTGTCTGATGCCACATGACCACTAATTTTAAACCCTGAAAATATAGAAAAAGTATTCCAAGGAAAACAGATCAGGAAGCAAACAAGCGTTATCATCTAAATATCTGATAAAATAGAGTTCAAACTAAACCTAATCTGGAGAGACAAAGAATGTCACTTCAAAATAATCATGGGATCAATTATTCAAGATAATATCACAGTACTAAACATATATGCACCAAATTCTTGGGCACACTATTTCATCAAACATATGATAATGAAAATAAGACATAGTTTAGCACCAACTCAATAAGAGTGACTTTAACATCTGACTTTCTCCAATAGATAGGCCAACTGACAAAAAGTAAACAGAGAAACCTCAGGATTAAATGGAATCTTACTTCCAATAGACCTGATATCTACATATTATAGACAAAGAGACAGACAGACAGACATACACACACACACACACACACACACACACACACACACACACACACACATGCATGCACACACTCGCACACACTCTACAGAGCAGTACATGGAAGTTTCTCTAAAGTACACTTAATGCTGGGACACAACACAAACCTTAACAAATACAGAAAAAAAATGCATGAAAAAACATAGAACGGGAAGAGAGTTTTTATCATCTGATGAGTGACAACATCCAGAATTTACAAATAGTTTATATTTCCTATGTATTCTATCTGACTATTTGATTATATGAAGAAATTGGCATTCCAGACATCAAAATACATTATATAGCTATAGTAATATAAACAATATGGTGCTGGCACAAAAACAGTCCTATAGACCACTGGAATAGAATAGAAGACTCAAATATGAGTACTCATAGCTATAACTGACTGATGTTTAACAGAGGTAAAAACAAACACTGCAGAAAAGACAGCATCTTCCAAAACTGGTGCTGGAAAACTGAATGTCCACATGAAAAAGAGTGAAATTTGACCCATATCTGTCAGTTTACATAAAACTAGACCCACATGGATCAAACACTACCATCTGCAATGCACAGGAGCAAACGTACTAGAAGAGAACATGAGCAATTCTCTACAAGATATAGATATAGGAGAGGACTTTCTGAATAAGACTCAATTTGCCCAGGAATTAGGGTAAACAATTGAGGCTTTAATGAAGCTCAAAAGATTCAGTTGAGCAAAGAAAGCAATCAAGTGAAAAAAACATAGAATGGGAAGAGAATCTTTATCATCTATGCATCTGATAAGGGACAATATTGAGAAAAACCAAATAGTATAAAACAACAACGACGACAATGACGACGACAAAAACTATGATTCAAGGAAACAAATGGACAAAGTAAAAAAAATATAAAGTACTAAGTATCTAAACAGTATGTTGTCAATAGAAGAAATAAGAGTGGACAAAAAATATCACTTCAAAAAGTGTTCATCATCCTTAGCTGTTGGGGAAATGCAAATTAAAAACAACGTTGACAGCTAATTTTTCATGGATTTCGAAAAGAACCTATTACTGCCACATTGCTAGACCATTATAATTACTAACTTCATTCTAAACTTTATTATAGCCACAGAAGCTTCTCTTTACACAAAATGAAGACCATTAGAGTAGCCACAAGTAGATAGAATGCAGAGGTCATCAGATTTTGTGTAGCCCAGCACCAATAGATACATCTATATCACAGCTCCTCAATCAGTAAGTCAAGAAAAACTGAAGAAAATGATGCAGAAAGATTGTACAAGCCAGAAAGTATATGAGATTGTGAAACAGATTCTCATAGAAATGTCATAGAAAATTGTGCAACCTTTCCTAACTCCACGTTGTGTTGTGCCCAAGTTCTCTATAACACAGGAAACACTGAGCAGTCCAGTATTCAGTTTACAAGCCTTTGTTGTGTCCTGCCTCTTATAAGCGGATATTAGCCCAAAAGTTCAGAACGCCCAAGTTTCACTTACTAGTAATCGCTAGACTGAGAGTGAGGTCCCAGATGGAGGAGTTGGAGGAAGGTA
>CM052700.1:76080007-76126141 GCA_028551405.1 Uromys caudimaculatus
CCTCCCCCGGTCCTCCTGGAGTTCGGACCACCAACCAAAGAATACACATTGATGGACTTATGGTTTGGACCACATATGTGGCAGAGGATGACCTCCATGGCCATCAGGGAGAGACGAAAGGCCCTTGGGCCTGAGGATGTTAGAGGCCTCAGTAAAGGGGAATATCAAGGCGGGAAAATGGGGATGGGTGGACGGGGGGGTGGGGTGGGAGGTGGAATTCCCTCCTAGAGGCGGGTTGGGGAGGGGATGGGGGGTATACAAAGAGGAGACTCAGAAAAGGGGAAACATTAGAAATGTATATAAATTATCAAAAATAAAAAAGGAGGAAAAAAATGGGAGGATGATGAAGATTAAACATGATATGTGCACAGGATCAGAGATATTTCATTATGAATTTAAAAAAAAAAAACTAATTAATCCATTGTGTAAATGTGCCACATTTTCTTTACCCATTCTTCAGTTGAGGGTTGTTTCTAGTTTCTGAATATTATGAGTAAAGCTGCTATGTACATAGTTGAGCAAGTGTCTTATGGGAAGCTGGAGCATCTTTTGGGTATATGCCCAGGAGTTCTATAACTTGGTCTTGAGGTAGAACTATTCCCAGTTTTCTGAAAAAGTGCCAAATTGATTTCAAATGTGATTGTCCATGTTTGCACTCCCACCAGCAATGAAGGAGTGTTCTGCTTGCTCCACATCCTCACCAGCATATGCTGTCTTTTGAGTTTTTGATCTTAGCCACTCTGATATGTGTAAGATGGAACTTGGGAGTTGCATTTCCCTGATGGCTAAGGACTTTGAACATTTCTTAAGTGTTTCTTACCCATTCGAAATTCCTCTGTTGAGAATTCTATTGAGCTCTGTACTTGCTTTTCTAATTGGTTATTTGGGTTGGTGGTGTCTAACGTTTTGAGTTCTTTGTAAATTTTTGATAAAATTCCTGTGTGAAAAGTAGGATTGGTGAAGGACCTTTCCCAGTCTGTAGGCTACGATTTGTCTTATTGACAATGTCCTTTGCTTACATAATCTTTGCAATTTCATGAGTTCCCATTTTTTCAAATGTTGATCTTAGAACCCGAATTCTGTTTAAGAAATTTTCCCCTGTACCAAGGTGTACAAGGGATTTCCCACTTTCTCTTCTAGGAATTTTAGTGTATCCAAATTTATGTTGAGGTCCTTGATCCACTTAGATTTGAGTTTTGGGCAAGATGATAAATATGCATCTATTTCCATTCTCCTATATATAAACATCACGTTAGACCAGCATCATTTGTTGAAGATGCTTTCAGGTTTTCATTGTATGGTTTTGGCTTCTTAATCAAAATCAAATATCTATAGGTATGTTGATTAATATGTGTTGCAGTTTTGATGGGGATTGCATTGAATCTGTAGATTGCTTTTGGAAGGATGGACATTTTCAGTATGTTAGTCTTACCTATCCATGAGCATGAGAGATCTTTTCATCTTCTGATATCTTCTTCAATTTTTTTATCATCGACTTAAAGTTCTTGGCATACAGATCTTCACCTGCTTGGTTAGAGTTACACCAAGATATTTTATATTATTCCTGGTTATATAAATGGTGTTCCATCATGAATTTTTCAAGCAAATGGATGGAACTTGAGCAGGTTATCCTGAGTGGAGTAATCTAGTCCCAAAAGGACATGCATGGTATGTACTTACTTATAAGTGGATATTAGCCATAAAATATAGGTACCACAGAACCAAAGAAGCTAAACAAGAAGGAAGACTCAAGCAAGGAAGCTTGACTCTCACTTAGAAGAGAACATAAAATAGTCATGAAGCAGATAAAGGGAGGAAGCTGGGAGCAGCAAAGGAGGATGAGGAGGGTAATGAGGAGGTCAGTATCAGGTGTGGGAAAGGACAGGAGAAATAGCTAGATGGCCGTGAAAATGAATGGACATCTGCAACCGAGAGGAGTAAGGAGGTACAGGGGGAATTTCAAGGATGTGACAGAAACCTGGGATAAAGGAAGCCCCCAAGAATCAATGGAGGTAAACTTTGCTGTAACTCACAACACTGGGGATATGGAACCTGAAGAAGCTACCTTCTATAGCCAGGCAGGAAACCCAGGAGAGTTATAGGAATACCATCTCTTCCACAAAAGCTTCAACTCAACATTTATCCTGTCTACAAGAAATACAGGTATAAGGGATGAAGCACAGGCTAGGGAGAACAGCCAATCAATAACACGTCCAACTTGAGATCCATCCCCAATCTCTGACACTATTAATAATAATCTCTTTTGCTTGCAGACAGAAACATGTTGTCTTCTGAGAGGATCCACCCAACTGCTGACTGAGAGGGTTGTAGAAACCCACAGCCAAACAGTAGATGGAGCTTTGGGACTCTTAAAGAAGAATAGGAGGAAGGATTGCTGGCTCCCGAAAGTGATTGGAATTCCATAAGAAGTCCAACAGAGTCAACTAACATGGACCATTAGGGCTCTCAGAGTCTGAACCACCAATCAAAGAGAACATATGTAGCCTATGTGCAGCATGGTCTTCATGTGGGTCCTGAACAACTGGAACGTGGATTATCCCAAAAGCTGTTGCTTGTAATGTGGAACATGATCTTCTAGCTGAGCTGCCTTGTCTGGCCTGAGTGGGAGAGAAAGCACCTAGCCTCACATAGACTGGAAGTGCCAGGTTGGGTGGATACCCAAGGGACCCCCACCCACTCAGAGGAGAAGGAGAGGAGAGGATGGAGGAAGAATTGTGGGAGGGGTGATTGGGAGGCAGGCAATGAGTGGGATGTAAAGTGAATAAGTAAAACTTAAATTAAAAAATCAGTTGTTTGTGCCTTAAGATAAAGAGTAAGTATACACTATTTTAAATAGTGCTAAATAGCTGTTATGAATAATTATTTGTATTATAATAAAGCATCTACCACCTACTATAACTAGAAAAATAGTATACAAAATTTTCTACAGGAATGGTTTAAAAAATAAAACTACTTATTCATACATTGTTTTTCCTACACCCTCCTCAATGACACACAGAGAAAAATTTGCAGGGTTCTCTATCCCTCTGTTGCTTATATCATTTGATGTTATAATGAAGAAGAATGAAAAATAATGTAGTAACTGGCAGTACAATGTTGGGAAACAGCTGCCACTTTTCAAAATTTTCAAGCCATCTATCAATGAACAGATTGTCTGAAAATCTGTACACTTTGCTTTTCCAGTAACAATCAATACATTTACTTTATTGTGCTCCATAAAATTCTGTCCAACATAGCTGTGTTTGGGAGGAAATCTATGAATGAAAGTCACATGCATTTTAGTTCATTTTTCAGGTTTTGTTTAATGAATTATCTTTCCTGAAGTTCTACATAATGATGATGTTTGGTTGTAAGTAAAACTGCTTAACAAGTCCAGTGTGCTACTGCAAAAATGTTGCTTCTGCAGTCTTTATTCAAAAGATCCATTGACAAGATCACTGATCTTTTAACATAGGGTATCTTCTGGCTCAAAATTCATGTCTTAAAATGAACCTTTATATCAAGACCACTCTACTTTCTGAATTTGTCATCTCATATTTAATTCATATAAGCAGTGTAAACAAGTGTTTTCATGCTCTTTATTTTGTGACTAAATGAACTATATCTGCAACTCAGAACTGCATCTCTATCAACATCTCAGAAATTTTCACCCCTGAACAGGATGTTGCTTCTTGATGACAAATAATTTATCATAAATCAATACATACATAGGAATATATATGCAAAACAATTTTTAATATTTCAGTCTAAGTTGGTGCCTTAGACTGTGTTAATCATTTCTAAATTATAGAATAGGAAATTATAGAATTTTGCTTTATATGAATCGTTACTGGGCAGGTTTATGGGGGTAGGCACAAAGGGTAAAATAAAGGCAAAAGAAAAAAGATATCACTCCTAGCAAGTTCTCCAAATGTTTACAAGACATATCCTCAGTTTACAGTTTCTTCAGTGAATTATTTATCATTTATTTATGTGTTCCTGCTAAAGATTTTTATTCTGATATTTATTCTGCATATAAAGAACCTTGTTTCCAGGACTCAGTACAGAGCCACAGGCCACTATTCTTATACCAAGTTACATGTACTGAGTCCTCAGCTATGTGCTTTCAACACGAGTCTAACAAAAATGAGCTTTGTGTCTTGGATCCTTCTCCTTGCAATTTCAGTGTTTATGCTTATTGATTTGGCAAGGAGCCAAATAAGCAACTCACACAGGAAACCCTGGCATAAAAAGAACATTGCTTCTATTGAGAATTCCTTCTACATTCGATCTCATAATAATTTTGTTAATAAAATTATCTTGTTCAGCTTAAATTTGGTGGGACCTAGAACAGGGATACAGGCAGAATAGATTGGAAGGTAGTATTTTGTAGAATTATTATATTACAATTACTAAAACAGTACATGAGTCACATCAATTTGGTTTAAATAAGCTGTGACCTGGCCCTAGTTAAGTTTCTGATTTTGTGTACTTTCCTGGAATATGAGTTCCAAAATCTCATCTAGTATTCACAGGGCTATTAGGAGGATATAATATATGATTACATGCAAGTCTGATAGGCATGTATAGTTAATATATAGCAATGTAATAATTATACAAATAGATTTTTCCTACAAACATTACTGAGATAGTTTCTTGGTTGTCAACTTAACTGCATAAGGAATTAACTAATAGTTAAACATGTGGATACACCTGTGAGGGAGAGACTGAAATAATTTGAAGTGGGAAGGCCCATCTCTAGTCCAGGTCTTTTGAGATAGGTAGATTCACTTTTAATCTGGGCCAAACCTTCTGGTGGCAGCCTATATGAAGGACATGGAAGAAGGGAGCTTTTGCTCTTTGCCTACTTGCCTCTCACTGGAAAGTGCTGACTTCTCCAGAATTCCAACCTATACTGAAGAGCAGATGGCATATCCAGTCTTGTGGACTGAACAATTAATGGATTCCACTATTGGACTAGCTGAATTATAGCCTATAGCTGATTCTAATTAATCCCCTTGATGATAGATAGATAGATAGATAGATAGATAGATAGATAGATAGATAGATAGATAGATGGATGGATGGAGATAGATAGATTCAGTCTATCATTCCTGTTCCTTTACAGAACACTGATTAATACACCTACTTTCTTCCTTTGCTATTCTAAGATGGCTAATGACTATTTATGTGGTCTAGTATTAAAGTAAATACAATGAACACAATATTCTTTCACTTTCTTTAAAAGTCATTTCATTTCTCTATTCCTGTATCTCAAAAAAAATACTTTTCTTGCTACAGCACAAATAAAACAGCATAATAACAAATGACCTTAATGCTTGTTATATTGATAAATGAGTCAAGGTAAATATTAAGATGCAAAATATGTAAATGTAATGTGCATACTTAAACTACGTTTGACACATGGTAATGACCCGTAGAATTATAATGGTTCAAATAAAATTATGCTGCGTCATATACCAACTGAGCCAGGTATTTCAGGGGAAAGGTATAAATCTACAGTAATGTCCCTGAGGCAATGGGAAGTAATTAGAGAACTTCACACTCAAACGTTAATATTTTGGATTTATATTGTACCTTTCATCTAAAGGCCCAAAAGCCTCTATAAACATTAACTCATTAGCTTTTCAGTGGCTTACCTCCCATAAGGTAAGGAGGTGTCCAACATAATTTTACAAATGGAGAAAATTAAGCCTGGAGTAATTAAATGTTACACAAAGATTTAAAAGTAATGGTTTACTGCAATAACTTTTTAAAAATTAAAAATGACAGATTTTCTTCATATAAAATACTTATATAATGTTCAGTATTTCAGAATGCTTTTATTTCCTTATATTTCCTTCTTAACGCATGTTTCAGTTCTACATGAAAGTTTTATAATTTTTTAAATACAGTTCAGTTTTTAGATATCTCAACTATACATTTTCTACATATAAGACTGAGGGAAATTCTATTTGTGTGGGAGTTTATGTGTATGTTCACAGCAGTTTCTCGACACCTGGGAAACCTCATGTAATTTTGTGCTTCCCAAAATTAACACAGCACTCAATTAACAGTGTAGAGAGAGGCAAAATGCTATATCTTAGTAGTAAGCATATTTTGTTTACACATCCTCTGAACTTCATAATTAACCAGTACAATATAAACATTCTACAGCTCTTGAATGAATTCATTCTACTTAATGATGTCAAGTTCAATTCACTTTATTACCTAATCCCCAAGTGCCTAAGTCTTTATTTTTTTTAAAATAAATCATTCGCTTTTCGAAAACACAACTGCAAGCACTTTTCTCAATCTTTCTCTTTCTTCTCACGATATGATGTCCTTATGGTACACATGTCAGGATTCTTCCATGTTCTAGATAGAGCACCAAAGCAAGAACTCATTGATACAATCTCAATAGAACTTTTCTACACTGATGTCATGAATACTTCGTAGCCTAGGATTGCGAACACACATTTCTGCACCCAACACATGCACAAATGAATACACAAACATGAATAGATGTGTCTGTGCCCAAGGTAAATTGGGAGACCAAGTACTTTGTTTCTACAGGTACAACTGCTATATGGGTGGTTCTCAAAGACTTCATGGCTTTATCACACTTCCTTGCATTCTTCTGCTTTTTCTCCTCTTTCCTTTCTCCCTTCAGTTCTGATAATGTAGCTGTATTGACCTTCTTCATTAAAATGCCCACCATAGGCTGAATTATTTTTAGAGAACTTAAGACATAAGACCATTTATTACTGGAATATCTGTTTTCATTGTAGTGTGCATATAATTGCAGACAGTACAAATATTTAAAGGTCCACCTATGATGTCTTAGTTAAATAGATTTCTTCCTATATTAGAACAGAATAACTATAATAATATTAGGTGCTACCAAATAAAATCTCCAGGACAAGGAATAGAGTACTTGCTTTGGAGATTTTGGCCAGTTTTTGGTCACATTGACCCTTACCAGTTATAGGCTATTACCAATACAATTAGCTAACTTCTGAAAACTGACAGAAAGACTCTATCCCTGAAGACTCTACATACTTGAATCAAAAAACAAAAAGATCCAGCTGGTATTTACCTGGAAGCTTCATTATTATGGACTGGCTTTCATGTGGATGAAGGAGCTACGCACACTACTGTAGGTGTAGGCAAATATCACCCAGATTTGTCGAAGCCTGCAAACTACAACTGTGACAAGATATTACAATTGCTGTGATAGTGGAATAGAAGCTAGATGAGGAATCAACTTATTTCTGACTTATTCCAAAACCCACTCTATGAAATGGAATCCATCTGCCAATGTTAAGTGAATTACAACCCTGTGGCTAGGTCAGGTTCTAAGGGAACATAAAATACTATCATTCTCCTCCATGGTATTAAAATAATTTATAATAGTATTTCTATTTCTATAGATCACAGCATCACTGGGTCTTTTTCAGAGACATATTTCTTTGGAGTAGGCAGCAATTAACACAAAGATTCTCAACTCATTAATAAGCAAAGAATAACAGACTGTAAGTCCTCAAATCTAAATGCAACATACATATCCAACCCCTCCCCCTAAGGTTCAGGCATCTTTGTGTGAAAGTGTGAGAGAGATTGTAAGACTGAGAAACAATGGATAACATCACGGAAATGATGTTTTCCAGACGCAAAGGACAGATGCATCTAGGAACTCACAGTGCCAATCTCCAATCAGTGAATAAGAGAGCCATAAAAAAACTTTCCCTGCGGCATTCTTTTTTGTTAAGTTTTTTCAATGTCTACGCATTTTTGTCTTCATAAAATGGGTTTAACAGTGTGATCACTCTCAGGTGTAGCTGCACAGACCAGAGAGCACTCAACTGTGGCCTGTCACATGTAAAAAATAAATAAATTCCTGAAATCCTTCATACAGGATGAGTTCTACATCTTAGAAAGGATTGATACACACAAATCTGGCATTTCGTGTTTTATGAACATCTAAGCCTAGACATTCAACCATATCTCCATGAAGCCTCATCTTTTCTGTTTTATAGAAAACATTCCATTGAAATTATTCACCATTTAAAATGCAAATAACACTTCATAATACACCTCAGACTTCTTTAAACACAAGACAAAAACTTGTTTCAATTCAATTTAGAAATGTACTGTCTAACTCTATTTCATTGTTTTATCATGAAAAATCATAATTGTGATTAAATTATTGCCAAATATCACCCTTTGTAAAATCAAACTGAAAGCAAAATTAACTATAATGATTCGTGATTCATGATTATACATTATGTGCCAATCAAAGCTCAATGCTTTGTAGGGATTATCTTAGCTAAAAAGAATATGAAAAATGGACAATTTTCATATTATTCAGAGAAATGAGGAGCACGCCCATACATATTGAGGAAAAGCCTGCACTCAGTGTAGCTAGAAGCTGAACAGGAGCACACTATTACAGAAATTAAGGGGAACACAATTGTGTCTTTCAGCAATATCAGAATTTATTGAATAACAATAAATTCACCAGCTTTGGAAGTTTTGTTGGTGCCAAAAAAAATAAGTATTCCTTCTTATCCTTCCACAGGTGGCCAAGGTAAATATTGGATTTTCCTCTTAATTGTTAATATTGACTCATTTAGCTTAAATTACATTATGCTATGATATGTTATGTTATGCTATGCTGTGCTATATCATATCATACATGTACATACATATGATTAGGCAAAGGGAGCTACAAAGAATTAAAAATCCACAGCAGAATACAAGGATTTTCAATTTTTAGAAACAAAAGCTAAAAGCTGACAGGTATACAAATGTGATAATTAAATAAGAGCAAGACAGCAAATAAGACTGGATGTCTGCCAGAGATGCTTCTGCTGCTGCTGCTGCTGCTGTTTCTGTTGCTGCTGCTGCTGCTGCTGCTGCTGCTGCTGCTGCTGCTGTTTCTGTTGCTGCTGCTGCTGCTGCTGCTGTTGCTGCTGCTGCTGCTCCTGCTGCTCCTGCTCCTACTCCTGCTCCTGCTGCTACAGAACAGCAGCATCTCAGAGGCTGTATGGGTAATGTGAGGTGCTGGCTCCAAATGAATGACAGGATGTGTGAGTGTACCATAGATCCAGAGGGATATCATTGTAGATATTGGATGGACAGCAATTTGAGTATGGTACATCAAGAGTGGGGACCTAGTTGAGCTGAAGCTACTGAGATATTGGGGAATTATTGAGTTCATTGACATCTATGCTGTATTCTCTTCATGAATTCCAGGTGGACCATTACACTCCTTCGTTAGTCTGCTACTTCTAGAAAGTCCTTGGATGTGGGTTTCTTGTTTGAGTTTTTATTCACCCATGTTCTTCTAAAGCACTAATTCAACTTAATAAATCATTGAAGTAGCATCTTTTTTTAAAGGAATATGTTACTTATCAATCATTGCTTTCTGGGTGATGCTGGGCCCATGGTATTGTTTTTACCAAGCTCAGAGTCATCTCCTTCCTCAAAATGGAGTCAAATACTGGTTGATGGATAGATAGTGTAGAAAAACAGGGCAGGGAGTAGACTGATATCCACATCTGTGTTGATGTTGTTTATGGGTTTGGTGTTAGCGACCTGTTACCCTTACCTCACCTAAGGACTATCAACCTACAAACTAACTGAAATTTGAGGTATAGAAGGTATAGATTTTCCTAGAATAAAGTTTGTTCAAATAAGCTTATAAAAGTCATGTTAGAAATTTGTCCCTTCCTGGCACAGTAACCAGCAAGTCAAGAAGTCAGCAAACAGAGATTTATTGATTGTTTTCTATACCAAGAGGGATACTTAAAGTGGGAAGAGGGAAACACAAATCAACCTGAAAAAAAAGAAGTTATTGGCCCACATAATGAAAAGTCTAGAGGAAGGGCAAGCTCCAGGCACCATTTGATCCAGTGGTTCACAATACCATCAAGGCTTGGCTCTGTTTCTCTCGGATTCTCTTGGCTCAGTTCTGCTTACTCTGTATGCTGGCTTTGTATCCAGGCAGGAAGCCAAGGCAGCTACAACAAGTCTAGGTTTCTCATCCTAACAAAGTCTCATTACAGTAAGTGGGGAAACCTTTGTTCACATTTTGAAGTTCCAGAATGAGTACTGAGACTCTCTAGTTTAGGCTAGAGTTTTCCATAGATCAACTCTTTACCAGTTACCGTTGAATTGAATGGAGCCATTGACTTATCCTGGATCCCAGGCATTCCTTCTCATACACTGACACACATAGACACTCACGGACACTGCAGTGAAATCTTAGATACCACGATGTTGTGAGAAAAAGGAATTCAATATACTGTATGTGAGACCTATACACAATAAAATTAACACAAATAATAAAGAAAACCAAATAAAATAGGAATTAAATCTATTACAACAAAATATCATTAAAATGTTATGAAAATCAGAGTCTTAAACATCATGTGGACTATTAGAATATGCTTTCCCACACAGCAATAGTCAATTTGGATTGTTTTTTATACAAATGTGTGTCAGCTATTAAGTTATTTAGATTTCTTAACTTCAGATAAAATAAAAAAGATCTGAAAATATTTTCATATGCAATTTCTTCCTTTACACTTCCCTACCTTGCTTTATTTCACAAATATTCATTGACTCTCAATAAGAACAAAGTATTAATTATCATACGGATCATCACAGCATATACAATAAAGCCTATCTTATCTAAAATTGCATAAATGCTAATGGAGGAAAAGAGATGTCCAATTAATGATACAATGATATGCAGCTGAGGTAGTTCAGCAGGTAAGAAAATCTGGCCCTAAGCATGGTGATTTCCTAAGTTCAATCCCTTGGAGTCATATGGTAGAAGGAAAGAACAATCTCAAGTATGGTATTATCTCACCTCCACTCTTCCAGGTGGGCATAATGTGCATAAGCACGCACGCGTGTACACACACATACACACACACACACACACACACACACACACACACACACACACACACACATACACACCATACCATGCACACATGCACACACACTTGCAAGCACACATACGCAAGCATACACACACATGTAAAAATTTAATTAATTAAAAAATAAACAGAGTAGGCCAGTAGCTCTAAAATGAATTCCTTCTCCAAAATTAAAGTTTCGAATGCTTTCCAAAACAAATATAGAGGCAGGCTTACTTTACCGCGAATGGGAAAAAAAAAATACATCTAACAATTCAAAATCCTAATTCCCAAAGGAAAATGAAATTACTTTGGCATATCAATTAGGGTTAGCAATTATTGAAACATCTCAAACTACACCTCATAATAATGCATAATAATACATATTTTAAGTTCTCCTGTACTAAAATTAGGTCAAATTCTAACACTTAACTCTATGTGGCACCACCGCAGTGAGCAACACTGAGTTTTGAAGGGAGTTAAAACTGCTCAGTGAGTGGAAGGAGTCCTACACCCTTCCAGTGTGCACATAGCATCCTGGAATAATAATAACATCATAATAGTTTCAATACATATTTGAGATGAAGAACCCAAACATATGCATAATTTCTACATACTCTAATTTCTCTTTGGTTGATAGCTAGAACTGAACTTTAAGACTTCCATAGGCTGAGTATAAACTTCCCAATGGCTTTGAAGCAGGTGTCCATCAGCCTATACGTTTGAGCTCTACAAGAACAGATCCCACAGAAACATGTGCAGCTGTGTTGACTCCTCCTCCACCCTCTGTTCATTTCAACAGCACTTAAGTATGCTGCTGACTGTTTTCAATGCCCCAAGATAGACATAGGAATCATGCCTTTTCTATTTCACTATTTCATTTTAAATTTCAGTTAGTATTATTTTTCATTTAAAAAAATACACTAAATATATAGTATGCAAAGACTTTATTTTTATATCAGCACTACCAGAGGAAACCTCCTTGAAATAAGCAAGAAAATGTAATAAGTAGGAATTTTCTAAATATTTTCTCAATGAATGAAAATTTTTGCATTCCATGGGAAATGGAGAGAAGAGACAATTTTGAAACCTTACCAAATCATCTTGTGAATATTTTGGCAAAATATATAGTATATACAGTTAACAAAAATGAGGTAGCTATAGCCTGTATCCTGTGAGCAGTCTATTTAAGGCAACACATTCTTTTATGGAAGTTAATAAAGAAACTACCAGCACATCAAAACACATGCACAGTCATTGTTGTCAACAAGGGCCAAGGAGTAGGGAACTACCACTAAAGAGGCAGTTGTGCCCACTTTGTCCAACCTCTGTCTCCATGTTAATCGCTCATATCCAAATCAATACTAGAACACTCCAAGATGTGTTTAATATAACACAGGAGTATTCTTCCTGCCAGTCCAGTCTCATCCACCAAAGAAAGCCTAAAATGGCAAGAATTCTGGTATAGGATAGTGTGATACAGAAGATGAGACATAGCTTCAACTACAGGAAAAGGTGAAGGGATCCCCTATCTTGCTGCAACAGGCATAAGCACAAAGGTTTCTGACTATGAAATGGAGACACTTTCAGCATATAGTCCAATCAAAACAATTAAACATTTATAGTCAATGAATAAAATCCATGCCACATTATCACAGGGTAACATGACTTCCTGTGGAAAACACAACAGTGTCTCATAATCTTCCTGAAAGTCAGCTATCAGATCCACAGCTTGCCTCCCTAGAGGTCCACTAACACCTTTGTTGATCCCAAGAAAAGCCAAGCACCTCTCCCTCCTCCATAGCTATTTTCCCTATATCTTCTCTCTTTTCTCCTTTCCCATCCTCACTTCCAGGAGATTATAAAGTATCCTCCCATGTTAGGCTCTATGTTGTCTCCACAGAGTGGACATCACTGGCCTGCTGATTCAAAATTTCATTTTCCTATACTCTCTGTTGCTTATCCTACATTTTCTCCATAAGTTTTCAAGTTCTCATTCTTTCTTGATTTTCCATCTCCAAATTTAGAAGAATGGTGCAGAAAGACACTAAGGCAGAAGGTTTCCCTGTGTTGTCATTATTACACACCTGGAAACAGAAAGAGTACTTGACATACATCTCACAAAATAGTCTTCATATTAAAGGAATTAACACACAGCATTGTGCATTGCAAGTTTATTTGAACATCCCAAGAACTTTATGGAGCACATGATATAAAATTAAGGGACAAACTGATTATAATAAAATAATTCATGAATCTTTCAGATGAGCAAGAAGACCTTATGTCAACAAACACATAAAATAGAGCAAGTGGGAGCAGAGAGAAATACAACTGTAATTGAACCATGCTTATGTATTGCAGCATAAAAATTGGAAAGGTACAAATGTGGAAGGACAAAAATCACATCTTTGGTGTTTTGTTTTATTTTGTTTGCCTTTTCCTGTCTCCAAAAATTATAAAATTTTCAATGAAAGAATTTAGGGAAGGTCCAGGAAACACTTTTCAATCATCTTCATAGAGAATGAGATCCACAGGTAAAGCAAACAAACAAACAAACAAACAAAACCACTTAAACTTTTATGTCCTAACCCACATGTAATATGTAAATGTTTAGAATTATTATTTATGAGGGATTAACTATTTAGAGTGATCTTGGGTAGTGAAAGCTGAAAATGGGAAAATCAATTATTTTCATTTTTCAGGTAGGATTAGCACCCATGCCAAACAAAGCTCTCCCCATGATTATTAATGATCAAGGAATAAACTCATTTAAATTTATGAGATATAGTGACTTCCACTGCATATTAAATACAAATGACAAGATAAGAGTTTTCAAAGACATAAGGTAGAAATATGAAAACCAAAATCAACACCCTGGCTGATATTACTTCAACTATGTAAACAAGAGATCATTCTTTTCTTTTATAGTTTAATCTGAATAAAAGATAAATAGAACCAACAAGAAAAATGTAGCTTTCCGTTCCCTATGATAACAGACCTTTTCAGTTTGCATTTTATAATATTATTAGTGACCATAGTAGAAAATTACATTTCAAAACAGAAAGTTCAAGGTCAAACAAGGAGAAAATACAAGTTTGAAGTCATGACAAATTCACTATTCTATCTATCCATCTAGGACACCAGTGTCTTCAACATGACTACTTGGGAGAGTAGCAAACAGAACCAAGTACACAGAAGCACAGTCTCATAACACAGCTCAAATGCTCATCAATTTCCTAACGGGTATGTGAGTATCACTGTGGCGTTCTGTGTTTGTTTCAGCCATTCTGGCTTACTTCAAAATGCTTGTTTCCCCAAGTCTCTCCACTAAGTGACTGCACTAGAGGCACAAGTCTGGTTGTTTCTACCTGAGCTAGCCTGTCCTCTATTGCTCCACCCTTCTTCTTCATGCTGCTCATCCTGGACAGAAGTATTTTAACATGTTAGATGATCCAGTCCAGATTCTGTTCTACCTAAGGTCTAATCCATATACAACTGTCTAGCAACCGAAAGGTTACATCCTCTGTTGAATTTGTATATTGTTTCTTTCTTTCCTTGAATTTGTATATTGTTTCTTTTTTTCCATTATGTGACATTTGATGTTGATGACTCTTTCTCTATACTGCTGCTGGTGAGAACACATATCATTCATACATGAAAATGCATGAACATACTGAACAGACAATGCTGGGAGTAATCTTTTTCTGTTTGTCTTTCCTGTAACCTAATCTAAACAAAAAGCAACAATGCATCACATATGAAAACTGGGTACATGGAAACAGTGCAGTTCTCTTGCATTTCACATGTATGTATTATTAACTTACCATATAATTCCAGTCATGAAAATTCCCTTTTAGTTTTAGTTTTGTTATTTCACACAGTTAAAGGAATAGTAAAATAAGTAAAACTTGAAATGAAATTGAGTGTTTGGGAAGAAAACAAATTTGATAAGGAGCTCCTGAAACCATGTAATCACAAATATTCAGTTATTGCTTTGATTTTGTGTGAGACAGGGTCAGATCCCAGCCTAGACTGGCCTGGAACTCATGATTTCCCTGTCTTTGCCTCCGAGTGCTGTGCATGTCTGCAGCCAGGCTCTAGATCTTTTATATGTGCCAGCCTTTAAATATAAAATTGAAACATTCAAGTGATTTTTTTTACAACTTATACACAACTGAAGGAAGAACATTTGACAAATGTTGAGATAGTAATAGCACAGCCATGAGTAAAGATTGGCTAAATTCTCATATTATTAGGGAATTTGTGATCAGAGATAGGAAAAAGTAACCATTTTCAGGGAGAGGGGAAGGGATATATATGTATGTGTATATATATATATATATGTATATATATATACATATATATATATATATGTATACACACACACACACACATATATATATAATTCCATACATTCTGCAACAAGGAGCAGATTGAAAGAATTTCAGTGAGGATGGAAAATTGACGCTCATAAAAAATCTCCACATGGGATTTCCCGCTGGGACACAGGTATTTAGTGCCCCAGGGAGGGGAAATGTAAATTAAAACTGTAAGCTAGGTTCAAGGCTTTTTATAATTTATTCATAACTAAGATCAGATACGTGAATAGATATTTAAAGGAACACACACTAACTCTGTTAGTAATAACTGGCAGTGTAAGATTCATAAGTATGCACAATATTACAAGCCATTTATACAACACCAACAATGCTAGGATTGAATTTATTCAATGACTACTCACTAAAATTATTTTACTTAACTTTCTTTCCTTTCAAGGAAGTGAAAAATGAAGCACAAGACCTCAAAACTGTTACTACAGCAATGTGAGATGAACTACACGGGGCACCCTGGACCACAATGACCAAGCCTTGAAACTGTTCTTTCTTTTATATTAGTTGTTAACAGTTGTACAAAACCATCAGTCTCATTACGACATTTTCATACCTGGCCCCTTTTTTTCCCAAACAGTCCTTGAGACTGCTTTCATTGTGTGTGTGGTACAGAAGACTGAAGCCTAGGCCTCAGGCACGCTATGCAAGCGCTCTGCCGAGCATCCCAGCTCTCTGAGACAGCTCATAAGAGAGAACTTGACTTCATGTTGAGAAGAAGGCTCTGAGGAAATAAGAGAACAAGATGCTCAGAGAAGCTCCAGCAACAGCTGAAATAAATACCAGGATCAGATCCCAGTAGTTATCTGTGCTGAGGTAAAGAAGGCCAATTACCTGAAGTATTAGGCCTTTACCTCCTCTTATCTGAAAAAGGGGTATATTTATCTTGCCATCAGTATTCGGGTTACTGACACCATTTTATGAAATAATACTAAAATATGTTTACAGAATATGATTACTGGGGTGTGGGGCAGTTAATGAATATGACTCCAGCAAGTATTTGAATGGATGGCGACGCATTCCAAATTTTTCTTGCACAAATGGATTCAGTCGTTTTCACTGATTCTTCCTGTTGTCTTGTATAGAATCCTTTTTAGAGCTTCTCACAGAGAGTTAAAGTAGAATTAAAGGGCTATTCCCCATACATTACCTTTTTCGGAGTGGTATTTAAGGTGAGGAACTAATTCTGTGTTCCCTTTGAACATTCTAAAAGCATTTTCACTTAGTGTATGCTTAATAACAGTACTTCAAAACACACAAGGAAAGTCTTTTCATTAACGTATCTTTAAATTAAAATTAAACTGTGGCATTTATATTAAGGGCCCTATACAAATTGCACTGATTTGCCTTTGAATGCTCTAACAATCTATTGACCTTTAATCAGTTGTAAACCTGTGGAGCTGGCACTCTGATTAAAACCACAATAATGGCTTAATTCAGGAAAACAAGTCTAGTTAGAGGTTTTTTTTAAAAAAAATGAAAAAATTTTAAATCAGCACTAGTATGCATAAAGCTTCCAGGGGAATAAAATGTTTATGAAATTACTGTGGTTTCTCTCCTTTTCTAGGTTATAGATGAAAATATATATCTCTTTTGCAGAATTTTATGTGAACATAAGAAAGGAGAAATAAGTATTTAAGTATAGTTTTCAAAAGAATATTTGAAATAAGGAGACTGTATTGTGTAGGTAATAATTTTGAAATAGAAATATTGAAAGTTATGAAATTGAGTAGTCTAATATGAACATTAAAGTTAGAAAACAATAACTTGGGGGATTGCTATAAAGATATAAATTTGTTAAGTTGCATAGCTTTAAAATTAAGCTTAAATTAATCATGAATTATATCTTAGAAATAGTGAGGCTGCAGAAATGTTAATTTATAAGTAAATACAAAATTATATTTTCTGACAGTTCCAAAAAATGAGAATTACAGCCAGGTAGTGGTGGCGCACACCTTTAGTCCCAGCATTTGGGAGGCAGAGGCAGGTGGATTTCTGAGTTCGATGCCAGCCTGGTCTACAGAGTTCCAGGACAGCCAGGGCTACACAGAGAAACCCTGTCTCGAAAAAAACAACAACAAGAAAAAAAACAAAAAAAAAATTGAGAATTACAAAACAGAATGCATAGAGTTGTTATAGATTTTTTTGACATATGAAACAAACATCAAATCCATTTGAGATTGAAAATGAGCATATGAATAAACGCTATATTAATAGTTTTCCTCTTCACTTGACATAATTACAAAAATCAATTAAATCTAGCCTCAGGATACTTGGCAAATGCTAACAAACAGTCAGAAACAAAGTGTGCAATTATTTTTAAAAAACGAAGTGCACTTAAGTAACTTGGAGGAAGACTGAGGAATAGAGAAGGAAAACTATTATTGGCAGGAGGCTCAATTAATGCCAGGAACTTTCTCCATTTTCATGTTTGTTTCTGTCACTTTATGTCCCTTTCTTTTTTTCCTTGATGATTGACAGTTATATTTATATGCTGTATATGAAAACAAAGGCTTTATACCGTGACCCTATTACTAGATTGACAATTAAAACTTGTGATAAATGCAGTGAAAAATGTATATCCAGGAGGATAATCAGGTTTGCATTTTAATTCTAAAATTCTCATTTAATTGGCATCTGTCAGTTCCTTACTTTATGATTTCCTCTACTGATGCAGAAGAGTTATCAGCATGCAGATGGATATGTACCTATTGAGTTAATCTGTAGGGGTAAATGCAACTCCAAGCCCAAGGGTATAGAACACTCTAATTGAGAAAAGTATATACAGTCCTCTCAAATAGGAGCATTATAAGACAGAACTATCTTTAAAGACTGATTTAAAATATTTCCCAAAAGTAAAATATACCCAAAATCACATATTTTGATGAAAAATGTAGTGAATGCCAATCGATATCAGAAGAGTTGCTTCAATCTGTTTCAGAACAGAGGAGGACTAGAACAGAGAGAGATTGTGGAAAGAAAAGGTGAGTGCATACACTGAGAAACAAGGGTTTGAGTCTATATAAAAGGGGAGGAAGAGCTTACTCTAGAATAGCATGTATAGGATGCTCAGCATTAAGTAAAGTTTGATGAAAGTCACCATCCCCACACATTGTAGGAGCATTCCTCAAAAAGGTGAGTTATCTACCTCCAAAGTCATCTTAGCTGGTGTCAAAGAAATCCATTATAATGCTCTACATAAATGTAGGATACAGGTGAAGTGGATGCTGAGTCAAAAAAAATTCATATTACATAATTGGAGTTCTTTTACATCATGGTCCATAACATACAATAATACTACTGCGATGATGTGAATATAATTATTTTTCAAAAATTATGCATCACAGGTAAGTCAAACGATGCAACATAGAAATATTTACTCACCCAATTGACTCATAGACCAGTTATGCCCTAGACCACAGTAATCCTTAAGGCATCACATATGAAAGTTTACCATCACCAAATTGGCAGGGGAAGTACCCTGAGATTCACTGCCTGTGCAGAACTGCAAATCACAGGGAAAGAAGGAGAAGGCTATGGTCCCTTTTGGTCACTATAAGAGAAGTATATCCTCAAATTGATGGCCACCTTTGCAAAGTCAGAAAGGAAAGATCGACAGAGAACTGGAATGCATGAAGCATGATTTACACAAACCAAGTTAAGAGTGCAGGATATGAGGTTGAGGCAAGTTACCATATGCTAATTTGTAGTTAGAATCACAAGTTTGTGGACTCAAACATAGGCTTCTAAGGATAAGTTGAATATTTCTCAAATATCAATGGATGTCTGGGCATTTTGATAGTCCTGAAAACTAAAATAGTAAGAAATATTTCATCTGACATTCTTAACATGGGTGTCCTTACATGCTAGTGTTATTTCTTATACACTGAATAGACAGAGAAGCAACAGACATATAATGTAAGGAGCAAAGAGATAAGAAGCTAACCAGTATATCACAGGGCTCATTTCCAGACCTTCTATCCATCTCTCATCTTTAGTAGCTGGCCTACAATATGGCTTTGCTAATCTTAACTTTACAGCCTGACTGACCTGGTTGCCTCTAGAGTTATTGTGCCAAACCCTTTCTTTTTCTTTCTTCTGAATAATTTACAATGAACTATTTCATTTTGAAATTCAATCCTGAAAATATCATGAAGCTCTCTCTGGCCACTACTGTACTACATGAAATGTCAGTTTGTATTTGTAATGAGAACACTTAATTTTAAAATGTTCATGTTATCAATTGAGTAGGTTAGCCTCATTATCAATTATTATAAGCCCAAAACAACATTGATGCAAAGGGGTAAAAAGTCAAACTTTCAGCTTGTTCATCATAAGTAATAGCACAACTTATATGTAATTTTTAAAAATTTAAAGGGTTAGAAGGAAGTGATAATGTTAGTATATTATCAATGAGATACTGTATATTCAGTCAGGTAATAATGATATGTACTGTTATTTCAACTACTCAAGAAACTAAAGCAAAATGATTGGTACACTGTGCCACATGGCAAGATATTATCTTCCAAAGAGTATATTAAGCATTATATTTTATAACATTCATTTAAAACTATTAAAAACATTAAGAGATCCAAATTACATCTCTTATAGGGCTATACAATCATTTTCTTTATGTGTCATTCTGATTTCGATATCACACAAACGTCTAAGAAAATACAAACACCCAAAGTAATAACTGAACATAGCCATCTACAGCAGAGAAAAAAAAAACCTTGTTTTGAATATTCTAGAGAGTACCATGTCTGAATCTGTCAATAGATGATCCTAACAAACCATAAGCACATGTCTTCCTAAGGAAGCCAAAAAATGAGTCAAACAAGAAAAACACATTGTCTCACAAAGTGGCAGCATACTGAACTGGTAGTTTATGTGAAAGAAGAGACCTTATAAGAGAAATCATTACTTATAATATTTGTCTAAAAATGTAAAAAGTAAAGTCTACAACCAACTAACTTAACAAAACGTAATCAAAACTAGATGCGGTGGCACATAATGTAACCCCACACTTTGGAAGAGAGAGCAGGAAGACAGTGAGTTCTTAGCCACTCTGAACCATCTAATGGGACCTCACATCAGAATAATGAGAAAGAAGCATCCCTAATGAAGCCATGTTCTTCTCCTTGACTACTATACCTTCCACGACCCTCTTTTTTTCTCTCATTCACCATGAACTAAGGTTTCCTTCTACCATTGACATATATTTCACAATTCCTTCTCAACCGATGGTGTTCAACTCTTTCTCATGGTTTCTGGAACATGGGAGCCAAGTGGGAATATACATTGAAGAGCTCAGTACACAATGGAGATTGGCAGCAGTGTCAACCTAACATACTTCATAATGAATTACTTAAACTGCTTTTAAAATGTAGCTGAAATCTGTTCTTTTTCTTTTTAAAAAGCCACCAGAGTCATGATACTGGAAAGTGCGCTAATCATAAGGCCATGGTTGTCATCAGCAGTATCCCAGGAAAAAGCTCGCCCAAATAATAATGCTTTTGATCTGCTTCCAGTCTTTGTTGTGCAGAGGACTCCTCTTTGGTGGTCTGGAAGTTTCAGTCACAACCAATAGTCAAAAACAAATTCTGTCTTCATCGTTGGGCAATATTTGGGGGAAATAAAGCCGTTTCTTCTCAGCAAGTCTGTGCCTAGGAGCATTCAGGGACTGATTTTCCGGTTTACAGACTATCTAAAATCCTCTGCTCCCTCTTCCTGGCTTTTGGCTATTCTGTTGCTCATTAGCATTGCCACTGAAGGGTGGAGAGGAAATAGAAAAGAATCAAAGCTGTTTGCTATTTATTAACTGTTTATTAACAACAACAAACTTTGTGGAGAAAGATATTTATTGGACAGCTACTTTTTATTGTTTGCTTCCATCCATTTCAGTGTTTGCTCTGTTCTTGATTTCAGTATCATGGCTGAAGGTTAATATCCATGTTTCCTTCTAAGATACCTTGGCTCTTATAAAAAATAATATTTTGTTCAGTTATAAGGTAATTTCCCTCCTTCCTTTCATGGATAGAGAAGAAACTACAGATTGGTTGTATGACTAACTTTTAAATCACTGTAATATACAATATTAACTTCAAAATAAGAGAAAATGAAGTACAACTTATGTATATCTATGATATATATATATATGCATAGTCTGACATATGACATTTAATTTTAGCAAGATCCCAATGTTTTTATTCATTCCAGGATCACTAGATATATAAGCCTCCTGCCCTGTTCCGTGATTTAATAACATCACTACTGACATCTATGGTGTAAAAGAAGAAAAAGAGGCAAATAAATGGTTGACTTTCTGCATTGGCTCTGGCTTTGGCATGATTATAATTTATTTTGTAGCCAATAGATATAGTAAGGTGAAGGATTAACCATCAGAAAGCTGAGTAAAGAGAGTTCTATTACAAATGAAGACTATCTATGAAGGATAAGCTCCTCATCCTATTTATAAGCTACTTTTTTTCTGAAAAATATATTTGGATTATGGCACTGTCAGGATTCCATCACCAGGACATTTATTGAGTTACTACAATTCCTTTTGCTGTAGTGGACCACAGTCATCCAACTGGGAGACCTAAATCGCTCTTACTTCACCTTCCTAATACGAAACTCTTTTCTAAAGAGTCAGATACTGTAAAATTTCTTCAAGAATACAAGGCACAGATCAACTAGATGATGAAATGACACATTAAAGCAGCCTAAACATTTAGGCATCGTATGCCCAAATTAACATTTGCTGAGCCTGACTGCTAAATATCCTATGTTAAATTCTTAAATCATTTGATGTATTTATTGCAAATGTAGCATGTGAATATAGATCATGATTTTTCTATTTGAACAGTCATTTACATATCTTTGAAATGTTTGAAACTCACAATGTATAGCAGCAGATACCAGAAGAGCAATGATAGTCAAGTCTGGTCATAAGATGTACCCAACCAAAATACAGATCCAAGATTGATAAGTAATCTTGTTCAAAAAATAATACAACGGTCTTGTGCAGGCTGCACTTACTTTGGTCCATGCTGAGAGTTACCAGTCTATCTCCAAGAGCAACTCACGAGTTTATTATATCATTCAAGAAGCAACTGAGTAGCTACAGAGTAATTTCTACAGCACCATTCATACAATTTTGTATGCTGGCAAATTGCTGGCGATTTTCTTCAAATTAATCTGCTCTGGTTTTAGTTCACCTTAAACTACATGCAGCAGGAAGCCTGCAGTGATTCACTGTCTCTTCAGCTTCTGCAATATTACCCAGGGCTTGGCTTTTAAGAATGATCTGTCAATCTGAGATGTACTGCCAATGGCATATGACAATTTAATGATGTTGATAGTGAGTAGATTAAGTACATCATCAATTTTAGGTACCTAATCCAACTAAGTTTAGATGTAAATCTGCTTCAAAATTCTGTTTAGTGACTGCACATCACTATCCCAGGAAGTCATGGACTACTAAGTTATAAACATGTTTTGATATTCTGTATTCTAATAAAATGTCACTAAGCCATAAAACAGTTGTTTTTTATTTGCCAGTTATTTCTGATCCTAAATTACAGACTTTGATCTTTCAACTTTTCGTGGATCTACTATTTACACATCGATTATTATATGTGGACAAGTAGAAATATCCATGGGACACACTATTCCCACAAGGGAAGAGGGATTTGTAGATGAGACAGCACCACAGACAAACACAGAAAAAACAAAAAAACAAAAAGAAAAACAGTGTTAAGTCCTATTTCAATAGAGATATTATCTGAAGCCCAACACTAATGTGATAAGCACAACTTGTTGGTATATTAATAGACTTATGAACACATTAAGATTCACTTTCAAAAGATTTCTAAGCTTAGAAAATGTAGAACATTTCCTCTCCTCATTTTCACCTGTGACTGAAAAGCTGTCAGCTGTGGTATAGCACAAATAGAAGTGAAAGATCCATAAAAGGAAATGTTTAAATATGTCAGTGGAAATTAACATAACATGAATTTCCCTATTGCAATGGAAAATATTGCCCTATACAATAATTATATTCTCTTTTCTGAATGAAATGTCCCCGAGTGATTTTAAATGAATCAAATTCATATCAGAACTTATTTGAAAAGTTTCTGATTAGTTCAAATGTGTCTATTATAACAAGAATGGCCTTCTATTTTATCATTAGTTAGAATATTATATATTCATAATAATTAATAATGTGTCAGAGTAAATAGTGATTCTATTTGTAACGGATATCACTGCTGTATAAACTGCCATCGGCTCCTAATTTCAGTTAAGAAATCTCAAGTAAATATTAATGGTGATCTGGAAAACTAAATGAACCAAATAAACAGAATAATAAATATATGTTTCAGAACCACATGGAAGTTTATTACTCACGGTAGTTATGATCATTTTGACCCAGTACCACTTAATATAAGATTACAATTAAAAGCAAAAAGAATTGTTTTACTATTCAAACCTAAACTCCAGGAAGCAAATCAATTTGGAGAAAAATAAAATAGATTATTCTTAAACTCTACAACTCTCTTAGGATTCTTCTTAGTGAAATGTCTTTATGAAAACTCCTATGCATAAACACTAACACGTTTCAAAAGCAATCCTACCCTGTGTCTCTCACTGTCCCTTGACATGCTTCCCTTCTCCTCTGTCTTTGACTTAAGACTCCTAGAACCCTCAGGTTTCCATGCATTCATTTAAGTGTTGCCAGCCTATATTTTATGACTCCCTACTCACTAAACACAGTTTTCTTCAAGTTCATCTGTGTCATGAAGTATTCCTAAACCATTTTTTATATATGCAACACGACAGCATCTCAATTCCTTTCCAAGGAATCCTGTCCTTGTTTTTCTTCTTCTGTAACATTACCTGATGCTGGCTTCCATTCTGCCTCACAGGTCACTGATCTGTCTCCCCTCTCCCTGACCACTCCTTTCTTCAAGGATCCTGTCTTAGACCTCATCTAACTCACTCACCTTCCCTACTCACTGATTAAAGGCCAAATACAATTACAGGTTCTAAATTTTCCTATAATGTATAGACACATAAATTATAATAATATAGTCTTGAATTTGAGTCCAATAGAAATACAAAATTTTATGCATTCTACTTGGATCTCTATCTAACAATTGCCAACTTCCCCCACTTTGCAATTTTTCATTCACTGCAACACTCTTCACCTTCTTGCCCATACAGAAGACTTTGTAAGCCTCTCTGCTGCCCTGAACTTTCCCCATTTGGCCAGGGCATGAGAAAAGACTACTTCCCTTATCGTATGTTATATACATTGTCTAATGACAGCCTTTCTCTTTCAGCCACCAATTGAACTCAAGTAACATGAAGAAACTATAGTTCTACTCCTGCTAGTACAAACAACCAAAGAAGGTTATAAAAACCTTCGAGCCTTACCATAAACATAAGTCTCTCCTGGATTTGCTCCACTTGTAGGTCAGATTTTATTCCCTTCTACTTCCCACTTTGCTCATTAAATTATACTCAAAGTGGCTTTCAAAATGTGCCTTTATGAATTAAACTCACTCCTAGTGTCTTGTCTCAGAGTCATTGTCCTTACAATGATCTCTGCCTAAAACACTTCACCAGATATCGATATGGCCACAAGCCTTTGAAAGTATTTTCTCTTCTGATAGTACTTACCATGCCACCCCACTAAAACCAGAATATGGTGCCACCTCTCAGTTCCCCATCTAATTTAGTGGTGTTTATACGATACTAGGATATAGCCATTTTCTTTAGTAGTCTCCCCATGAAATTGAAAAATTCACAAATAAAAAAGCATAACTTGGTTAATATTTTAATTCCATGATCCTATAGAGTCACTTGGAAGGCAGTTGGCAAATATTCTGACTTAGGGATTTAGTAGGTTCATGGTCTTATCAGCCATGGTTACTTAGCTAGGTTTATAATACTAGGCATGAATTTCCTCATACTGAGCAGGCCTTAAGTTCAATTTAGTAGCTGCTGGTTACCACCAAAATATATGGGCCATGTTATTATTGTGGTTTGTAGGTATGAGCAAACACTGAATGGACTCAGCAGTATGCATTTATATAGACACACACACACACACACACACACATACATGAAACCATGATAATTATAGAGTAATAGATTATGACTTTAAGAGGGACTATGGCTAACAAAGGTTTAAAGCTGGAAGAGAGAAAGTGTTGGTGGAAATTATGTAAATATAGTACACAAACAAAATTTGTCAAAAATTATAACAAATGTTAAAAAGGTTCATTGAATGGCAATTATTAGATGTTAGTACAAATGTCTATATTATCCTGTGAATATTAACTGTTAGAATTATAGTGATTTCCTAATGAAGCAAGGATCTCACTTAAAATCACTTAGGAAAACCTAGTATTTATCTTAAATTCTACTTTGTTTGAATCATTTTTGGATGAGGGAAAATGATGTTTACTATTTTATTAAAGTTAATAATTTGATTATTATGACTAATATGTGTTAATAAGATAATTAACTGGAGTAATTTTTGAATCTTAAACATCCATACAGTTCAGATGCTCAGCTTGGGACACCTCTGACTTTGTTTCCATCTACTAAGGAAGCTCACAGTGAGTCAATCAGCATAGCTACACATCTAGGCTACTTGATGAGCAGGAGGTGTGTACAAGTAGGAAGAAATAGAACATATGAAAAAGGTTAAACTTCTTAGTTCTTTTCATGATACATTTGTGATTGACATAACTGCTGGCAAAAACTAGTAGAATATATAACTTTACAGCCTGTGGTCAGGCTGATCCGAGTGTGACTGGATACCCTGAAGTCAGTCCTAATGAATAGGTACTTGTCTTGGAGGAGATTTCTTTTTGCATTAAAACCATCTTGATGCCCAGTTTCACAATAGAATGATTTCAGTTTCATTTATGCTTTATATTTCTACTTTTATTTTTTAAGTTCACACTAAAACACGCTATTAATTATAACTCTGTGTATTATATATGAATCTGTCACTTTTCCCAATTTTTTGACAGTCTTTTAATATAGATTTTGCTTTTTGCTCACATAATTTTAGAGCTTAAATATGGTTTACTTTAGAGTTTATAAAATGTTCAAAGAATTAAACGAATGTTCAATATTACACAAGTAGCATGGTATTTTGTGTGAATCAACGAGAATGTAATTCCAGAGTATTTATTATATCTTAAATTCATCTTCTGCTTTTAACATTCACCTGAAATTAGTATCTATAATAAAAAGCTTAAATTCACCATTTTAAATGACTATAACCCATAAATATCTACAGTGATCTTCTTAGAATTACCTTAATACACCTCTTAATTTATCTATCGTATTACTTAAATTTACATTGGACATTTACATTACATTATTACATATAATAAATTATTATTTATTAATATTGACATTGGACAAAGAATAAAAGAGTAAGAAAAACTTTCCATTTACCTTAAGTCATATTCTCTATACCTATGTGACTAAATGTTTTATTTAATTTATTGTCTTGGAATTGACTTACATTACATCTTCCATTATACAGAGTGTAAAATTTAGTACAAGTGAGATTATAGCAACAAATAGAGAAAACAAGAAATTTATCAGGGAGATACACATTGGCTCAAAAGACCAAACAAGTCAGTGGTCTTAGTATTATTAATAATGTTATTATTTGGGGTGTCTATGTTGGTGGTTTGCCTGCATAGGACTCACATGAAACATCATGTTAATATGAAGTCATGGATGACCACAAATGATAAACATCAGATTTATAAAAAGAGAAACAAAGTTAATATATGTTTGTTCTGCTTTAAGGATAAAATCAGTGAACTTCTAGTATCACAAAAGTAATTAAGTGGCCCACTTTTCTGATAATTTGAAAAATACTTCATATGTTTTTTTCATGTAGACTACAAAGGAACAGCTTAAAAGCCAATGACACCTAATAGTAAAGATATCACCATAGGCTGAAAATACAGTTCCAATAAATATTAGCTAATCAGCAATACCACCTGTTGTTAGTAACATGCTATCTAAAGTAAAAATAAGTTGGGGATGCAATCCAAATGGGAATGCCTCCCTCACAATACTATAAGCAGGTGAAAGAAGAAACAATTCTGTGCGGGTAAAAGGGACCTTGAAATCATAACTTCCCAATAAGATAGATTTATAGTATGACAAAATAAGCCATAGAGGTCAAAATTGAATGAAATTTATCTTTCATTGCTTCTAACAATTTCAATTACTATCTATTTTTAGATAAGTCAAATGTGAATCACTTTGATTTTTATTCATGTTTGAATGAACATTTATAGGAGATATTTAGTGGATATATATTTCATCTGCAATAGACAGCAAAGGTCCTTGTTAAAATGTTTATTAGTCATGTCACGGTTGGTATCTCTGATTAATAACAACATTGACTAATTTAATTCACATCAGAATTGTACTTCAAAGAACTGTATTAATCACACAAGAACAGAGCAACAGTAAAATATAGTGTCTTGATACTTTTTGTAAGTTTATCTCTGTTTATATATAACTTAAGAACAAAAAGCTGCTATAACAAAAGTAAAGGGGGAAAAAAAAGCAATTTGGGCCATATGAAGCAATGGGTCCCTGATGACTGAGGTCACTAGCTATCCAATAAATATCATGTGAAGCAAAAGAAATATTTTGGAAAAATATTCAGTTATCCTATGCCTTCTGGGAATGTGTTTGTAATCATATTTAATAAAATAGAACCCGGGTTAAGTGTAAGAAAACCATCCAGTTACCTGTGTTGTGTTGTTTATAATGTGCTGAACATTGCAGTAAGCCAGCTGTATTGTATACCTTGAACATTCTCATGATGAAAACATGCTGTGAACTGTCTTAGCTTCTCATAATGACAGGGTTGATTATTATAATCTTAGAGAATGAAGTATCATCTGCTTGTGGGAGAAAATGAATAAATGGTTCTTTTCTACTCCTTGTTGACATAAGGCATTTTACTAAAACTGATTAGAGCCAAAATTTGCTAGTGGTGTGTGTAATATGAGTGAGTACAGTCCTTGCACATCTCTTTATAGCTATATGTGACTGGGGATAGCTGATTTACAATCTGCTCTTTGAGCACAGGAACTAAATAAAGAAATGAGCATATATTAAACTGTTAAAACATGAAACCCTCCATATTTGATAGGAAGCAAAACACAAATTGTGCAGTTGACTGGAAATGCCACCTAATCCCTCCTTAATTAAAGCAGCACACTCTACACTCCTGTTGTGTTGAGGGAGTACAGAGTGTGGGACGACTGATGTCTGAGGAGAATAGCATTCAGCGTGGCTAATCTCAAAGACTTGGGAGCTTTCTAGCTACATAAATCAGCGCGACTTCTGAATAGCCTCATAAAACACGGTATCATTGCCATTCCACTCACGACGTTTTGGTTCTTCCTACAGCATGCAGATCGTTAGGAAACTTCTAAGCAATCAAGTAATGTGGGTCTGATGAAATTACTCAATCAATGCACAGACCCAAAGTAGAAGCATAATTCAAACTTGCACAGTTTTTATATGTCAAAGATCTTTCTTTCACCAGGGCAAGGGAGGTGATTTAACATGAAGTACTTACTATGTATATATGGATATGTGTATTTAGCAAATAAATATATGCAACAAATGTCTTTGAAATATGATTACCCAAAAAAATCAAGCAATTATATAATATTATGTATTTTGAGTAGAAAACATATTTTATCTCAATCATTGTGGTTCAACCATTAAAATGTATGTCATGATCACGGTAAACTAATTTACTTTACACAATATTGAAGCTTAATATGCAATTGTCTCTATTAAGCTACCTACATGAAGTAAAGCAGAGAGGTGAGAATTTCATACACATACCCTGGTTCAATATCAAAATATCCAGTATTCAAAGAACTTACTAGAGCAATGACTGACTTTTTATCTTTCCAGTGTGCCTGAACTATCTATTACAACCACTTTCAATTCTGCATATCTCTTTATCTCTCTTTATGTGAAATATGCCTGCCCAATGGGGTCATTTTTAGCCCTTTAGTTCGGAGCTAATGCATGTTCATATTTCTCATATGATTTCATCAAAATAAACACCTAAAGAAAATTCCTTTTCCTCACCAACCAAGTAAGCAAGCTGACCCAGTGCATGTTAACTGCTGCCATACAAGACTAATACAGATGTACCAGTTTTGAATGTATCATACTTTTGCTAAATAATTCAGGAAAGGGGGCATTTAACCTCTGAGGTACATACAACATAGCCAATTTTCAGTACATTATAAGAGGTATGAAGCTTTTAAAAACCCTGTTAGCTTCACTGCAATATTAGTCTATAAAAGAAGCCAATTCCCTTGTCTAATGCATGAACTTCATTCAAGCCAAATTAATAGAGAAAAGTATTTCTTTTAGTTGGCTATACACTGTTGATGCACACAGCTAGATTTCTGCATAATTGCTATACAGTTACTTTGTTAAGAATTTAGTTATAAACAAGTACGCCCCTTCACTTTGAGAGACAACAGTTGGCAACATATGATAGTTATTTTCTATTCTGAACCAAATGCCTAGAGTGCCCTGTAAAACAGTAAAGAATATTACTATTCCCCTCATAAAGAATACCAAGATAAATACATGTATACGTGTTTGTAATTATGTACACAACATGTAGAGCCCAGAATAAGCAATAAAACAAACATTTATCTACAAACACCCCCAGGGGGGAGTAGCAAACTTAAGTGAGAAACCCCAATCATCAAAAGAATATAAAGAAAGCACAGCGATCCCACCCCCACGGTCCTGCTCTAGTCACTTACAACTGGACATAAATTCATGCCATGTCTTTATGAAAAGCATGGTTCAGTTCCAAACTCTTATCAGAGCGTTACTAAACCCCTCGATGAGACTATAATTTCCTTCTGAAAAGTTCTGAACATACAGACACTGTAAGCCCCAGGCAAAACGGGATCCAGAAGGCCAGCTATCTAATGCTTTCATTTTCTTAATGCACAAGGGCAAGGCTTTCTGAATTCTGACCTCATTACCCCTTGCACAGAGACATACAGTCCCATTGATATAAATGATAGAGAACGGCAGACATGTTTACAAAGATAGTCTATAATACCAAAAGAGGGAGCCCCCTGGAGCTGAAGATCTGTCCAACACGGGCACAAACACCACACAGAAGCCCCTTGCTTGGAAGGAACTGACACCTGCAGCTGGCTCACCTGCAAGGTGTGTGTGTGTGTGTGTGTGTGTGTGTGTGTGTGTGTGTGTGTGTGTGTGTGTGTGTGTGTGTGTGTGACGATGAAATGGCAAAGAAGCTGTGACCCATCTGTCTCCTGGATTTGCAGAACAGGAAACCGTTTGTACAGATAAAACTCCTGTACCACCACCACCACCACCCCAAAAAAATCCCCCAGAGGGGTCTCACTGCAGCCCAGCAAACTGCAACCCAGCAAATGAACCCTTGCTTGCCCTGGAGGCGAATTTCCGAAAAGGAAATCATCACATTAACGCAGAAAAGAAAAGAAAAGAAAAGAAAAAAGAAAAGAGAAAAAAAAAAAAAAAAAAAAAAAGAAAGCCTGCAAAAGCAAAAGCCAGTCTCCACTCAGCTCTCAGGGATTAGCAAGTGAGAAGAGTTGGAGCCCTCGCTGCGGGCACCCTGCATGATAATGACTAGAGCCCCGCCGCTCCCGCCACGCTGCCCGGACGCTCGGTTCGCCAATAGGTGGGGCCAGGAGCCTGGCGACCCGCGGGGCCTCGGGGAGCCCCGACGCAGAGCTCGCCCTGGAGAAGCTCTGGAGATGGCTGTCAGCGGCCGCCGTGTCTGGCCCGGGCACCAGAGCGGCCTGCGCCGGCATTGGCATCTCCCACGCCCTGGCCCGGGAGCGAGTGCCCCTCCATCCTCTCCAGCCACCGTGTCGTGGGAACCGCAGAGGACGGGCGAGCTTGGGCGTCCGCACCGCTCGCCGCAGCGGACTCGGTAGCTCAGGATGCAAAACCACCTGTTCGAGCCACGGGGAGCGCCCCCGGCCCCAGCCTGCCTCTCTCCCCCGCGGATGTCACTGCCAGCCTTATCCCCTATGATTTTTTTTAATGGCTCAAATGCACATCCGGGAAAAATCGAGAAGGTAGAGTCAATCAAACTTCCTTCTCCCCACACACCGAGTCCCTACACTCCCCACACTCGTGCGCGGAGGCCAGCGTGAGCCTCTAGTGCCCGGCCCGCACTCCACACCCGGCCTCATTCCGCGCCGCGAAGCTCAGTCACAGCTTAGAGAAAGCTGAGTCTGTGCGAGCCCGGGCACCGAGGGGCGCGAACCTAGGCCACTCCGGCAGCAGCCGGAGGCTCGAGGGGGTGGGGAAGCAGAGATCACTGCCAAGGAAACGCAAGGAAACTCGCCACAAGCCACAGCAGCCCTGTCTTACCGATGTGGATGATGGAATCGGCGGTCGCCAGGTCCCAGGTTCGAGACCACCAGAAGGACAGAAACAAGAGCAAGGGGAAAACTTCCATCCTCCGATGCCGATCCTCCTTGACCACGACTTTGCTTCCAATATGTAGATATTCTCTTAAGCGGTCCACAGAGTTTGAGGTCACGATAGAGTTGAGTGCCGCTTTCCCCCTAATTTCCAAATCCCTCTTGACAGAGCACAACCTTTTCTGGTCGCTGAGGAGGCACGGGCGACCCGAGAGCTAGCACAGCCAGAGGCAGCCTCCTCCCAAGCCCTGTCACTCGGAGGGGAATTTTGGCATTGCCAGAGTTGTTTGCAGTTGGGCTTTTAAAAAATGTATCCAGCCTTGGCTGCTCTCGGACGGGGGGCGAGGCTGACGCTCAGACGGTGGCCGTGGCCGCGCGGGGGCCGCGGTGGCGGGTCCCAGCTCCGCCGCAACTTGGGCACCCCCGCGCCGGATGTGCCCGCGCCCTCCCCCGCCGCCGAGCCCCTCCACCCCGTGCCGCGCGCGGTCGTGGCGCCTCGCGGCCAGCTCTCAGTGTCACCGGCGACGAGGAAGATGTGAGCCGAGTCGCCAGATTCCAGCGGGGAGGGGGAGGCCCTCTCCGGGAGGGGTGGCAAAAGTGAACTTGAAGGTAATGCAGCTAGTAATGCAGAGAAGACTCCCCTTCGGCGCGAGGCGGGCCCCGGAGCTGGCGCGGCGGGCGCGGTGGCGGGGGAGTCCGGCGGGAGCGAGCAGCGGGCCAGGCCGGCGCGCGGAGCCGCGGCTGCAGGATGCTACCGAGCCGCTCGCCTGGCGGGATGCGGGAAGCCAACAGCAGCCTGGCAAGCTCCGCTGCAGCCCCACGTTGCCTAGAAATGGATCACCTAGGAGAAGCGAGTCCGCAAGAGAGCGGTGCTGTCAGGCGGAGAGGGGAACCGAGAGAGGAAGAGCTTCTAATAACCACCTCCTCCCCCTATCTGCAATACAAGGGAGAAACAAAACCGCGCTCTCAATTCCCTGGGAATCTTCACCCGGACTGAGAAAGGCAGGACTCAAAGAGAAGGCAGTGAAGTCCCTCACCTGCCTTGACGTTTTTTGGTTGTGTTTTTCCCCCTAGGTTAAATACAACCTAAAAGGCCACCCCACTTATTTAACCTTGCTGTCCCCCAACAGGTACCGGACTTTTTTCTAGTCTTCGTCTGGAATTAGTCACATTGGCTAAGAACAAATTAGGGACACCTAGTCACTTAGGGAAAAGACCTAGAAAGCTTTTAATGAGATTTCAATTATAAAGTTATAAAAAGCTGAGAATGTGCTAATTACCTTTAAACAGTGCTTTTTTTCCCGGTCTCTGGTGTTTTTAAGGCAATCAAAATACAGAAAGAATTTTGAAATACTGTTAGAAAACGGACAGTCTTGACATTTAAAAATATATCTAGTAATATTAAAGTAAATAAATCAAAACAAATAGAAAAGTCTCAGTCGTCAAAATACTGCATTAAGTTAATCACCTGTGCAGTTAAGTAGCCACAGGGAAGCTCCTTACTGTTCTTGGGAAGCCTGCAGAAGCTCTGTAAAGCAAGGTCCTAGCCTTGAAAGAAGGGATTTTGTGCAAGCTTTATCCCTGCTCCTGGTGACTTCTAATGACTAGTTTATATCCTTCCATCTTATTGCAGAAGGGGGTTCTGTTAACTCAATCAAGTGTGTTGCTGAGGTCAGGTATTAACAGCTCTGATAATGTTTCAATTACAAATGTAGTCGACTGGGAATCGTGTTACCTGGGGGGTGGATATCAGGACCCACGTTCATTGTGAGTCTGGCTAAGATCTTTTCCTGTTCCCTCACTGAGCCCCTTTTCTTCTATGCTGATTTGACTTAGTTGCCTAGTCTCACGTCTGAAATATCCTAACTTTCCTTCATTTTGTAAATTCCATCCCTGGACATTCCAGAAAAGGTTTTGTTCTTTTGCTGCTCACATCAACAGTTCCTCCTGTTGATGTTATTCCATAAATCCATCCAAGCCCCTCAGCACCTCAAGAGCAGGAACCTTTCCTGTCACCCATGAAACACTGTCCTGTCTTTGAGTGTGAAATAATCCCATCCATCTCCTAAACTCTCACTGCAGTCTTCCGTAGAGTCAAAGAGAAGCACTGTTTTAAGACGAGTTCACCAGTGTCTTCAGTGATGATTGGAACTTATACACATGTTTTTGATATAGCCTTTTGCACAGAGTTCCAATTGAATTTCAGATCCTTCTGAATCTAGAACAAAGCGGTACTTCCAGGAAGCCATCACTGACTGTACTTCCCAATCACTCTTCATCATCTGTTCTTCTCCCCACCAGCATGGATGGTATTCATGTTATTATTGATGTCATCTACAATTCAGAGTATTCTGATGCACTTCCATAAATGTTGATACAGATAATGAATGTTTTTAAATGGGTGTATGTCCACACAGCACTATGGTTTAAAAAGGTAGTGACTCACTGTGTATTCTATCAAGAGAAATTGTGAAGTCATCATTTAAGGTGGACAGAATATCATATATCAGAATCAGAATGATAGGTGAAACCTTCAAACAATAATTGTGTCATCCCATCCTAACTTTATGAAGTACTGTTCTTGAAGATAACTCATAACCAAATATACTCATATTCATATAATCTATCAGAAACTTCTTTTAATATACCACAAATAAAACATTGCAATTATCCCAAAATCCTCATTTGGAACTTCCCATCATTAAATAAACTATGAAATAATCTGTTAACTTAATGCACCTTATGTTTCTTTGACAAAACCTTGACTAAACAAAACCAACTTATATGGAAAAAGAAGGTTTCTTTGGTTTATAATTCCATGTCATTTCACTCTCTATCATTGAGGAAAGCCAGGACAGTAACTCAATCAACAACCTGAAGGCAATAGAATGGTGCTGCTTACTGGCTTGCTCCTCACAGTCTTCTCTCTTAAACAACCCAGAGCCACCTACCTGCCTAGGGTGGCAACCTAGGCAGAGGACTGAGTCCTTCCATGTCAATCATACATTAAGAAAATGCTCTAGAGACATGCCCTACAGACCAATCTGCTGGAGGCATTTTCTCTATTGAGGTTCTCTCTTCCGTGGAGACTCTATAGTCTGCGTCGTGTGACAAGAACTAAACAAGAACACCTGTGCTTCTTTGCAAAGGACTTGGCTAAGTATAATTAAGTCAAAAACTCCAAAGTTTGGAAAGTAATCTATAAGCTACCCATTTCTGTAAGTACCTCTAACAGCTAGACATAGTTCAGAACCACTATTCTAATACTTGGGAATCTAGAGAAATATGGGTGACACATTCCACAACACACCAAGATATAATGATCAACCCCTGTCAAGGTAAAGTCACTAAAACACGGGTTGAAGCTTTCCAAATGTAAAGCAAGAAAGTTAGTATAAAACTAAAGTAATAGCATCAGCTTATTGATTTCAATTTAGGAACAGCAGCCTTTTCCGTGTCCAAATAATTCCTGTGCCCAGTAGGGCCTAATTAATTGGCTTTATATTAATATGAATTTATACACTTAAACAATGTATAACTATATTTTTTTTTTAGAAAATTGGATAGATTACAATAGTTACCTAGAAACAAAGATTTACAATGTGCACAAAGGATGTTGAATAACAAGTATAAAAATAGCATATTTACTGACTGTATTTATTAATTAATTATTTATTGATCTACAGGGAATTGAACTTTGTATACATTAGACATGCTAAGAAATGTCTCTATCACATAGCTGTATCTTTAGCTTATTCTTTTTCTTATTCTTTTATTTTGAGACAATGTCAAAAATTTGTCTAGGTTGTCTTGAACTTATGCTCTTTCAGTCCTAGCCTCTAAGTAGCTAGGATTATAGACCTATACCAGCAAGCTAAACTTGGTTATGTATTGTATGTAGACTGTGCTCTCCCTGTTAGCTTCTTTGGGTCTACGGATTGTAGCATGATTGTCCTGTGTTTTATGGTTAATATCTACTTATAAGTGAGTAAATATCATGTGTGTCTTAGTCTGTGCAAAGATGGTTTCTCTTTCATAAAAGCTTCTTCATTTGAATCAATCATTACATATAGGAATGAAATATGCACTTTGGCTCCTGTCCTCTGCCTCAGTTCTTATGAAGACAGCCTTCATTCCCTAAAGTTTTATATCAGGCACTTAACTTTGGAGAAATACATAAAAGTGAATGGTAATTAATAATTCATGGATTTTTCCCAGCTGAAACTGTGTCTTCCCGGAAGAATCACTGTGAAATCAACATCAGTGACTTATAGAAGTTGTAGGAAATGTGAGCTTCATGATCTGAAATGTAATTAGTAATATTTTTTAATGGAAAGCAGAATTTTAGAGAAATATTCATTTGTGTTGCTGGGTTAGGGCACATGCGGGTTCCTTCAAACACAGATTGTGTAGAAGGAAAGCAAGACCATGGGAATTCATGTAGAAGGTCATGCTTTCATTTTCACTTGAAAAACATCTAAGAATCTCAGTGTTTATCTTGGTAAAGTCTGCTTCTTTCTGCTATAAACAACTCTGAATCCACTCATTTTCATCAAATTTTGAAAGCTTTGGTGATATAACAATACACAAAGGGTTTTGTTTTAACATAAAAATCAATATATTCATAAGTGTTTATTTTAAAATTAAGGAAAGGTTAGTTTTCCAGTTAACACTACCAAAATGTGTTTGGGTAATTATTTGTAGTTATAATGATATTATTAGCAATATAAATGTGGGTAGCTACCTAAAAGAGTCTAAATAAATTGCACCCTTACCAGATGTATATGAAGAAATAAAAGAGAACAGTGCCAAACTGAGTAGTTGTGAGAAAAAGAGTTAAAGTTCTGTATAAATGTGCACTGGAGGGATGTGAAAGCATGAATCTTCTTTGAGAGGGAAGCCCAAGTGAGAGGATTTATTTTTCTTAACAGAACATGGAAATTCAGTGTTAATGGAATTTCAGAGCCTGATTTATTCATTTCTTGTTTTTCTTTCTAAATGAGGATTAAAAAATTTAGTCCCAGAATTTTTACTGATATTTCTTACAAATCTATAAACTTAGAAAACACAGTTTGGCTTTTTTATATTCATTTATTGTGAAGTGTTTGAATGTTTTGCCTGCATGTGTGTATGTGCACTCTGTGCATGCTAACTGAGCAATATCTCCCTAGAACTGGCATATCTCCCTAGAACTGGCGTTATGGGTAGTTGTGAAGCTATGTGGGTTCTAGAAACCAAGCCACAAGTAGGTGCTGAATTACCTCTTTAACTTCAGAAAACATAGTTTCTGGTTTTTAATGAGTTCCAAAAGTTCTTATGGAATACATTTGTGTTGGGTGTACTTTGTCATGTTTTTGAGTTGATTCCTCTCTTGTTTTCAAAGTACTTGTCAATATTTGTACACCATTTCAAAACTTATTGAATGATATTTATCTCTTTTCTTATTCTTCTTACCTTCTAGTTTAAGTTCTCAAATGCTTATTATCTTTTCAGAGCTTTCTATAAATATAAAAGACTGTCTTAGCTGGGAATATTTTAAACTCAATAAAATAATAAATTTCAAACAAATTCTGTAACCATGTTGATTGCTGAACACAAGTGTTTCCCCAAACTTGCTTTTAACCAAAGGTTACTCAAATGGAACCTTTGATTTTATGTCTTTTTCACCTTCTAAGGAACGAATGATATTGAAGCTTTAGGCTTAGGGACTTATTTATATAAGTGTATATGTTGGTAGATCTCCTCTAGTTACCTCATTTCCAATGTCTGGTGTCCAAGCAGTTTCACAAGAAATATGGGTAAGCATAAGTTAACTTAAGGAATTAAAGTGATTACCTGTAACCTAACAGGGACACTTTTGAGATTGGCCCCTCACTACATTTTGTCCTGTCCCCACAAGATGGCAGCCATGCCTGATGCTGATATAACCAGCTTATATTTTAAATGTTGCAATACTAAGTTTATCAGAGCATTATTAACTTGTATTAACAAAATTACAATAAAAAACTTTAAAAATTTAACTATTTTTTGTTACAGGTACTTGATTTCCTCAACACTTTAATCTTTTTTGTTCATGGAAATCTTTGTTTTATTAGAAGATTCTTTTGCTTGTTTTATTTCCATCTTATCTTTATGAACAATTAGAAATTAAATATCAAAGGGTCCCTTATTAGCCATATACCATTCCTGTGTTAAAAGGGAATTAGAACATGAGGGCGTTTTAAAATTAAAATTTGTACTATAAAGTTGAAAGCTTCAAAAACAAGGCTACTTTAACTATTTGATTTTTTTAAGGAAGAAGATGTTACATATGTTAAAGTAAGAAACATTGCTCTGTCATGGAAGGGAGAGCATGTTTTTATTATCTGACAGATTACTGCTGTGTGGCATATTAGTTGAGTGCTATGACAGAAAAGTCAAAGTTAAAATGAATTCATAATGTCAATGATATTATTAATTATCACTATAATTCCTACAGTGGAAATCAAATGCCATTATCTTCCTATAATAGTTGTTTTAATTATTAAAAGAAAATATGTCTAGACACATTAAGATATGGACTTGAACTTTGTGAACTATGCTTCAGATATTAATTATACATTTTAATTTAAAAGATACGTTATATTAAAACACATAATCAGGAAAATCTAGGTATGCCAATAAAATCTGTTCTTATTAAATAATTAATCATTTATAGTTTATGTATATGTCACTTTAGAAATAAGCAAGTCATAAAACTTTGAAAACACTTAAAAATGGATAAATATGACCTGAAGCATGGACTTGGAATGTTAAGTAGAAATGGTGGAATAGTACGCATGCTACATGACAGAATCATCTTAATTCATGAGAAAGTAACCAGATGGCCAAGGTACCTAAGTGGCCTAGTAGCAAGGTGACCTCACCTGTTTATCATTGCATGCTTCACCACAAAGGTAGCTATTCTATGCTTGATCTAAAGGAAAATAAGAGATGTTTTCAAAGGTATCTTTTTAGCGAAGTCAATAGAAATAATCTCAGCAATATAAATCCATGTAAGAGTCTCTGTCTAAATTTAACTAGACCTATTTTCAGTTTGGTTAATATGACCAAGAGAATGCAAGGGGAAACATTGAACTTTAAGACAATTCCCTTAGAATTAATTAAAACTTTGAAAATATAAAATAATTCATAGAGTATAATTTTATTCCTATTGTTTCTAAAAATACTTCTGCTTTATCATTTTCATTTCATACAGAAAATCCCAAGGCAACTTAGATACAACATCAAAGTTGTGAGAATGAAGCATTATACCCAAAATTTAAAAAGTTAATGTTTGTAGAAAAACTCCTGAATCAATATTTCTCACCTTGGACTTTGCTATGGTTTAGAATTTGTGTCCATTTCCTTCAAATACTATGTGCTAAAAGCTGGTCTTCCAGCCAGGTGTGGTAGAGCACATCCTTAGTCCCAGCACTACGGAGAAAGATGTATGAGGATGTCTGAGTTCTAAGCCATCTGGTCTATAATGTGAGTTCCAGGGCAGCCAGGGCTACACAGAGAAACCTTGCATCAAGAAACAAAACAAAAAAACACAAAAGAGAGAAAATAAAAATGTTTAATCCCCAGTAAGGCACTTCTGAGAAATGAGAATTGAATAGATGGAGCCAAGTGGGAAGGCCTCAGATGTCCAGCTGGAACACAGCCCTTCCTCTTCCAACATTAACTTAGGAGGTCAGAGCACCAATGCACACTCATGCTCTGCAAACAGAGCCCCAGGACCAGAAGCTGATGCCAACTTCTCCCTTGGAGTCATCACTGCAGCTCTTAAACCACAGTGACTAAACATAACTGGTTCTGGCCTGGAGAAAAGCTATTTCCTGGGAAAAAAATCAAAGAAAGAAGTCTGGTATCCACAAAATGTTTTCTTACTTATATAAATATCGGTATTATTTATTTGACACATGCATAATCATAGTACACATATGTTATGTAGCATATATTCTAAATAAACATTTTTATACATGCATATTTATATTCAATGAAATAAATTTTCATTTATAAACCACAAAAAATTATTTTGTAGATCATAGAATATACCAAATTTACTTACCTGTCAATTTCCATTTCAACACTATAAGTATACTTTGTAACTCTTGAAATACACTTTGTAAATCTCAAATGTAGGACAATTTTTATTTTGTTTTTATTTCTCAACGTTCTGTCTCTGGATGATGGTATAAGCCTGATTTCTAATCTGTATACTGATTACATGTGTATGTGTATGTCTGTGTGTGTGTGTATGTGTGTGTGTGTGTGTGTGTGTGTGTGTGTGTTTCATGACAGAAGAAAAAATATCAATCACTGATAAACATTTTTTCTTTTTATAATACTGTACAGACTTCTGTTGTTGCTTAGAATAAAATAAAAGCGAAAAAGAGCATTGTTGTAATTATAATTTTGACAATAAGAAAATGATAAGTAACTAGATAGATAGATAGATAGATAGATAGGCAGAGAAGTAGGTAGGGAGAGAAATATCTTTGAGTTCATCAGAAAGCTGAGTGGAATGGTGAAATAAAAAAAGAAAATTACAGACAGCAGGAAAGCTCTCACCATGAGACAAGACATAACAGTGTGTAGAGGGAGGAGAAGTTTCAGTAGAAGCATAAAAGAAAAAACAATCAACCAAATTTTAATGAATTACTAAAGACTGACTTTAGTAATAACTTAGTAATTCCTAAGGATCTACACAGTGGTATGTATACTCAGTTACATATTCTTTGGTATGTGTCCACTAGGTGGTCATAGGTAAAATGAGAGTGGGTAACACTTTATTGCTAAAAGTTTGATCAGATTGGAACAGGTTAAATAAATAGTGGGTTGTTATTTTTTCTTCATCATGTCTTTCTCTGTAACTAGAAAGATTTAAGCTTCAAGAGAAAGCAAACTATTTTATCTTCAGATCAAAGTAAAACTCAAGCACTTTATGTACAAGCAAATCCTATCAGTGTCTATGGAACATTAATAAGCCTACTTTCTGTTAAGTACCAAGAGAATATTACTGTTTGAGGGGAAAGTGAGTGAAACAGTTATGTGACAATAGAAGAGAAGGGATGACATTGCCAATGATAGGTGGAGGAATAAAGGTAGTATTTCCTACTAAATATCATTTGAAGAAGCAAGTATGAACATGGATATCATCAATAGGAGAGAGGTAACAGTAATAATTTAACCTCATTTCTATAGCAGAGGAAAAAAATCATGATTCTTGACAAAGACTGAAACTGTACTCTCCAAACCATATCAACTCCTTGCCCTCACTAAGAGTATCACAAAGAATAAGAAGCCACAAATGTTGAGCATTTCGAAGAGGAAAAAGCGGAATGAGATCCATGATCACTGGGTCACGGAAGAAATAAAGAAATAAATTAAAGGCTTTCTACAATTCAATGAAAATGAAGGTACAACATGCATAAACTTAATGAGACACAGTGAAACCACTGCTAAGAGGAAAGCTCATAGTACTAAGTGCCTTCATAAAGATATTAGAGAGTTGTCATATTAACAGTCTAAATGTACAACTGAAAGTTCTAGAAAAAATGATGCAAACACACGTAAGAGGAGTAGACAATAGAGAATAATCAAACTCATATCTGAAAACAATAAATTAGAAAGAAAGAGAGCAATACAAATAAGTAATGAAACTAAGAGTTAGTTCCTTGAGAAAATTAACAAGATAGACAAATGCTTAGCCAAACTAACGAAAAGGCATAGAAACATTATCCTAATTAACAAAATCAGAAATGAAAAGGGAGACATAACAACAGACAGTGTGGAACTGTAAGAAATTATTAGGTTTTACTTCAAAAGCCTCTATACCACAAAATTAGATATAAATGAAATGGATGATTTTCTAGATAGATACAACTTACAAAAGTTAAATCAAGATCAGTTAAACTATTTAAATAGTCTTGTAACCCAAAGGAAATAGAAGCCATCATTAAAAGTCTGCCAATCAAAAAAGCCCAGGACCAGATTTTTTTTTAAGTACAGAATTGTACTAGCCTTTAGAAGATGTAATACCAACACTACTCAAATATTCCACAAAATAGAAACAGAAGGAACATTGCCAAATACATTCTATGAGGAAATAGTCACCCTGATACCTAAACCACACAAAGAACTCAACAAAGAAAGAAAACTTCAAACCAATTTCCCTTGTATACATTGATATGAATATACTCAAATAAAATACTCACCAACCAAATCCAAGAATACATCAAAAACATCATCCACCATGATCAACTAGGCTTCATTCATGGGTGCAGGGATGGTTCAATATATGAAAATCCATCATCATAACCTACCAAACAAACAAAACACATGAAAAAAAAAAAAAACACATGATCATCTCATTAGATCCTGCAAAAGCCTTTAACAAACTCCATCACCCCTTCTTACTAAAAGTGTTGAAGAGATCAGGGGTACAAGGTGCATACCAAAACATAATAAAAGCAATTTACAGAAAACCAAAAATCAACATCAAATTAAGTGGAGAGCAATGTAAAACAATTTCAGGAAAGCCAGGAACAGGACGAGGCTGTCCACTCATTTCCTATCTATTCAACATAGTACTTGAAGTTCTACCTAGGCAAAGAAGACAACTAAAGGAGCTCAAGGGGACATATTGGAAAGGAAGAAAAGAAAGTATCACCATTGCAAATGATATGATAGTATACATAAGTGACCCAAAAAATTCTACCAGAGGACTCTTATAGCTGATAATCAACTTTAGCAAAGTGGCAAGATACAAAATCAACTTTAAAAAAATCACTAGCTCTCCTTTATACAAATGATAAAAGAGTTAAGAAAGGAATTAGGGAAACAACAACTGTCACAATTGCCACAAATAGGAGTCTTTTTGTGAGTTCACCATAGACTCAGTAATAGTGTCAGGCCTTGGGACCTCCCCTTGAGCTGGATCCCAATTTGAGCCTGTCACTGGGCCTCCTTTTCCTCAGGCTTCTCTCCATTTTTGTTCCTGCAGTTCTTTCAGACAGAAACAATTCTGGATCAGAGATTTTGAATGTGGGATGTCAACCCCATCCCTCACTTGATGCCCTGTCTTTCCACTGGAGGTAGGCTCTACAAGTTCCCTCTCCCCACTCTAGAACATTTCATTTAAGGTCTCTCTCTGAGAGTCTCTCACCTCCCAGGTCTCTGGTATATTCTGGAGGGTCCCCATACTTCCTATCTCCTGAGGTTGCCTGTTTCCATTCCCTCTGCTGGCCCTCAGGGCTTCAGTCCTGTTCCCCCCCCACTCAATGCCTAATCATGTTCTCTCTTACCCTCCTTGTCCCCTTTCCCACCCAGGTCCCTCTCTCCTCCCCTTCCTGTGATTGCTTTATTCTCCCTACCAACTGGGATTGAGGATTCCACTTGGGTCTTTCAGCTTGTTAAACTTTTGAGTTCTGTGGATTGTATCCTGGGTATTCTATAATTTTTTTGGGGGGGGGGCATAATATTTATTTTTAGTTGGTACATACCATGTATGTCCTTTTGGGTCTGAGATACCTCACTCTGGATGATATTTTCAAGTTGCACCCATTTGCCTGCAAAACTCAGGATGTCCTAGTTCTTAATAGCTAAGTAGTACTCCATGGTGTAAATAGACCACATTTTCTGTAGCCATTCCTCTGTTGAGGGACATCTGGGTTGACCGCCCTCTGAAAGACCCAACAAATAGCTGAAAGAATCAGATGCAGATAATTGCACCCAGCCAATGGACAGAAGCTGCTGACTCCTGTGGTTGAACTAGGGAAAAGCAGGAAGAAGCTAAGGAGGAGGGGGACACTATGGGAGGACCAGCAGCCTCAAATTATCTGGACCCCCAAGGTCTCTCAGACACTGGGCCACCAACCAGGCAGCATAAACCAGTTCATATGAAGCCCCCAACACATATACAGCAGAGGACTGCTGGCTCTGGACTCAGTCAGAGAAGATACACCTAACCTTCAAGAAACTGGAGGCCCCAGGGAGTTGGGAGGTCTGGTGGGGTGAGGGGTGGGGTAGTAGAGACATTCTCATGGAGATGGGGGGAGGAGGTACTGGATGTGGAACAGTTAGAGGGTGGACTGAGAGGGGAATAAAATCTGGACTGTAAAAAAAAGATTAAATAAAATCTAACCCAAAATGAAACAATTGCCACAAATAATATAAAATATTGTGGTGTTTCTCCAAGTGAAAGACCTGTATGACAAGAATTTCAAGACTCTGAAGAAAGAAATTGTGGAAGATATCAGAAGACAGAAGGATATCTCATGCTCAGGGATCCGTAAGATAAACTTAGTAAAAATATCCATCATACCAAAAGGCCCATCTACAGATTCCATGCACTTCCCATCAAATCACAATACAATTCTTTCCTGACCTTGAAAGATCAATTCTTAAATTAGTATGGAAAAAACAAACAAACAAAAGGATAGCTAAAACAATCCTGAACAATAAAGAACTTCTGGAGTAACCACAATTCTTGATTTCAAGCTATACTACAAGCCAAAAAGTAACAAAAACCACATGGTGTTGTCATAAAAAGGGGCATGTTTATCAATAGAATAGAATTGAAGACCCAGAAATAAACCCACAAACTGATGGACACTTGATTTTGACAATGTAGCCAAAACCATACAATGGGAAATAGAAAGCATCTTCAATAAATGCTTTAGGTCTAAGTAGTTGTTGGCATGTAGACTCATATTCATCACCCTGAACAAACTCAAGTCCAAGTGAATCAATGACCTCAACATAAAACTAGGTATACTAAATCTATAGAAGAGAAACTAGGGAACAAACTTGAACACATTGACAGAGGAGACAAATTCCTGAATGGAGCACCAATAGCTCAGATTAACAATTTATAACAGTCACAAAGATTAACAATTTATAAATGGGACCTCAGGAAACTGATAAGCTTTACCAGGACTAAGAACACCATCAATGGGACAAAATAACAATCTACTCAATGGGAAAATATCTTCACCAACCCTAAACCCACAGAGGATTAATATACAAAAATGTATAAAGAACTCAAGAAACTAGACACCAACAAAACAAATAATCCAATTAAAAGTGGGGTACGGATTCAAGTCTGCACCTCCACCAAGGACAGATCAGAGTGTCTTTCCCACTCTCCCACCCACAGCCTGCTTTTCTCCTAGGAGCTCTCACATAACCAGGGACATAGATCGCCTGTCTCCCAGAAGATCTGCCATAACAAGTGTCATAGGAAGACTGCCCTAACAAGGGACCTGCTCTAACCAGGGACACAGGAACTCCCATGCCCAGCTAGAGACAGTGCTGCCTGCCTCCAGGAGGTCAGCTCTAACCTAGGCCATAGAACACTAGCTGCCTCCAAAAAGGCAGGATCCAGTCAGAGACACCCAGTACAAGTAACATGAGAAATAATCGCATGGCAAGAAGCAAGCACAAGAACAGAAAGCCAATGGCAACAGAAGCCAATGTTATTTGGCACCATCAGAACCCACTTCTCCTACCACAGCAAGCCCTAGATACCCTAACATACCTGAAAAGCAATATTTTTACTTAAATTCCCATCTCATGAAGATGATAAAGGATTTATAGAGGACATAAATAACTCACTTGCAATCCCCATCAAAATTCTAACTCAATTCTTCATAGACTTAGAAAGGGCAATTCTCAAATTCATTTGGAATAACAAAAAGCCCAGGATAACAAAAATTCTTAACAACAAAAGAACGTCTGGAGGGAATCAGCATCCCTGACCTCAGGCTCTACTACAGAGCAGTAGTGATAAAACTGCATGGTACTGGTACAGTGACAGGCAGGCAGACCAATGGAATAGAACTGAAGAACCAGAAATGAACCCACACACCCACGGTCACTTGATTTTCAACAAAGGAGCTAAAACTATCCAGTGGAAAAAAGACAGCATTTTCAACAAATGGTGCTGGTTCAACTGGTGGTCTACATGTAGAAGAATGAGAATTGATCCATTCCTATCTCCCTGTACAAAGCTCAAGTTCAAGTGGATCAAGGACATCCTTATAAAACCAGATACACTGAATCTAATAGCAGAGAAAGTGGGGAAAAATCTCGATCACATAAGTATAGAAGAAAAGTTCCTGAACAGAACACCAATGGCTTATGCTCTAAGATCAAGGATCGACAAATGGGACCTCACAAAATTGCAAAGCTTCTGTAAGGCAAAGGACACTGTCAATAGGACAAAATGGCAACCAACAGATTGGGAAAAGATAT
>CM052700.1:76135727-76151436 GCA_028551405.1 Uromys caudimaculatus
CCACTAAGATCAGGGACTAAACAAGGCTGCCCTCTCTCCCCCTATCTATTCAATATAGTAATTGAAGTTCTAGCTAGAGCAATTAGACAACAAAAGGAGGTCAAAGGGATACAAATTGGTAAGGAAGAATTCAAACTATCACTATGTGCAGATGATATGATCATATACCTAATTGGCTGCATCTTTATCTGTAACTTTTTCTGACCTTTTCTCACTCGGGGATGCTTACCTTGCTACATGGTCCCGAGACTCAGCTTCTCTCCAACACCTCTTAAATCTTGGAGCTTCTACTGAAGGTTGCACCTTTACCAATGCCCTTTCCTGTTCTCTTGCAGTGCCAGGCTTCAGCTCTTCCCCATGATCCTTTCCTACCTTCAACACCAATATCAACTGGGGAACTTACATATTATCAGTTCTGGCTGTCAGTACAAATAACAGTTTTAGTCGTCTTTGGACTGCAGGTTCTGTGAGCTGACCTCCAAGGAAACACTTAGCAGAAGATTTTGTCTTAATAACGATGGTCTCTTCTTAACCACTGCTGATTTTTCAGTTGTAGCCAGCTACCGATTATCTCAGCAAAGAAACAGTTTCACATGAGTGTTTCTGGTCTCCTGTCAGAGATGATTACTTATCCTCAGCCAATCAGAACCACAGATTTTAATTCACAATATTGAATGCCCTTATAGAGCCTTTAAGGGAATCTGAAACTTGGCTGTGAAACGTCACAAAAGACTATTTTCTGCACAGCTCTCGCCATTGTACTTGATGTTCTCACAAGAGCTTGTTAGGCTCTGAATAGTCAGTGGTTTTTCTAGGCCAGTGTTCCAAAGTCATTCCATAATCGTCTGAAAATATGATCAGATCTATTAAACAACATTCCATGAGTCTTGCACTAATTTCTGTGTTAAATTTTATTACTTTGATAAAGACTATCACTAAAAGTAATCATTTGGCTTTCTGGTTATAATATGTCATGGGGCAAGCCAAGGTAAGAACTTGATAAGAATCTTCAGGAAGAAACTGAAGCAGAGACCACGAAGAAGTGAATCTAGCTTGCTCTTCATGGCTTGTTCAGCTTGCTTTCTTACACAACTCAGCAACAGTTTCTTAGGGGTGTTCCAATGAGCTGACCCTTCCACTTAATTACTAACCAATAAAATGTCCTATGAGATTTATATAAACCTCATCACTATAGAGGCATTTTTTCGCAGTTCAAGTTCCCTCTTTCCAAATGACTCTAATTTATGGCAAGTACACAAAACAATCTAACCAGTGCAAGTTGTTCTGCAGGCTAAAGTCACCAACTAAAACAGACAAATAATATAACCAGTTTATCTTAACTAATAGAGTAATTTTAAATATTAATTTGTCAGCAGGCAATTGAAGTTTCTCTATTGTCATTTGATGATAGGACCAGCCTACTTAAGTAGCTAGAATTTTCTAGGCTAAAAGCATATTCATAAGGGTCTTGTTGAATACAGGAGACCCATGTCTGAATGAATATGGGGCAAGGTCTAGAAGAAGGTGAGCATTCTCACAATTGAGAGACATTACTTCCCACATGGATCTGTACTGCTGTGGTATGCAAAGAATTTAGAGTGGCTGCAGTTTAAAAGCCTACTGTGGCAGATGCTATTGGCGGTGACTAATATCATGATAGAAATACCATGTTGTGCTGTATTGTTTATAAATAAAAGCTAGCATTTTGATCAACTTTAAAGCTCAACATAACAATTTAACAGAGAATGAAATAGGTGTAAGAAATACCCCATGACATATCAAGAATTTAATTGTATTCTAAAACAAACAAAAAAAAAAAAACCCAACCAGCATATTTAAAGAAAAAGTATAAATTTCCCAGAGCATAACATGCAACCAGAAGTTTCTAGACATAGGAAGCAAGAGGAAAGTATAGTCCACAACTGAGATAAAATGAAAGAGAAGCAAACATATAGGCATACAAACTATGAGATGTTGGAGTTAGTAACGATAGGAAAGGTAATATTTCATAACAATATTTTAACAATTATCTTTATACAGCTTTTGAGGAGGTAACATGTTCAAAGGGATTGTACCTGCGATAGAGAACCCAGAAATTCTACATAGAAGAAAATGACTTAATCATCCAATCCACAAAAGCTGAGTGTGGTTCCGGATGACCAAAAAGGAAAATTTTAGCAAATATTTAATTCAATCATATTATCAATCACATTAAAAACTCACTCATAAAATAGGTGAAGAAATAATTCCTGATTTACATTATTACAACGTAAGTCCAATACTTAAATATGACAAGATTGTTTCAAGATAATTAAGGTGTCATGTCACCAAGTACAAAAAAACTATTCTAGGATATTAGCATCTAAACTAGGCTTGGTACAGACACTTCTAGCCCTGATTCCCCAGTTCTTGTGACGGAGATTATTAAAACTATACAACCAACCTGGAATAAGAATAAAATTTTTGCAATGCACACCAGAGATATAAAAATGTGACTGCTTCTTATGCAAGTTGTGGTTTTGTATATTTCAAGTTATGATCATAATTTAAAATGAACCAGTGCATTTATTACATTAATAAAGTAATGGAAACCTGTAAATTAGCCTCAATCATTGCAGAAAGGGAATGTGTCTATTAGTTATTCTTTAGTTAACAATTTATCAGACTACAATAAAATAATTTTTTCAGTCTAAGTAAGAAGAAATGTCAGAGCCTTGGAGATACTGTAACAAAATGGTATGCTGTGGGTTTAAAATAATCAAAATGATATTGCTTAACAATTCTGAGGCTAGATGTCTGAAATCATAATAGTCCTCTCTTTCTTAGCACTTACAGGGCATTCCATGCTCTTTGTTCATTTTTGGTAGTTTGAAAGGACTTCTTGGCATTCCATAGCCTGAAACTCTCTAACTCCAATCTGGCCCTGTTTCCACAAAGCATTCTTCCTGAGCATGTCTGTTTTCATAAGACTGTCTCCCTATAGGAAGGTTAGAGATGCTATATCCAGGAGCAGCCACATCATGTGACTTCACCTTAAATATTTAATCTCTAGCAACTCTATTTCTATATTACAGTAACCTATGATACTCAGAATTAGGCCATCAGTACACATATTTTGCAACACCTTAAAAGAATCTGAAATGTCTATACCTCACATGCTATTATCAAAGGAGTGATATATACTTTCCATCTGATAAGGAACAAGACAAGACTGTGTGTCTATGCCCAGCAAGGATAAAGAGAAACATTCCGTTGGATGACCTAGACTCTTAGAAGATGCTAATTAATTGCAACAAATTATAAAGATCATGATTATAACTTTGGAAATAAAATATACAGTCCTGTGAAAAGGGTTAAATGGCTGTCAGGAGTCAAAATAAAGTTTAAAAAGGGTATCATGTGTGACAGGCAGAGACAACAAACAGACAAAACAACAGAGTGGGAATAGGAAATATTTTAATGAAAATCTACCATCATTATAAATATTCATCTTTCACATTGAAAGGGCCTCTGAGTCCCTGGCACTTTCTTATTTTCCATTTTGAATATGATTCAAATGTTTCATCTCTGTCACTTGCTCCCGACATAATATGTTGTTGTGTCCCAGGCTCCCAACTTAATAGCTGACTGGAATCTGCAAAAATGGGAGTCCACATAAATATAATCTTTCTACAAGTTCCTTGTCTTAGCTATTAGAGCAATGGACAAGACAGAACATGCGAGGTTAGCTCAGGAGTCCCAAATCTATTAGTAATTTTCTTTGCTATGTAGGGTATTCAGACATTTCTATAATTGCGTTGTGAATTTTAGAAAAACATTATCAGTGTCTATATAAGAACTTCAGTATTAATTATTGTTATTGTGGTAAGTTTAGACTAGTATCTAAGTTAATTAATAATAAATCTTTAATGTTGTGACTCTCTTTTATTCCTTCTGGTTTCCCAAACAGTTATTGGAAGCTTAACAAGGGATATGAAAATTTGTATTGATTTTTCTATAAAATTTTGTCCCTGCTTTTCTGTAAAGGTAAAATCTAACAGTGGTTAATCTTAACTATCGATTTGTCTGATACTTATAGCATGAGATAGATAGTTAGATCCTCTAACTATTGTTTTAAGTTCATGATTAGCACTATTAGAAGCTAAACTCACAATTGTGGAAAACAAAGGAAATTATAAAGATTACACCAGAGGATGGCCTTATCTGACATCAATGGGAGGGGAGGGAGGCTTGACTCCCTAGCATGGGGAGGTGCTAGAGCGGTGAGGCAGGAGTGGGTAAGTGGGTACCGGAGCACCCTCATAGAGGCAAAGGGGTGGGGGGATGGGCTGTTTGTGGAGGGGTAACCAGGAAGGAGGATATCATTCAAAATGTAAATGAATAAAATGATTTAAAAAACATTACAACACTTACTTTTGCATTTCAGAAGTAACTGATGGCGGGCGGACTAATTTTGCTTCATGGTTTCCATTTATCACAGTGGGAAAGGTACTTCAGTGTAGCTCAGTACCTATGAGCAAAGATTGACCCTAACTAGATGACAATAACAAGGATGGCAAGAACCAGGAGCCAGCCTATGCACTTAAAGTCCCAATTAAGTAAAATACCTCTGTCAGCTATGTCACTGCTTTTGAAGGTTCCATGGGTTTTCCAAAGTAGCAGCACCAGCTGGGATGTAAATACACCGAGCAGAAGCATTCAAACCAAGACTCCAAGGAAATGAAAATCTATTTTACAGTCTGTCTGGTTCTGTAGATGTCAGAACAAGCACATACAGAGAATATAGATGGATTGATGCAGTAAAGGTATTTATTGTTGTTGGTAGGAATCATAGCTGGCTAGCACTGCTGGTCACTTCACTCCTCTGGAAGCGTGCATGGTGTATTCTGGCACATGAAAACCCATGCTCAGGGAGGAGCCATTTAGGTCAGTTCCAGCTCAGGGGCCTGTGGCCCTGCTTCTACAGTACATCATGTCTTCAATAAGGGCAGCTTACCTTCCAAGCAAGCAAGGCCACTAACAATAGGCTGCCTGTTTAGACATCTATAACCAACAACTCAAAATAGGGTGCCTCACATCTGATATTGGGGCTTTTCAGATGTTCTTTGTCTCTTGGAAGAAGCACTGTCAGCCAAAAGGGAACACTTTTATTTAGATTATGTATGTATATTTATAACAGACTTAAGTGCATTATGGGTTTTTGAGATAGCTAATGGTATAATTTCTTTTGACTTTTTCAGATATCCTTACTGTAATTTTACCCTTATTTCTTTTGTATTTATCTTTTCCCTTCCAGAATTAGAGCTCTGTCTCTCCAATTTCCCCCATCAGATGGCTTGTACCATTAGACCATTCTCTGTAATTCCTGATCACACTATGAACCCTGAGACTGTATACAGGAAAAGTCTCAGTTTCTCATTGTGGGGTGGCACAACCTTAGCACCTACATGCAATCTAAGAACTTTCTGTTTATTATAAACAAGATTAAATAAAGTCAGCTATAGGTCAAGAGGCAGAGCAATCAATCAGTTGACAGGGAGTGAACATAGAAAAATAACCATAGAGAGTAAGAGAAGCAGATAGATAGATTAACAGAAAGTAGAAGGGAGTGAATATTCCGTTTGAGCACCTTTAAGACAGTGTGGAGAAGGAAAAGGAACTCTTTCGTTCTGGGATGTCTGTTGGGAAGGAAAGTCAGCTGGACACTTTCTCTGCCTCTCTGTGTTAGGGCCTTTCACTCTAGCATATCTGACTCCTGAGTCTTCATTTAGTAAAATTGAATGGGTGAGATTTTGTTTTTTAAAACAACAATGCTCATGTATTTTCTATTATTGTATCTGAAATACCCAAAACCACCAACACAGAAGTGAAATCAATGTCTTTGTAAAAACATTAATCTTTACTAAATACCTTCTGGATCCTTGATCATAAAGAAAAAGGGACAATTAGCAGATTCTTGTTGCCTAACCCTTCATCCAGAAGAAGGTACAACCTCAGTAGTGCTCACTGCCTGGTTCTTAGTAGTTTCTCAGAGCCCTTGGATATTCTGCCTGATTAGAATATCCTGATGAACTAGAACTTGGATCATTTTCTAAGTATGGTATTGGTCTTTAAGAAAAGTGAATTTGAATGGTTGAACCTAAGTTCTTAAGATAAATATAAGTCCTGTGAGTTCTCTATGTCTATGTGATTAGGACCACATAAAAATTTGGACACCAGGACCTGTCAGGTAGATTATGTTGGGCAAAATGCTTGAATGTATTATACACAGTGTTCTGGGTAAAGTCATAGAGAATGTATGACTCTATGGTAGACACCACTAGAAACTTGTAATGATCCACCACATCGATTCCCCCTTGTTGATTTTAGTCTGTTTCTCTTCCCTGGGATAAAGCAGTTTACAAGCCTGGTGAGTTCTTTCCAATATTGATCCTGAGAATGATATTATGGATTAATTCTTTTCTTTTTGTTGTTTACTTCTTCATATTTTGCTGAGACAGGACATCCAACATAGTTCAAGAATATCTTCTATATGAGAATCAAAGAATGATTCAAGAACACATAGAGGGTATAAATAACCATTAGAATAGAATCACTAGATGGACTGTAGTAATTTGAATATCCAAATGAGTAATCACTGCAAAAATGGGTTATAATTCGATAGCTGGCATTGAAGTCCATCAACTCAATGAAGAAGAATAAATATATAAGTATATGAATAATTATGGGGACTCTTTCAAGAATAAATGGTCAACAGATTTTTAGCAAGTTTAGGAATCCCCTATGCATAATCTGAAAAAAGAATTTATAGATGCCTTTTTGTAAGACAAGCAATTGAACTATGGACTTTGCGGTAGACAAGATTTTATTCCTGAGCTACATAACCATTTCGTTAAGCACTTAAGTTTTTAAAAAAGCATCCTTAAATTTCTTAGGATGGCCAAAAATTCAGAAAGAAGCTACATCTTGTAATTGCTAAGACTTCCTGTGTTGCAGTCCTTCTTGCCTTAGCCTCTTGCGTAGCTGTGATTGATTACATGCAAGTCCTACTAAAGGGTCTTCTCACAAATTACTATATTGTCTAGAAAGAAAAGTAGCAAATTTGCCTAGTATGTGCCTCACATGTAGTATAGACCAGGCAACATTTCCCATTTCTTGAGGTAGGTGCAGCCATAGCACTCATTCCATATGGCCTTCTTACAGAAAGCCCTTGGTGTTTACAAGTTTAGGTTGCACTATTTGACTATGTTTGTAATAGAAAAATAATCTGATGTAATAATGTTTGAAGCCAGAAACTGTAGGGAAATGATAGTGTGACAAGGCCAGAAAAACAATGCTACTTTGGTAGTTTCCAGGTCCCTTTTTAAATTCACTTTACATCCTGATCACTGTCCCCATATTCTGTCCCTCTCTCCCACAGTTCCTCTCTCCATTACACCGCCCCCTTCTCCTCTGAGAGGGTGGAGATTCCTCATGGCTATTCTCCCCACCATGGCACATCAAGCATCTGTGGGGCTAAGGGCACCCTCTCCCATTGAGGCCAGACAAGACAGCCCAGTTAGAAGACCATATTCCACAGACAGGAAACATCTTGAGGGTTAGCCCCTGCTCTAGTTGTGCAGGATCCAGATGAAGCTGAGGCAGCTCCTGGGTGGAGCCTCTCAAAGGAGTGCAATGTTAAACTTCTGTCTGCAAGCATAAAAGAGTATCCCTAATAGTGTCAAGGATTAGTGATTCTCCATGGGATAGGTCTCTAGTAGATCCGGTTACTGCTTGGCCATTCCCACAGTCTCTGTTCCACGCTGCATCCCTGTAATTCTTTTAAAAAAAGATAAATTTGGGGTTGAAAATTTTGTGGCGAGTTGGTGTCTCTATTGCTGGGGTTCCTGTCTGACTACAGGAGGTGGCTAATTCACGTTCCCTATCCCCATTATTGTGAGTCTCAGGTAAGGTCACCAGCAATGATTCTTGGTAGCCTCCCCTATCCCAGGTCTCTGGTACATTTTCAAGATGCCTGTTGTCCCCCTACCCCTGCTAATTGCAGATTTCGATTCATTCTCGTGGCTATCTGGCCACCTCGCCTGTCTCTCCCCACAGCTGATCCTGAACCTCCCCATTCCACTCCACACCCCCTCTTCCCATCTAGTTCCCTTCCTTCATTTATCTCCTATGGTTATTTTATTCCCCCTTACAGGGCTAAACAGAGAATACACAACAGAGAAATCTCATATGGCTGTGAAGCACTTAAAGTAATGTTCAAAGTCATTAGTCATCAGGGAAATTCAAGTCAAAATGACTCCCCCATACCTCTTTCTCCAAGAACAGGTGTTTAAAGCTCTGCTGTCTAATTCATGGTTCTATTCAGTACCTGGATAATCCATGGGTCTCATCTCTATGCGTCTTGTATCTAGGCTATCCCATACTAGACCATATGGTTGTTGCAAAATTTCCTAGCCCAGATAACATGAAAGTCAAATAGTTCTCTTTGTTTGAAGGATATCTTATCTGCTGTACCATGTTGTGAAACACAACAAACTCCCTCCCCCCCCCCTCTCATCTGTCTTAGCTCTCTACTTTGTAACTGAAAATAGATTTTTTCAGAAAATGCATTCTGATTAATTTTCCCCTCCCTAATTCTTCCAAGATCCTCTCTACCCACTCCCCCACTCCATCCAAACACACATCATTTTTTGTTCTATATATTGAAAAAATCAGCTCAGTAACTTTGAAATATTCCAGCAGACCCCTGTTCCTCCTAGAAGTGAAGGGTCACAGCTCATAGGTGGACTCCTCCTCCTTTTAGAAGAGAGAGACTGATTACATTCCTCTGACCACAGATTGGCGACAACCATCCAGTCAACTGCAGGTAGGGGAAGCAGATGGGGGAAGACCATCCAGTCACCTACAGGTAGTGGAGGCGCCCAGAGTCTGTAAACACAGTCTGCAGGGCAGACGAGGTCACCTACAGACCAGGGGAGTCCTGACTACCTCATTCCCTACGGCCCAATCAATTTAAAAGTCACACTGTTCTGCCAATCACATTGCACCTAGTGGCTGTTGCTCTGAAAACTGTACAAAGGCTCGCCAAATGGGTGACGAGGGGGGTTGCGACCTCTCCTTCAGGTGTGGGCGTGGTAGGCCCCAATGCATTGGAATAATAAAATCCTCTTGCTGATTGCAGTGATCAGGTGGTGTTCTTTCTGGAGTCCCAGAAAGCTAAAGGCTCCCTAGAGTCTTTACACTATCATCTCTCTCTCTCTCTCTCTCTCTCTCTCTCTCTCTCTCTCTCTATATATATATATATATATATATATATATATATATATATATATCCATCTGTCTATATTCTGTCTATATTTTATCATCTGTTTATCTATCTATCATCTATCTACCTATCTATCCCCCCCTCTCTCTCTATATATATATTTATTTATTCACAAAACAGATATCTAAAATGGCAAAAAAAGGAGAAAAATAAGATAACATACAAACAAATTAACTTGAATAAAACAAAACAAACAAATGAGCAGAGAACAGGGGCCAAAATTAAAGCATAAAAGACACTTATGGATACAGAGACAAATACATTTACAGACAAAAAAATACCATGAAATACCAAATATATAAGCCAAGGAACCAGTATATAAGAAACTATAATATATAAGCAAAAGTCCTGTTTGGTTAAAAGAAGATCACCAGACAAAGCGTTAGGATGAAGCACGTGTCCAGTTTTCATAGAGAAGTGCACTGTTCCCGTGAAGGCCTATTTTACTTTATCTGCGTTCATTATCAGATGTTTTCCTTCCATAGGGTTTAATGATGGGCTCCAGGACCTCTCTCCCAATGTACCTCACTCCTAAGGGTAATTAGAAACAGACCCTTTTGAAGAACCAGCTTGTAGTGCCCTTTTCTTTGCTTCTATAGGTACCAGCTGACAGCTGTTCTATTTCTTTGCTTACTTTCACTTCCACTAAAAGCAATAGATTTTAAGGGACTATAATAAGATATGAGAGAAAGAGAGAAAGGGAGAGAGAGAGGAATGCAAAAATATAAATTAAGAGTTAATATGATACAGCATATAAGAAAAGATCTTACCCTATCCTTGTAACTTTTTCTCTACGTTTAAAATTAAATTCTCTAAATTAATAAAAACCAACAAATAGAAAACTCTGAAAATAAGTAGCGGGGTGGCATGGTCACTCCCTCGCTGTATTATTGTCAGATGCTGACTAGATCAAGAATGCTCAAGAATGCAGAAGCTTCAACTTTGCCATCCATTCCTATTCTTTGAGCAGTAGTGCAAGCAATTCCTTGGATTAAATATTAGATGATAAGTTGTAGCTCATGTTTATTATGTGATTCATTCCAATGGAGTAATTCAGTGTTTTGATATTATTAATTTTACTTTTAAATCTCATATATGTGTGATGTAGTTGCATCGCTTCCCTTTCACTCCTCCTTCTAATGCCTCCTATATCCCTTTCCACTCCTTTGCAAATTGATATTTTATCATTATTTCTTATTGTTTTACTTACACACACACACACACACACACACACACACACACACACACACACACACACACAGGGAGAGAGGAGGAGGGAGAGAAATACATATATAAATACTACCTGCTGAGACATTTACTGATGTTCATTTGCACAGGCCTATTCTCTCTCTCTCTCTCTCTCTCTCACTCTTTCTCTCTCTCTCTGTCCCTCCCTCCCTCCATCCCTCCCTCCTTCTCTCAGAAGTCATTAATTGCCTGAATCTCTTATTCAAGTCTTAGGGCATGTAGGATTTTTCTCATCTCCAGTGAAACGGCAGCTGAAATTGTAGTAGCTTCCCAATCATATATACAATGCACAATCTCTCAGGAGATATCCTGATCCTTAGGTTTAACCCTCAATTCCATGAGGTTCCCTGAGCCTCAGTTGTTATAATGGTTATGTTGTAGATGTATCAGTTGAGTTTGAATCAGTAACAGTCTCTGTCTCCTGCAAAAAGAAGTTTCTTTGAAAAGTCGTGAGAGCTACACTTATATGTTGGAATAAAAAGTATTAAGAAATTATTTAATCTAGACAATGAAGTATTATTCGCTATTAAAAAATTACAAAATTTCCCATAAATAATTTGATCAACAAAAATAATATTTAGTCAGTAATCTAAACACAGAAAGACAAAATCTTCATGTTTTCACTTAATTTTGGTTCCCAGTTCTAAATCTACATATGTGACTATGTAACTTAACAGCAAAAACAACAACAACAAATGAAAGTAAAACTGTGCCATGTAAATGGGAGATAACAGATATCAGAAGAGAATAGCAAAACACAGGTGATATGAAGGGGGAAATTGGGAAAACTATAATCTATGTATCTATTATCTATGTATCTATCATCTATCTATCTATCTATCTATCTATCTATCTATCTATCTATCTATCTGTCATCTAGCATCATCCAACATTTTTAAATAAAATTATGCCATGAGTTTTGACTGGTTTCTCCTAAAGTCATCAAGTAGCTAACAAAATTATTCTCCCTGTATTTAGTTCTCTCATGTACAACATAGAGGTGATGCTGATAGATTCTCCTTCTTTATTGGATAGTGATTGTTCAGTAAGGCTCAGAATGCTTATGAGCCCTTGTGATTGCTCAGGGGTGTTAGCTGTGAGCACCATTTCATAAAATGGGTTTTATGCTTTTAATAATATTCTCTAATAGAAATCTGATTAAGCAGAGAACAGAGTTCTGTCTATGTAAGAGTATCTCATAATACCCAATGGATCCACTGAAGAACTTTACCAACCAAGTCTATAAAATATGCAAACAGCAGTGTATCAAATGATATCAAACAAAGTGATTTTATATAACTAATTTAAATAATGTAATTGCATAGATAAAATTGGGGAAACTAATTTAGTTAATCATGATCCAATGGTCCCTCTACACACATACCACACTGCCTGTTGTCTACAGCATGGTCAAAGAGTTTTGGCTAGAGTTATTCAAAGGACTATTAGTAAAAGAATACATTTTAACAGAAAGTGAGTACCTGAGCTACAGAGTGCTCTTAAAACCTGTGTCTTTCCGTCTCAGTCTAAACTCACCTCAACCCACTTCCTCCCCCATTGCCATTTTCTGGTTCTTAAGTCAAAGAAATACTTAAATACGGAACTTGAATTAAGGCTTATGGCAGTGTTAATTTGACTTTAACATGCTCTAGAATAACCCATAGACTTAATTAACGTGATTTAATTATGGAGTCCTGATCTCCAAATTTTTGATTCAGTTATTTTCGGGTGGGGTCATGAGTAAAAATTTCTCACAAAAGTCCTGGATGATTCTGGACGGCTTTAATAGTACAATATTTTATAAAAGAAATGAGACTGTTATCTCCAAAAGTGAGTAAATAGGTAGTAAAAATAAGACAAAGTGAAATAAAATAAGGGATTATTTACAACTCACACTTCATCCAGCATTCTTGCTTTTGTTTCCTTCGATTGCCTGTGTCATGCTTTATTTCTTATTTGCAGCCAGTTTTAACATCTAATTCTACATTCCAAGTATGTTCTTTACATTTTGAATTCTTCACCTGGAAATCCTCAAAATGTATCTGTATCTCTTATCTATTTCTACTTGATTTCTCATCCATAACTATAAAATTAGCTAATGACACATTCTAGTTAATCAAATCAGTTCACAGATGTCTCAAGATAAATCCAGATTCTTTCTTTCTTTCTTTCTTTCTTTCTTTCTTTCTTTCTTTCTTTCTTTCTTTCTTTCTTTCTTTCTTTCTTTCTTTCTTTTTCTTTCTTTCTTTCTTTCTTTCTTTCTTTCTTTCTTTCTTTCTTTCTTTCTTTCTTTCTTTCTTTCCTCCCTCCCTCCCTCCCTCCCTCCCTCCCTCCCTCCCTCCCTCCTTCCTTCCTTCCTTCCTTCCTTCCTTCCTTCCTTCCTTCCTTCCTTCCTGTCTTTCTTTTTGTCTCATATTAGGTCACAAAAATACCAGTGCGAAGCTGTGAATTTTGCATTGAGTATGACAAGAAAAGAAGTTTAGATTCAAGGTGACATGGACTACAGAGAGAAATCCAGGAACAAGGAAGGATGGGACTTTCAAATAGTGGCTTCTTGTCAGGAATTATACAATAAAGGGTTGGCTATTTAAGGTCTATACTAAAAAGAGACTGGTATAACTTGAAAATTCACATTTCTACATAAATGACTTAAATTTGGAATTTAAATGCTGAAGTAGAAAAAGATCCACTTGAAATAATAAGATTTATTTTAAAGACAACAAGAATGTTTATTTATCTGAGTTATAATTCTTTTAATGTCTTTTTTTTTTTACCACTATCATAGAAAATCTACTACAGTTAAGGCATTGCCAAGGGATCAGGAATGCAGCTATTACCAAAGTAGTAACTGTTATCAAAAACCTGATTTAAAGGAAAGTAATAAGGAGTTAGCCCCGAGAAACTAAACAATCTGTGTTGGTACTGCAAAGGCTATAAAGGTAGAACATTGTAAAGAAATCATGGTCAGGCCAAGGCCAGAGCTACTTCACGTAAGATTTGTGTGAGTCATGAATATGTGACCTGAGTTAGAATCAACAAAGTACTCCAGCTAAGCAGACCAACATCCTTTCGAGATCTTGGGCCACTGGGTATTTACAGGCCCAACTCTGGTTGATGGATGTAAGGAATACAAAGGAGGTCCTACATCACAACCTAAGGAGAACTGGCAAACAGCTGGTAATCAATAACCATGGACAGGTGTATAGCATAGAAGAGAGGTTGTGTAGCTCTATGGGCCACCGTTGCTTTTTATTAAACTGCAACAGAAAATCGCTAACCAATTTAAGCAAAAATGTTTATGCCTAGACTATTATTGGATTATTCTCAGTGAATGAACTGTGTAAATGGAAAAAGGAACATAGTCAAAACAGTTGGAAAATGTATCAATATCTCAGGGACACATATGGCCTACATGTTCTCCATGAGACAGTGCAGGGTAGGGGCAAAGAGGGGATATTTGGGAATAATATAATAAATCATGATAGACTGGATTTATAATTAATTCAAACTTATCAAAGAACTGAAGCAGACTCCTAGATTTTAATCTGAATGAACAATGACACAATGTACAGAATGTTGATACCTGTGTAGATGTAAAATTCTTATATATCTTTATACATCTTTGCCTTTGTTGACAAGAAACCTATTAGACAGCTGTGTGATGGTCAATTTACAATTTTGCAAACAAAATTTTGAGACGTTTTTAAAGAAATGAATTATAAGAAAAAAGATGAGTGTGTGAAATAAGATCACAGACACTGCTGGTCTTCCTACAGGGTCATCCCCCTCCTCAAATTCTTCCCTAATTAAACCTCAGGGTCCCCGACTTCAGACCTTTGGTTGGGTGTAAGTATCTGCTTCTGTTACAGTCGACTGCTTGTTGGGCCTCTCAGAGGGCAGCCATCCTAGGCTTCTGTCTGTAAACGTACCATGGCATCAGTAGTAGTGTTGCCTGGGAACCTCCGCTGGAGATGGGTCCCAATTTGGGCCAGTCACTGAACCTCCTTTCCCTCAGTCTCTTTTCCATTCTTGTTCCTGCAGTTCTTTTAGACAGGAACAATTCTGGGTCAGAGTTTTTGACTGTGGAATGGCAACCTTCCCTCCACTTGATGCCCTGTCTTTCTACAGTAGGTGGATTCTACAAGTTTCCTGTCCCCACTGTTGGGCATTTCCCTGAGATCTGTCAGATACTGAGCCACCAACGAGGCAGCATACACTAGTTGATATAAGCTTCTGGCACATATAGAGTAGAGTACTGCCTGGTCTGGCCTCAATGAGAGAAGACACACCTACCCCTTGAGAGACTTGAGGCCCAGGAAATGGGGAGGCTGGTGGAATGTGAGTGGGTGTTAGGATGTGGGGACATCCTCTTGGAGACAGGAGAGGAGGAATGGGGAAATGGGATGAAAAACTGTCGCAGGGCAGAACAGGAGGGGGATAACTACATGACGGTAAAAAAAAAAAAATGATTAAAGATAATAATAATTTAAAAAAATCAGACACTCACATGTTCCCATTACAAACAAATTCCGTATGTGACAGATATATGGTATCATAATAAGACTAAGGAACTGCAGAAAAACTGATCAAACACAATCTGGGAGAATGTGATAAACTTGAAACATTATAGCAAACAATTAAAATGGATTTAATTGAGAAACATTGGCCCTAAACAAATCATGGACAAAAACCAAGCAATCAGCATGTAAACATTTCCCACACTATTAACATCATGTGCAGTTAAACACATTATCAATGAAAATGTTACTTTCAACATATCAAATTCACAGGGTAGAGCATATCTAATATTTAGGAAGTATATGAAATTATACACAAAAAATAAAATAAGGTTACTGGTGAGTAATATAAATGTTCAAATGTTGTTGGGAATATATCAAATACAATTTGGCACAACCCTTTTTAAAAAATTCATACTAAGCTATACCTCTCCTGGGTATATACCCAGAAGATGCCCCAACATGTAACAAAGATACATGCTCCACTATGTTCATAGCAGCCATATTTATAATAGCCAGAAGCTGGAAACAACCCAGATGTCCCTCATCAGAGGAATGGATACAGAAAATGTGGTACATTTACACAATGGAGTACTACTCAGCTATTAAAAACAATGAC